>CM042139.1:39791141-39993333 GCA_023376005.1 Doryteuthis pealeii | reverse complement strand
AGAGAGATGTTTGTGTGATTCCAGGATCTTTGTGTATATATTGCTCATGAAGTAGTGCTATGGCTTGGTGTTTTAACAGAGTTTTTGGTGGGAATTAGAGACTTTCTGGATGTAGTTTTCGAAAAAATATGGTGAGAATGCTAATTTCATTGTGCATTGGGTAGAATTATCTATGCATCTTTGGAGAAAATCACTCCTGTTTTTATGGGGTGAGCTGCAATGATAATGTTGTATGTGCGGGCATGAATCGGGTGTTGGGTGGGTTTTTAGTTTTTTTTATGATCCATCTCAACAATATGAGAAAAAAACAACAGTTTTAAAAAAATCTGACAAAATGTGGAAAATTTAAATGGAAAGGTAGATAAACCAATAAATCCAATTCAATTCATGAGTGACTTAATATTTTGTCTTTCATTAAAGACTTCATCAGAAATGAATCAACAAACTCAATTTTGAAAGTCTACCAATGCTGATTCCAAAGGTTCAGCGGTTTTATACTGCTCTTCTATAGTGCATTGAGCACTTTTGTCATGCAAAACTTCTATTTGTATGACACGATGAGTTCTTTTGTTGGCTGTCAACTAATTTTTAACAAAAAAGGAAAATGTAAAAGTTATTTTTTTTAGTTAACGTAAATGGTTTGTTGAAATGCAAGATGCAAAAATCAAATATCATATACATTCTGATTTTGCATATTGTGTTTATACATAGAAGAAAAGGTTACAGTATTGACATAAAAGTTGACATGGCTGTAATCAATGTTTTTCAGGCTGGAGTTTATTTCTTGTTGACCATGTCACGATGATAGGAATAGATCAATTCTTTTTATAAAATCCTCGAATTGTAATACAGTCAGTCAGTCAGTAACCCGGATAGTGGGTAGCGCGATCTCCAAAATGAAGTTTGTCACAGGCCACGGTGAATTGCTGAAATAAGAAAATTGCCACTGGAGGATATAGACTTTTGCACAAGGATAACATCTCCATAAGACCTAAGCTCCCAATGAAAACAATGCCAGACAAAGCTCCTCATCGTGTCTTTTCTAGTCCGACTAGTGTCCAAATACTTATTCAATATACATGAATAAAACCGTTATTGTTGTTAACGTGTGTTATCTTATTTGAACTAAATTTCTCAACCCATCACAAAGACACTCGACCAAGTTGCCAACAATCCCAGTTCTGCAGTAAAAGGAAATAGCATGGGTGCAGGGCACGAAAGAGCAACTGGCACGAGACACATGTTGTAGTCACGGAATAATTCATACCGTGACGGTATATGACAAATTTTGTATTTCTAAGTCATATATTCTAAACCTGCAATAAAATTATGAAGAAATAAATAACTAAGTGATTCAAGCCAGAACAACCAATCTGACTTTCTTTTCTTTTTGCTTTTTTTAAATTTAATCTTTAATGATAATTTTTGCTCATGGACAGATTTACTTTTTCTTTTTGATAATGGTTTAATGTTTCAATTAGAGAACACTCTTTCATTGAAAGAATCATTCCAAGACAATTAAACACCTTGTCTCTGATTGCTCACATGTTTTGACCTGTACATTATTGATTTTCACATCAGGTGTTAACGTATTCACCTATGTAAAGAAAGTAACTCTTGTTCTGGTCTCTTCTTCGTAAGCATACACACTCTTTATTTTGATAATCTTTAATCCGTAAAAATCATGGTTTGATTAATTGATGCATGCTAAAGTAAATACAGAGTAAATTAGATAGAAACATTTATGGAAATGTGCACGTTATGCTTTGGTTGGTTGGTTGATGGTTTTAAATGGCATGTAACTCTTGTGGGTTATTCAATGCCCAAAATCTTTATTTTATTTCAAGCAATTATACGTTAAGTATCTAATGATTTTGGTAAATAATCATAACTTAAGTAACTATTTTAATGCAAATAATTAGCACACAGTTATTTGTTTTTAAGTATTCCTATGCTTCATACAATTGATTACCAGCAATTATATAGTTTTTAAGTAAATATTCCATTTTAATAGTTATTTGATTGTACATTTATGATTCAAGCTAATTCCCTATCTAGTACTCATTTTCAACAGATCTATTTTGACCTATAGATGGCGGCCTTAACGGATTCTAAACACTCCCAGAACAGAGTGGAGCGCTGGAAGTGAATGACAATGAGGGATGACTCCCAAGCATTCTAGAAGTGGATCCCACCACTGGATACAAGTTTTAGTGTCATACCGAGAACACTTTATTATTTAATGAATATTATCTTTGACTTTTGAGTGAGTGATTTTGTTAATATAAAACTGGTTTCAACTAATATTTTTTTTATCTGTTGGATCTATCACATTTAAGCTGAAATATGTGACGAAAACTAACAGGGTAGAAGATATTAGATTAAATCACTCTTGAAATAATGTAACATTAATTAATCATATGAAAATGTGTTTGAATCCAAACTGATTAAAAATATTAATCATTTAAAGGATAAACTTTATTCATTGTATAAATGCATGGAAGTTTTAGAAATTTATTGTAGCCAGTCCTTTTCCAAAAAAAAAAAGAAAAGAAAAATGTTTCATGTCAGCTTTAAATGAAAGAAATGATTGTTATCAATGACTAATATATCCATTCCCACTCCATATACAAGGGATATTGGCCTGCACAATTGAAAATAAACTGCAATTCAGGTAGATTTACGGTCAGTTGATCAGCTACTCGTTGAGTCCAGCATTATTTTACATCTTCCACCATATTGGTTGAGATAGTTAACAGGAAGAAAAAAAAATGCTATTAGTATGGAGTCCATTTACATGTTGACTTTTAACATAATAAGTAGCGTGCCACATAAAATTTTGTTTGTATGTCCCTGTCCTATTGCAGAATAAGTTGATACAAAAAAACTTTGGACTTTGGAACCATTACTCTAGCAGTCACATTTTGAGACTAACAGTATATTTCATCTTAATGGCGCAAATAATAAAATCAAATGCGGAATTCTACTTGAGGATTTGGATCAAATATTCATAAAAGTTGGTTATAGGACTTTTAGTTTGTTCTATTTATAATGTTAAAAGTTGAATTTTTAATCCAATCATCAGTCCAAGTCTGAAAATTTTAGATGTCTTTTTTTCTTTCTTTAGTAAATTAACTCCTGTCCTTTAGCTTCAACGAACTACAATAGTGCAATGAAAACAATCTCACATCTTTACCCAACTTTGAATAACATTTAAGTTTACTCCTCACTATACCCTCATTCTTTTTGTGCTTTGGCCAGATTAAACTAATTTTTAATAACTAACCTCTGTTAGTAGTATAATGAATATCCCTCTCTTACAGCACTGCTTTCAAGGGAGAAATTTTTTTCTTGAATTTCACTAGGTGCCGCATATTTCCAGCCTGGGCCACCACTAAGCAAAGTTGATACTAAATACTATCAGGAATCGTTTGAAATTTAGTTAGTTGATTGTTATCATAACAGTAAAATGAGCTATTTACAAAAACAAAATAAACAATAAATACTGTATCTTTTGGCATATAAATCAAGTCTACTTTGATTTATGGAAAGGTTTTCTCTATCCATTCTTTATAACTCATTACAAAAATTATTTTCTCTGAAAAATTGTCATTTAAATTTATAGTTCAATTTTCGTAATCTATGAATGGTTTTTGTTTTTTTTTTTTTCCGTTTTTTTTTTTCTTTTTTAATTGATTTTTATTATTTTAGTAATAAATGAAATTCTTCTATACAAGTTTACTGTTGAGATGAATAGTCTTTCAATATCAATTGATTATCTACTGTGTTAATAAATAAATGTTGGGTACAAAAATATTATCAGATGTGAATCCGCATCGTTTTCATAAATAATAAATTAGGTAGTATGATTCACTTTCATTAGAAAGATAACTAATTTCTATCAATCTTCTAAATTGCATGTATCTTAAGAAAAATTTAAAGCTTATATGTCAAGATACAAATTCTTTATGATAGAATTTTACAAGAACGGCAATTATACATCCTATATATATATATATATATATATATATATAATACACCACACACAATCCTCACACACAAGTATGGGTGTGACACAGATAATTTCTTAAGGAGAGTTAACAGGTTTGAATTCGATGTTTTTCTTTCTCATAGACTGGTTGCTTTTAACCATGTTTAAAGGTCCCGTCTGGTCTACTATTACTCATATATGTGAAATGCAAACAACCTCATCCAGGATTTGAACTCAGATTGACAATCCATTTCCTATGCTGATCACCCATTAACATGACCTCATATAATTAATATAGGTGGTTAAACTGGTTTTTAAAAAATTAACAAAAATTCTTTGTTTATTTTTCTTAATTGTGAAACCAAATTCAATAAGATTCTGTTCCAAGTTAGGGTTGGACCCTGAATTTGGGTTTGGCTGAGATTTAGGAATTCAATCATTTCCTAGACATAATAATCTGGTTTGAGATCTAGGAATTAGATTTTGTGAAATTCAGTTAGAAACAAGGACTAAATGAAATTGACCAAATTTAGGAATCAACCAGAAGAACTGATTTTTTGCCAAGGCTTCCAAATATAAAATAATAACCCAGAGATAATTTATAGCCACCATATCAAGATTTGTCTCTTTGTCTAAAAAAACACATATAAGGAGCTCCAATTGTAAGGTTGAAACCTGTTTGAGCCACTAGACAAGAAATCTACATTCCAGGCCATTTATTTTGACTCCCATCCTCCTTGACCTATTGATATAATATTCTTGCTCATTTCTGCCATTATAGCCAAGTTAAGAACAACAAAGAAAGAACAGTGTGTACCTAACAGGATAAGCACCATGCATACCACTTTGATACTACTTCATTTCTAATTCTTCTGTTTGTATTCACTAGTCAGAGGTCTTGAAAAAGAGAATTGAAGAGAGAAGGTTAATTATCAAATAAGATTCCTTTCTCTTACATGTTAGATTCCTCTCCACTCAACCAGATGTCAAGACCTTCAATAGATAGAAAGGGATAAGCGTTTTTCTTTCAATCCTCTTGGTATGAGAGGCTAAGCAAAGTGGGGCTTACACTAAAGTCTAGTTTTATTTTAAAGACATATCAACTCCTCAGAGTTATTTAATACTAGAATTTTATTTGTCAAATTGTTTCACACTACATTTCAATGGTCATTGCATTTTTTTTTTAATTGTCTCTTTGCCTAAATCATTTTGTTTGCACATAGTTATAAGTATTCCTATCTAATACAAATAATTGGCACACAGTTTATATGGTTCGAGTATTCCTATCCGATCTATATATTAGTACTTGTATTCCTTAAAAGTATGACCATTATCATCTTGCAAACACCCTCTGAATAAAAGTGAGACATCCAAATCATCCCAAGATGAAATACAAATTCTTATCTAGTGTTGCTTATCCACAAATGCTTATTTCATGAGTGTCATCATATCAGCTAAATAATGGACCATTCCATTTTTATTATAAAGAAAGGGAAGAAAGGACATGCTACACAGAAAAAATAAGAGATGGGGAAAGATAGAGAGGGGATGAGCATGTAGAAGTGATAACGCTAATCTGGTTTCAATTGAACATATCAAAAGATGAAAAGAAGGAATTAAAAATGAGAGTTAATCAGAGTATTATATTTTTAGATATTGAACTATTTTGTAATAACTCTTAAGTAAACTTATCAAACATTGTAATAATTAAATTATCATACTGTAGTATATCCACAGGTCCTCCTAGTACTAATGATTTGCACACAGTAATATGGTTTCAAGTATTCCTATCCAATATTAATAATTTGCTCACAGTTATGTTTTAAGTAACGGAATAATCTAGATAATTTGAACACAGTTTTATGGTATCAAGTAATTTATTTAATACAAACAATTTTCAAACAGATCTATTTTACTCATAGATGAGATCCTAACAGATACTACTACTATTACTCCAGGTCAAAGTGGACTGGGAGTAAATAGTAATGATGGGGCACTCCACACACCCTAGAGCTCCAGATCTGGAGCCTTTATGCTGTTACTTTCATACCCAGGTCATGTATAAGTGTATAAGTTTTTCATTAAGGACTAAATTCTTTACTTTTTACTTTTTCTTAATGAAAAACTCTTCTTCTTTACACTATATCTTCATGCAGGATTTAAAAAAAAATTATTATAAAGGTTTCTATTAATTACATTTTGTCACTCTCCAAAAAAAAAATATTTTGCCTCAATTTCAGATGTTTACAATTATTTGATTTTTGATTGCTATTCCTCTCAATGGAGAGCTGCTGAGGGGTATGGTTACCTAAAGAGGAGAACTCTTGTGATATTGAGCAGTTTCGAATAATCTCGCTGCTTTGTGTGGAGGGGAAGATCTTCTTCAAATAATGGCTCAGCGACTAAACACAGTTCTCTTTAGATAACAACTACTTGGACACATCGGTGCAAAAGGGTGGAGTACCAGGAATGTCAGGATGCTGAACATACAGGGGTGGTGACACAATTGATTAGAGATGCAAAAACGAATAAGGGAAACCTAGCAGTACTTTGGCTCGACCTAACAAACGCATATGGCTCTATTCCCATAAGCTTGTCGAGACCGCTCTAATTAAACACACATCCCGGAAAGCATTAAGAACTCATTATGAGTTATTATAGCAATTTCAAACTGAGAGTTTCTTCAGGATCTACAATTCAACTGGCAACAACTAGAAAAGGAGATTATTACTGTACCATCTCAGTGTCACTCTTCACTAGCCATCAATATGCTGGTTAAATCAGCTGAAACAGAGTGCAGGGGTCCGGTGTAAGTTCAGGAACTCAGCAGCACCCCATAAGAGCCTTTATGGATGACCTCACTGTAACAGCACCATCTGTCCATGGCTGCAGGTGGCTTCTCCGTGGACTACAACGGCTAATCTCATGGGCGAGGATGAATTTAAGCCAACCAAGTCCAGATCCCTAGTCCTGGAAAAAGGAAAAGTGGTTCGATAAGCATCGATTCACCGTAGGAAGGTGTAACAATCCCAACCCTCAGTGAAAAACCAGTCAAAAGCTTGGGAAGATCTTTAATAGCTCCCTGAAGGACACCTCATCTGTCCAACAAATGAAAGACGATCTTAGGGATTGGCTGGATGCAATTGAAAAGACAGGACTTCCAGGTAAGTATAAAGCTTGGATGTATCAACACGGGGTTCTTCCACGGCTTCTATGGCCCTCCTAGTCTATGATATGCCAATTACCACGGTGGAGTTACTGGAAAGAAAATCAGTCAGTTCCTGAGAAGGTGGTTGGGGTTACCCCCGGTCTTTAAGTAGCATAGCCCTATACAGCAATTCAACAACATTGCAACTCCCTCTCAGCAGTGTTACGGAAGAGTTTAAATCACACGCGCAAGGGAGGTGATGCTATACCGCGATTCGACGGATATTAGGGTTTCATCAGCTAATATTAAAAGTAAAAACTGGGAGGAAATGGAGTGCCATGGGGCAGTTGAGAGAGCAGAGGCACGGCTGCAACACAGTGTCATTGTTGGAAACGTGGTAGTGGGAAGGGCTGGGCTGGGCAGCTACCACAGACAGCTGTACAACAAGGCCTCAAAGAAAGAGAAAAGGAAAATGGTGCAGGACGAGATACGAAAGGAGGAGGAGGAAATTCGCCTTACCAAAATGATTGCTATGAGTCATCAAGGCGCCTGGACTCGTTGGGAAAACGTTGACCAACGAAAAATATCATGGTCAGAACTCTGGAGATCAGATTCGTCTAGGATTCGGTTTCTGGTTCAATCAACATATGATTTCTGCCAAGTCAGTTAATCTATACCTGTGGAAGTTAGCAGATTCTCCAGTTTGTCAACTGTGCCATGGAAATGGCACTCTGGAGCATATTCTTAGCAGCTGCCCCAGGGCGTTGGGAGAAGGGCGATACCGCTGGCGGCACGACCAATACTCAGGGCCGTGGCAAAATCAATAAGTGAGGCACTCCTAAAAAGCAAGAATCAGCGCAATCCACAACATGAGATCAGATTTATAAAAGCTGGGGAGAGGATTCATCAGAAGCCACACAGAGCGGGGGGCTACTCGCAACTGCAAGGGACTGGATCTCCAAGTCGATCTAGGGAGGCAGTTGAAATTCCCGGTAAAGATCCTCACCACTTCTCTCCGGCCAGACATGGTCTTGACATCGGAGGCAACTAAGCAGGTGGTGATATTAGAACTTACAGTCCCGTGGGAGGATAGGTTAGAGGAGGCAAATTGTAGGAAGACGGCCAAATACCAAGAGCTTGCGGTCGAATGCAGATCAAATGGCTGGAAGGCCCGAAATGAACCTTTTGAGGTTGGATGCCGTGGCTTTGCTGGCAGGTCACTTTTGAAGGTGTTTAAGACCCTTGGCATTAAGGGCCAGCAAAAGTAGAAGAGCCATGAAAGAAATATCAGGAGTTGCTAAGAAAGCATCGAGATGGCTCTGGATCCGCAGGAGCGATGCTTGGATAAGCGCCACTAGGTCGGAAACCGGGAATTGATCTGTCCGGTTGGGGTCTCCTGGGCGAGGGTGTATGATGAGTAAAGACCGAAACACCTGTTGACCTTGGGTTCATCACTGATGACTGCGGCCTAGTATTTCACCCAACGGTGTGTTTATTAATTAATTGCCTCAAATTTCAGATGTTTACAATTATTTGATTTTTGATTGCTATTCATTGTTTTTTTTTTTTCTTTTACAGTTGAAACACACAATGTTACATGAAGGCTTATTCTACACATTACCAGAAAATGATGCATCCAGAATATTTGGAGTAAAAGGCCTAGGCTCCAGTTTTTACAAAACAGGTAAGATGATATTTGCATCTACATAAATATAAAAACTACTTAGGTCAATGTGATACTACCCACTTTGTGTCGGTAGATCTAACTGTCCAATCCTTTTTACAGCCACAGAAAAAGTTGGTTGAAACTTCACCTGAACTGGTCCAGTCATAAAATCATCAATCTATTTGGTAACTCAATTATTAAAGAGACACTTGATTGAAAGTTTAACAGCTGTAAATGTTTTCTGTCTATTTCTCTGAATGTTCCAGATGAGGCTTGATCATTAGTATTATCTGCGTTATTCGGACTATTGTCCTCATCTTCATTGTTATCTGTACAACGTTTTAGCCGATATGCCCTCCGGCCTTCTTCAGGTATTTCTTGTCGGACTTGGGAACCTTCTTTTCGGACTCGGGAACCTTCTTATCCACTAGGCCATGTGTCCAATTGGACACATGGCCTAGTGGATAAGGTAGTTAGGTTAAGACAGTTCTAAGTGACAGTTATCTCTGGATTCCAGGTTCAATCCTGACAGGTGGCATTTACATAGAAAAGTAATTAACACAGCTCTACCCCACCTATGGTTAGCGGAATGAGAACAGGATACCCCGTGGACTGAATAAAGGGTTAGGTTCAAAGTTCCGTGATGGCTCCCAAGTCTAAAAAGAAGGTTCCCGAGTTCGAAAAGAAATACCTGAAGAAGGCCGGAGGGCATATCGGCCGAAACGTTGTACAGATAACAATGAAGATGAGGACAATAGTCCGAATAACGCAGATAATACTAGTTTTCTGTCTATTTAAACTGGCTGGAATACAATAACTTATTTGACGCAGGCTTGGGCAATCTTTGGCCTCCTTCTGCCTTTTATAACTTTCTATAGAGCAATGCTTAATTTTAAGATTATACCTGCATAATAACTCTGTGTGTAATCAATATTTACTAAATTTAGTTTGGCATTTGACCAAATGGAAGGCATTTATTTAGTTTAGCTCAGTTCAGCATAAGCCAGAGGTATGGAGCACCCAGTAAGACTCAAACTCTGTAAAAATAGCCTACTAGTCAAATTCACTGATCATTTCATTACAACAAAAAAGTGCAATTCATGCCTGTCTTAAAAATCAACATATTTAAATACCAGATTTTAACTTAGGCTTTATTACTACTAGCACTGATAATGAATAAATTAATTCACCAAACAGGTTCCATTGTTTGTTTTGTAGTAGGTGAAAGTAGTCAGTTTGAAGACCTAATTAATAAGCTCTCTTTCCTTCCTTCCTTTCTCACCCCCACTCATAATGCCAATATAAACATTTAGTTACTAATTACAATATGAGCTTGACAAAGCATCTTTTTTCTGCTTCAACCAAGCATATAAACCATTTCTGTTTGAATGCCTTCTCTTTACTCTCTCTCTCCTCCCCCCCTCATTCTCTTTTGATTATTGTATTGCCATTGTGCCAATGTTGACAAAACAAAAAAATATCACTTAATGAAAAGTCAACCACTTTATCCTCTGACTCAGCAAAGTGAACCATGAAAATGTCCTGATTAAATCTCATTGCTTGCTGCTGTTTGACTTGGATTTAAATTACATACACCCACCACCCCTCGTTAGCGGGTGCAATTTTTTTCCTTGAACTGTTCTAAGATTCATACTATTTTTACTGTGAGATTTCTAATAGAATTTATTATGAATATCATGGTTTTTAACAATTAAAATAAAAAATAAAACAGATAAAATATAAACACATTTGATGAGCAGTGTATTATTATAGAACCAAATTTACATGTACATATATGATGTGCCTGATTTTTTTCAGAAAATAAACCAGCATCTCTTACAGATCAGGAATAACCTTCACATTTTTTTATATTAGTTAAGATTTTACAAGAACAATGGTGTATACTTTGTGTTCTCAAATGAAGCTATTACTGATTGGGTGAGGTGCATAGTGTAATGGTTATCATCTTAGGAAATGGATATGGCAACCAGAGTTCATATACTGGATGAGGCTGTTGGCATTTCACTTTGTGCTAATGCTCTTGGGAAAGGTATGAATCCACCCACCCCCAATTATGGTTAAATAGTTGGGCAGACTGGTCGTTAGCCTTTGTACAATAATCTGTCTAGGAGAAGGTAAACTCTAAATTCAAACCAGCTTTACTTTGCTTATAAATTGACCTTGTGGCTGAGGGGTTGGGATGCTTGGTTGGTTGGTTTGTTTGTTTGTTTTATGGCATATCAACACTTTTTGGGTCATTTAATACCAAATCAAGTTATTTTGATAAGCAAAGGACTTTGGTTGCTTACAGTACCTGATATTGCTTAAGTGGTTACCCAGTTTAGTATTTAACAGGCTCATTGCTGCTTAACTTTGGTGATCTGACTTGACCGTAATGCAAGGGTTGGGTAAATATGTACTGACTGGTTGCAGCTTCAATATTAAATATTTGTAGTGATTTTTATGATAAACACACAAACTGGATTAAGTAGATTTAGATGATTTGCTAAAATATATTTTGCTAAAATATATTTTGCTAAAGTTTTCTCTGTTCTTTCCTAAATTCAAATCCTTTCCTTGTATAATGGGATGACTTGCCAATACACAACTGGATGCTTGGGGCCAAACTCATAACCCCAAATGTACAGGTTAGACCATAAGAAAAGCATGGTAGGATGAGATTGGTGACCTCCATGAAGACTATGAGAGCAACAAAGTTTAAGGCCTTTTTGAGAGTCAGTGATTGAGAAGATACCTAAGAAGAAGCACATGTATTCAGCACCTGCTCAAAAGTTGGAATTAAGATCATATTTCAAGATTCCAAGGTTGAGCCTTGAAGGAACAGACCCAGCAGATATGACATTGGGTCATACATGTTTCCCTGGACTTTGTAAGAGAAACAAAAGTTAGATAAACTTTTAATGGGGATTCTGTCTTCTGTTCCCTACTTTCTGCAAAACAATCACTGCTGTTGTCTTGTATCTCACAACATTTGCTTAAAGAACTGATTGTTTTCTCAGATTAGCAATGATATTTATCAATCTATGAAAATGTTTTTGTCATTTTACTCAAAATTTAAAATATTTATATTCTAATGATCCAATTTTTATATGCATGTTACTGTAACTTGGCAAAAACAGCACATCATAGTAAGATTTTTGTTAGCACAATACTGTTAAAATGCTTTAGTTTAAAGAATATAACACTTTCCAGTGCAATTTGATAATGAAATGATAGGTTGAAATGTTAAAATAAAAAAATGTAACATTGAACACACATCCTATACTTACGTTTTAAGATAAATTTTAAAATTCTGGTGTGTGCTGAGATCTTCTAAAGTTTTATCTTCTTGGTTTTTAGCAACTTACTTTTCTTTATTTATTTATATATACTAGCAAATATATGCACCCTCCGGGTGCAAGTATTTAAGTTTTAATGTAATAAAATATTGTATTAAATTAGAAAGGCTAATGAAACTAAATAAGAATACAGATAAAAAGATTTGAAACAGAGGGAGTATAATAAAAGATTTGAAACAGAGGGAGTATAATAAAAGATGGAACTACTGAAACTTACTCTTCCATCACTCTCGTCTTTCATTGTTATTTTTTTCTAATTTAAGTATTTAGTTATAAGAGGAAGTAAAGAATAAAATGACAGTTATTTTATCTTGTTAATGGATTTCATTTAAGATTCATTGAAGAGATTTTTGCTAATATTCATTAAAATAAAACCAAACAGTTAGAAATCAATAATACTAAGCACATATTTATTAAATTCGATTTTTTAATATTAATATGCAAATTAGCCTTCCCGTTTACACTGTAAACCGCTATTTTGTTGTATATATAAATATAATTGCATGTTGTCAGTATGTTGATATAGTTAACAGTATTAATAATGTAAGACAATTTTATTAATAATTGAGGTTTAGATAAAAATAAAATCATGGAGAATGTGATGTCAATAACTAAGAGAATTGTGACTTGAGTAGGAATATAGTTTCGGTTACAGACAGAAAAACACACAATCTCCATTATATTTATATATATATTTATATATATATTTATATATATATATTTATATATATATATATAGAGAGAGAGAGAGAGAGAGAGAGAGAGTTCTGTTGTTGTCTGTTGATTCTATTGCAAATCATTTTATTTTTCAAATGATCATAAATTCTATTAGGAGAAACCGACTTAATATCGACTTTAAATCTCACCCTTGGGCAACTGTTAAGCAAGTTTATATAAAATAAAAATTTACTTTATTGTTAAGCATGAATCCAATTTTTTTGGTAAAAAGATTAAATTTGTTATTGCACCAATTTTGAAATTTGTGAAATTTGACGCAATAAAAATATCTTGCCTAAGTTTAGATGTATGTTGTTTAAATTTAAACCAAATTACTGAGAAGAGAAAGAAAAACTTGACGTACATAACTATAGGAAAATAGTAAACTTCATAGTTTATTATAATGGGTCTGATTCTTAGCAAGTATCCTACTCTTGTAGCATTGGGCTTGACTAAGTTGAGTAAGAACAAAATAGTTATTGCCTTTATGCTTAGGAAAAAATAAAGCAACAATAACATACACTATGTTTGGATGTTACTTTTTATTTTCAAACTAATTTGAATTTCGGATATTTTCCAAATCAAAGCACATTGGCTGCAAAAATAATCTTTACATTGTTTGTACAAAAATAAATATTTACATAAAAAACTACTAAAGATTGTATTCGTACCACCACCATACCATGAATAAGTAGAGCTGAAGTTAATCTTACCAAATGTCTCTTGCCCAGCTCTTGGTTAGATAGTATCACTACTGTTCTTCTACAAGGATAGTATTGGCATTAAATAACCCACAAAGGTTGATATGCCATTAATCAAAGAAACCAAACCAAATGTCTAGTGAGGTGCTAAGACAGACAAACCAATATGTTCTGAAAATTTTGGTCTCTCTCAAAGATTTTTGTGATTGAAACAGTATTTTTATTGCCTTATATTGCAACTCCCAATGATCATAATGGGATGCAAGAAACTTTGGTTTTTATTAAACCCAGGCATGTCTATAATATATGTAGCTGCATATTTGAAAGGGAGTAAGCAGGCTGTTTATGACCTAAAAAAAACCCAGTGTTGCCACCTGCTAGTATTACACTCAAGATGAAAGAAAACTAGTTGAAAGAAAAAACAATGAAGAGGGCTGATAGCATTCTGAAATGTTAGGTAATGTCTAATCTATTGGTTACTGCAGCTACATTTTTTTAGATAAAATAAATAAATGTATCCTGACCTGTTTAAGGACATCAGAATTAGGATGATACAATATGGCTTCCAAAAAGACCTAGATTTAGCATCTTACCACACCAACAAGAAATATTTTCTAATAGAGACTAGGAAGATGGGTGAGCCTTTGTAAGAAATACTTGCATTGAGCTTCAGAGGATTGGCAAAAAGTGATGTATTCTTTTTTTATGAAACTATTTTCATATGTTTGTGGGATGAATTGGAGACTCCAAGTTTGTTTGTAGGTCTAATGACTCATGTTTTACAGTTAAGACAGTAAAACATTCAGAAAGTAGGTATTTGCTCAACTTCTCTACCATGAACAGGATGCAACATTTTTTTTAAGCAGAGTCCAACTAGTTTCAATTCAGTTTGTTTTTTCCCCTTCTAGATTGGTTGCCATATAAAGGTTAAAGAGCCCATTCTGTCTTATTTTCCCCATAGCTGGAGGGAGAACAGTTTCATACCTTTTCCAAGGGTATTATTGCAATGTGAAACACGAACAGCCTCATCCAGAATTTGAACTCTGGTCACCAAGTCTGTTTCCTATGATGATAACTGTTACACCACAGGCGCCTCATTCAACAAATATAATGGTATGAGGTGCTATCAGTGGTCATTTTAGGAGAAAAGGATTGTATTTTCTACCCAAAAATGTTACGATGAAAGGAAGCAATTATGCTGCAGCATATGTTTATGATATGGTAAATTTCTGAGAGCAACTTTTTCATCCACAATAAAACTCCTCCACACAAAAGTAAAAGTTTTCCAATTTTACACCTATTTAGAATATGTGAAATCATCTGAAATGCAAGTTACAAGAGGTGTAACTATCAAACATCTAGCAATTGCTAGGCTTATTGAAGAACATTTGGATTAATATGCATATGAAATATTTTACACAACTAGCTGCATCAATGCCTAAGCAACTGAAAAAGGTTTTTCAAAGAAAGAACGACATATCAAAATACTAAAAATATGACATAATCAATAACACAAATGTAAGTCTGTTTTTTGTGTGTGTTTTTTTTTCTTTTTTAAATAAATATATCAATGTAAAGATTATTTTTGTAACCACTATTCATTGATTCTGAGAAATATGTCTTCGGTAAAGATAACTGTACAAATGAATTGTCTGTATATGCTGTTCACAAATTAAGATCAATCACTACCAGAAACTTTGAAGATAAAAATACATGACAAAGAGTTATGTAAAAGTACTATTATATTATTTTAACAAACAAAAACAAAAAAATGAATGTTATATCACTATGTATAAACCCCCTTTAGTGATGGTTGTACTACTAGATGACAATAGATAACAATAGGTGTGTTAAAATGAGTATGCTTCTGGTACTTAACATCATTCAAGAGTAATTTATGTAGTAGTAGCTTAGAAGATGGTTTAGTTTAGTGTAGTAGCTTAGAAGATGGTTTATTTGTGTAACTGTATATCAACTCTTAATGGGTTATTTGATGCTGAAATTTGATTCATTTGTAAATGTTTGATTATAATAACTATTTATATTTACAACATTCCATTGCAATCATATTTTTTTTTAAATTGCATTTTTTTAAAATTATAATAATAATTTTTTTGCATGGTTATAATATCAAATATTCCTATCTAACATTAGAAGTGTATACACAATTAAATCGTTTTAAAATAACTATTTATATTTGATAATAATCATGTTTTGCACACAGTTATGGTTTTAAGCATTCTTATCTAACATCAATAATTTCCAAGCAATTAATTTATATGGTTTCAAGTAACTAATAATCTTATTATAATGGAGATTGTGGGTTTGTCTGTCTGTAACCGAAACTATATTACTATACAAGTCACAATTCCCTTTGTTATTTATATCACATTTACCATGATTTTATTTTTATTTAAACCTCAATTATTAATAAAATTGTTTTTCATTCCTTACACTGTTGACCATATCTACATACTAATAACATGCAATTGTATTTATATATACAACAAAATAGAGGTTTACAGTATGAATGGGAAGGCTAATTTGCATATTGATCTTAAAAATTTGATTTTAATAAATATATGCTTAGTATTATTGATTTCTAATTATTTGCTTTCATCTTAATGAATATGAGCAAAAATCTCTTCAATAAATCTTAAAAGAAATCCATTAAATAACTAATATTATTCTTTACTTCCTATTTTAACTAAACAGTTAAATTAGGAAAATTTAACAATGAAAGACGGGAGTAACATAAAATGATGGAAGAGTTAGTTTCAAAGTTGTTCTATTTTTCAATCATACCCCCTCTGTTCCAAATCTGTTTATCTACATTCTTATTCAGTTTCATTAGCTGTTCTAATTTAATATGATATTTTATTATATTAAAACTTAAATGCTTGCACCCGGAGGGTGCATATATTTGCTAGTGATAATAATAATCCTTAGTAAACAACTATATTTTTATTTTCGATAAAAATAATTTTATGCAGTTATGATATCAAGTATATCCAATGCAAATAATTTTCAAATTGATCTATTTGACCCATAGATAGGACCGTAACAAGTACTACTACTCTGATTCAGAGTGAACCTGGGAGTAATGGTAATGAAGGGGTATCCACACTCAATTTTAGCAATTATTTGCACTCTTGTGAATATAGCTGTTTAAATAAACTCTACAACAAAATATCAAGCAAGCAATAGTTGAATTTGCAGTAATCTATACTACTATGCGAAAGTTTGTGCATTTGTGTGTGTGTGTGTGTGTGTGTGTGTGTATATAATATATATATATAATATATATATATATATATATATATATTGTAGTTTGCTATATTCATAAGTAAAGAGTGGTCAATATCATTAATAGAGCATATATATCTAAGGGTAGAGAAAATATGAAGTCAACGGTGCTTGGTAACTGACAGTTTCTTGCCTATGCGATTTTCAAACCAAAACTTGATTTAAAGTAACTAATAAAAATAATCCTTATTAAGTAATTTGCACACACTTTTATGGTATCAAGTATATCTAAAACCCGGTTTGAAAATTACATAGGTGAGAAACTATCAGTTAACAAGCACTACACGTCTTTGTTACTCTAACTTATATATAAGGATCACAGCCAAATAGAAAATCCCAGAGATGTGATTTTTTTTATTCATTTTGATAATTAATGACTTGACCTCCTAGTTCAATATAGACTCTGCAATGTTCATTTTAGAAGTCAATTGTGGTCACTAGAGGTCATCTGATGCAAATATACTATTTTTAGCCAATATGATAGAAACTTTGATACAAAGTATAAAAACGTTTTTTGATCTCCTAAATGTTTGAGCAAACTAGTTTAGATCCATGTTTTTCTCATGACCAACTATATGTTGTATGTTCATAAGTGAAAAGATCCGTAGATATTTGCAAATGATTGGACCAATAAATGTTGCATACAAAGAAGTTCTCAAAAGCTAATCAGAATATTTCTTTGCTAAAAACTCTTTTTCTGTATTTATATGTTCATACTTTTATATCAGTAGAAAATCTATAGAATTGTTTCATTAAAACATTTTGTCTCATATCTTCCCCTCCCCCCTTTTCTGAGCATCACTAACTCCCTCTGCTGGTCTGTATACTAAATGTTTTCATAATATTTAAGTTGATTATAGACTTTCCACTTGTGAAGCCATATAAATTTAATTTGGAAATCATATTATTCAAAAAAAATATCTGTGATATATTTTAATACTTGTTGATTTGGAAAAGCCATAAAAAGAATTTGTTTGCTTTGTTTCCTTTGTGGCCATCACACAGTATTTTTGTTAGGAAACATATAATCTACAACTGACAAGCCTCTTTGAATAAAGGCAACCCCTACACACACACATACACACCTTTTCCTTGCTTCAGTTTTGTAAGATGACAAAAGTCTAGTTTGCTAAAACAGACTGTTAACACAAAAATTGACACCACAGGATGCTGACTGTTTTAACAAGAAACTTAATCCTTCTATATAATAGAAATGTTTTAGTGTGTGTGTTTGGTTTTTTTTTTGTTCACTATTGTATAACCTTGTTTAAAACATGCCAGTGTTGTATATAAATTCACTGTCCAAATGTTTTGTAACTTCCTTAACTGACTAATGGATTCCAAAAGTTGTTATAATTGGCATTATAGGTACTGATCACTTTTTGGACAGAGGGTACTAGCCAGATTTTAAACTTGTCTGTTTTAAGAAGGAAAACATGTGAATAATTTAAGCCTTTTGGTCACATGTCTGCTGTCTAAACTTTTAGAACTATATGCACACATGACCCATTGGGCTGAGACCTAATTTTTAGATAAATTTTTCAACTTGTTAAAAATGTACACTAAACTAATGAATCTTTGAAATTAAAAAAAGTCTTTAGGCTGATATTGTCCTCTTAGATATGCTCATATGTCTTTTCACCATTGTGCAGAGCACAATTAACCTATTTTAATGTAGCTGCCTGGTTATAATCTTTACTCAGGATTTTCAATCATACCTACTCTCTGAAAGCCATCTTTAGCACTCTTTAATGTCAAATCACATCCAATTTATATTATAAATAATTGCAAATAAATAATGTGAAGAACTCTATGATAATATTTAATAGTTATCTCCCTTGAGAAATTATAATAATTATTGTAAGCTCTAAATTAGAGCATCTTAATAATAATCCGATTTTTGTAACATAGAACATTTTTTGTTGGTGAAATAACTAACAAAATCTATGTTACAAAAATTGGATCATCATATTAGATTGTTTGGAAAATAATACTCAATTTTATTACACATTTAAATGTAAAAATGGACATATCTAAAACATCTTAATAATTTACGATTCATATTTAGTCACAGTATTTTTATTTTATTAAGTTATACTTGAAGATTATTTCTTGTTTTACAATTCAGAGCTTGTTAAAAGTGTGTGCACTAGTTAGGTTTACTCTTTAAACACTTGAATATTTCCCAATCAGTCTATTCTTGCTATACTGAATGGACATTTGAAACTGGTTGTTTAGACCTTAGATCACTGTCAAGCAGATCTGCATTGATTCACCCATATAGATGCATGAAAAATAACAAGAGAAATTGCTATTTAGAGTTTCTTCTATTTATAATCATTCAATTGAAACCAAAGCAAAATTAGCCAATCAATTTGTTTCATAGATTAAACCATAAAATCTTATCCTAATTTTAAGATATTTAAATGTTTAATCTGTGGAACAGTTCCATTTTATCAGTATTATGAGTTAAACAGGTGGGAATTCAAGGTTGAGTAGCTCCTAAGAAAAATTAGGGAAAATGCTACAATCATAAAAAAATAAAGCACAAAAAAAGCTGTTTCTATTAAATGTAACTAATCTATACTAAATAAAATGTTTGCCTCCTTTTCATGTCCTTATATTTATTTATCTATTTATTTGTGTAACTTTAAACTGTTGGCAATTCATGTTCTTTCAGTTGCTTATTTGCTTCAAATTTTAGAAATTTTAGTCATGGAAGAAATTCTGGCCCATTCACAAATAAATCTCATAGTTATTCATATAATCCATAATTATAGGAAAATTTCCTTTTTGTATGACTCTAAAATTCATGAACAGTTTTTTGTTTTTTTTAAATATTGGTTACATTTGTTCAAAAACCTATTCAGATGCATCAATTATTGTAATTATCATGTATAGTAGTTGAATAGTTGAGCTTTATATAACATTGTTTTTCTTTTATCAAGTTCTTATGTATCAATCAAATTTTGAAGACCTCATTTTTGGGCAAAAATTATACATCAATGATAATTTTGTAAGGTTGAAATTCTAGCATAATGGTTGACTATGAGCAACTCTTGATTTAAAAAAAATTAATTTTGTATGTTCCAAGAGTCAACCTCTATGTAAGTATATATCAAACTAGTGAAATAAAACAACTTTTCTCTGAGAATGATTAACATAGATTGTTGTACCATTTCATAAAAAATACTGAGTCTGTTTCTACACTCTCCTGTTGAAAACAAAATCTGTCATGTTCATCAAAGAATTATTCTTGTCAATTATGTTTCGGGATAAATCATGTATTTACATATAAAGAAATTGATTTAAACAAATTTTTTTCTACATTTGTATTTGACAGCATTTTATAAAAATTATAAAATTAATATAATCTCTCTCTCTCTCCTCCATCTCTCTCTCCCCTCATCTCTCTCTCTCCCTCCATATTTCTCTCTCTCCCCTCCATATTTCTCTCTCTCCCCTCCATCTTTCTCTCTCTCCCCTCCATCTTCTCTCTCTCCCCCTCCATCTCTCTCTCCCTCCATCTCTCTCTCCCCTCCTCTCTCTCTCTCCTCTCCCCCTCTCTCCTCTCTCCCCTCTCTCCATCCTCTCCCTCCATCTCTCTCCCCCCTCTCTCCTCTCCTCCCCTCTCTCTCCTTCTCCCTCCTCTCCCTCGATCTCCATCTCCCTCGATCTCCCTCGATCTCCATCTCCTCGATCTCCCTCGATCCCTCTCTCCCTCTCTCCTCTATCTCCCTCGATCTCCCTCTATCTCCTCTCTCCTCTCCCTCTCCTCTATCTCCCTCTATCTCCCTCCCTCCCTCTATCTCCCTCTATCTCGCTCTATCCCTCTATCTCCCTCTATCCCTCTATCTCCCTCTATCCTCTATCTCCTCTATCCTCTATCTCCCTCTATCTCCCTCTATCCCCCTCTATCCTCTATCCCCCTCTATCCCCCTCTATCCCCTCTATCCCTCTATCCCTCTATCCCTCTATCCCCTCTATATCCCCTATCCCCTCTATCTCCCTCTATCCCCCTCTATCTCCCTCTATCCTCTATCTCCCTCTCCCCCTCCATCTCCTCTCTCTCCATCTCCCCTCTCTCTCCATCTCCCCTCTCTCTCCATCCCTCTCCCCCCCCCCCTCCCATCCCGCTCCCCCACCTCTCTCTCTTATGTACAATATTTTTTTTTGCATTTAAAGTTAGAATGTTTTTTAAAATCTATATCAAAAGTTTAATTATTGTCAGTTTTTAAATTTCTCACAAAATGCATTTTATTTTTCTTGTACGCTTGAATATTTTAAATTGCACCCCCCCCCCTTTATTTTACATTACAATTTTTTCTTCTGGTTAATTTGATCATTGATATTAGAGCAATTCAAATAGAGTTTTTCAGGGAAGAAGATAAACTGCCCATCTGTGCTAAAATTGTATTAGCCATCACTTGTATTAAGGAAGGTCAGATTTTTCCCCTGCAAGTATTGCTCTTCTGGGATCCAGACTGAATAAGTATCCAAAATTGCATTGTCAAATTCACAATGCTGCTCAGTTAACTGAAGCCTCTAGCTTATCTTCTTTTCACATCATTTATTATTTGATCTTCAATAAGCAAAAGCAGATAAAGTTCCTGATTTTCTTTTACCTTGATTTTCTTTTCTTTTTTTACAACCGGAGAAAACTATCTAAACAGTTGTTAAAAATAAAATAAAAATCAGACATTTTTATTGTGGTTTGTTTCTTTTTTTTTT
This sequence comes from Doryteuthis pealeii, assembly GCA_023376005.1. Lineage (NCBI taxonomy): Eukaryota > Metazoa > Mollusca > Cephalopoda > Myopsida > Loliginidae > Doryteuthis > Doryteuthis pealeii. Next base: position 39,971,714 of record CM042139.1, on the reverse strand, counting down.
CTTTTCTTCTTTTTTTTTCTTTTTTTTTTTTTTCTTTTTTTCTTTTCTTTTCTTTCTTTTCTTCTTTTTTTTTCTTTTCTTTTCTTTCTTTTTTTCTTTCTTTTTTCTTTTCTTTTTCTTCTTCTTTTTTTTCTTTTCTTCTTTTCTTCTTTTTTCTTCTTTTTCTTTTTCTTCTTTTCTTCTTTTTTTCTTTCTTTTCTTCTTTTTCTTTTTTTTCTTCTTTTTCTTTCTTTTTTCTTTTCTTTTCTTTTCTTTTTTCTTCTTTTTTTCTTTCTTTTCTTCTTTTCTTCTTTTCTTTCTTTTCTCTTTTTTCTTTTTTCTTTTTTTTTTCTTCTTTTCTTCTTTTTTTTTTTCTTCTTTTTCTTTCTTCTTTTCTTCTTTTCTTTTCTTTTCTTTTTTTTCTTTCTTTTTTCTTTCTTTTTCTTCTTTTCTTTTCTTTTCTTTTTTTCTTCTTTTTTTTTTTTTTTCTGGCTCTGTCCTCTTGGTCAGCTGCCATTTTTTTTCATGTTTGTAGGTAGGGGAAGTTACTACCTGTTTTAGCCCTGCCTTTACATCATCTGTCTGTGGGTGCAGGTCACTAAAGGTCATTGTGACTGAAATACCAAAGGAGAAAAAAAAGGTTAAGATTTTTGCATGAATATTCAACTGAAGTGAATGTCTATTTCAAAAGAGTATAAGAAATTCTCTTTCCTAACAATGTGAACATATGTGTCTACATTTTTAAGAGAGAAGAATTTCTTATACTCTTTTAAGACATAGATTTATAGGAGGAGGGGGGGATCAATGTGTGTGTGTATGTATAGCAGGCAAGGGTCAACAGGCAGAAATAAGATGGAATAGTTGTTTACATATATTGTTACTAAATTTTACACAAATCTATAAACTAGGATTATTTCCATAATTTGAATAAATCCTATAATGATTTTTTTAAATATCTATTTTTAAAACAATATATTTAACTAATACTAAATAAACTGAATTTCTGACTGTTAATTACTATGAATAGATATCTGCATCTTTTAAAACCTTTTTTGTTTAGAATCTTTTCCACTTTTACCCTTGTTGCTAAGTTTGCTACATTTCTTGATTCCAGATAATATTCACTATTCATTGAATTTTTTTTTTTTTTTACTTTTGGCTAGAGATGAAGTTGCATTATTTGGTATTGATTATAGAATCAAGTCATCAACCAGACTTTTTATTATTGATTACTATTTTTCTGTCATCTTTGAATTTGATTTTTTTTTTCTATTGCAACTCACTCAATGCATCATTCTACAACAGCAAATCTACCAAATGAAATTGTCAATTGTATTTTGTTATAGTAAGGAAAGTAACTCTTTTAATGTAAAATCATTTCTCTTGAATGACAATGGTCCATTGATTTAATATTTTTCTTTAAAAGACTTATACATTGGATGGGGAGAGAAACCATATTCAGTAAAGCTTTTGTCCTTTAAAGCTAGAAAGAAATAATTCATTGTATTTTTTACAGTTACTTTAAAACTTGTAAAAAACGTATACATGCACAATGAGTTTTTATAATAAAAAGAATAATTAATCGCCAAACAAAAATATTTTGATATAGAATAGACATAAAATACTATCTTGTACAGTGGCAGAAAATAAATATTTTTAGTGGCATGTACCCAAATATAACTGAACTTTGTAAACTAAGATTTAATTTTGCCACTACATTTTTATTTTTTCATCTGTATTAAAATGTTGTTCAGTGTTTTTTTTATAAGTTTTTACAATAATATTAACATTGTGCTGGTAAATATTTTTTTCTTTTACTGATTCTGTTTTCTTTATTTAAAAATGCTCATAAAGGTAGTCAAACTATCTTTAAAATTTAGTATACAAAAAGTTACTCAGAATAAAATTCTCTACAAGTTGCCATAGATTTTATTAAAATTGATTGAGATTTACAAAAGTTATTACAAAATTAGAATGTGCCTTTTGTGCAAAAAGACAGCTGAATAATATTAAGGGTACAATGCTACTGGGTATGCTAATTTTGTAGAAACTTATTGATTTTTGATTTTTTTTCTTTCTCATAAATCAATTATGCTAGTCATATAGTATTTTTCTTTTTATAATAATTCAAATAGAAACTGATTTCAATGACTTACTCTCATTCAGCTGCAGTTTTTGATTAAAATTATTTTCATAACTGTTTCCATTATATTACTTATATATATATAAAAAATGCATGATACATACACATATATATATATATATATATATATATATATATATATATATATATATAATCACTCTGCTGTAAGCAAGGTCAATTTCTAAGTAAAGTAAAACTGGTTTGAATTCAAAGTTTTCTTTTTCCTAAACTGTTAGCCTTGCTAAAGTCTAAAGAACCCAACCTGCCCATAGCTGGGGGAGGGGGGAGAATAGATGCGTTCACTGTTTTCCAAGGACATTAGTGTGAATTGAAACACAAACAGCCTCATCCAGCATTTGAACCCAGGTCACAAATTCTATTTCCTATGATGATAACCATTATGCTAAGAGTAAGATATGTAATTGTCATTTATATTTATATATATATATAAATATATATATATATATATATATATATATATATTAATAACACTCCTGTATATTATAATGGATATTCTTATTTATTATATAGTATTATATTTTCTATGTTTCTGCTATTCACATTGTTTTCCATTAAAGTATGTTAATATAAAATACCATTTTGTATTTACTCATATAGGAGCAGTTGTTAGAATCATAATGTTTGTGAGAAATTAAAATGTTCCTCTTTCTGTGACCACTTATACTCTGCAAATTGCGTATTTAAAAAAAATCTCAAACTTCAATATTTGATTGTGACTGTATAATGAACTTTTGAATATTTAATCTTTCATGTTTTTCTTTTCTTTAATACAAAACCAATAGAAAACTATTTGATTATTATTCTTCAGATAGAATGCCATCAGTTTATTGGAAAGTGTTAATGTTGTTTATCTTCACTTTCAATGGTCACATATCTTTCAATTATCTTTCCTCTTATTGATGTCTGAATTACCTCCCATCTTTTCCTGAAGATCAATATATTTATCACTTTCTGACTACCAGGTGCCCTACAGCCCCAAACCAATTTAGCTATATAGGTAAAGGTATGTGTCTATATTTATCAAATCATCTGAAAATATCAATTATGGCTGCCATCTTACAAAGTTAATAATTTGTTAACCCCCCCCCACACACACACACACTTCCTCTGGTATGACATACCAGAATTGAAAATTTGAGACAAATACAAAATTTGATGATTAGTTCCATCTTAGCATCATTACTGAAAATACTGGTACTGCACTTTTTTTTTTCTTTCTTTTTTTTTTTTTTTTTTTTTTTTTTTTTTTTTGTAGCCTGTTTTTTTGTAGCAATCAAAAATGTATTTATTGTTACAGTCTCTCTCTCTCTCTCTCTCTCTCTCTCTCTCTCTCTCTCTCTCTCTCTCTCTCTCTCTCTCTCTCTCTCTCTCTCTCTCTCTCTCTCGTTACCTTTATATTAGGATTTCTTCATGCATTGCCCACCTTTATGTTATTTATTTGTAAACCCCCCCCCAAAAAAACAATGTAATTCAATATATTATTGCAAAACTTAAGTCTTTGTCACATAGTCACATCCGTGACAAACTTAATTTTTTTTCATAGAACATCTTCCAAGGCTTTTTTACGGCTTTAGAGCAGTATTGTTAAGTTATTTTAAATGTACTCTATATTGGTTTTCATTCCAGTTTTCAAAACACTTGACTTTTTTTTTATTTCTAGTGAAAGCTGTGAACCTTTTTTTTGATGGATTCAATCTTTTTGTTTCAGTAAATATTTTATACAAACATAAAAAAAAAAAAAAGGTGGAATATTTTCAGTGTTTGTGATTAGAACAAGTTGTATGTGAAGTTTTCTATTGCAAAAGGGAATAACTAATGCAGGGCATGAGATGAACACCATTTTATAGTGAGGTAGATATTAAGACATACACAATGAGAAACAAATCCCACCTTTAAAAAAAAAAAAAAAAAAAAAAAAAAAAAAAAGATATAGTTAAAACCTTTTCAGGCATGAATCTATCAATTTCTGAAAGTTTGGTTGAAATTGGACAAAAAAAAAGACTAGTCCTAAATGATACAGATAGTCAGATTTTTGAAACATTCAAGATACTGGTATTATTTCAAAAAAAACTCTCATTTATATAAAATAAAAATCATTTTAACTCATAAAAAATATAAAAAGATACTTGTATATTGTAGTTATTTGACTATTAAAAAAATTATTAATTCAATCTTTGAAGTATATTACACAAGATCTACAAATCATTCTTGGTTATCAACTTTGAAAAATTCTTTACTTTTATTATTCAAAAAATTTGAAATTGTTTACATTGATATAAAGAGACTTTTTGTTTGTATTGTGGTTTATTTTATAATTTTAAGTAACATATCTTTGCTTTTTAATAGTCTTTCTGTGTCATATATATCTTTCTTTTTTTTCTTTTTCTAGTGTAAAATATTTCAAGAGACTTGTATCATGGTTCGAAAACCTGCCCTGGAAGTCTTAGACTATCTCAAGAATGCAAACTATGATCATCCTGTCTTACGAATTCTTCTATGTATCCTTTATTTATTTGTTATATCAATATTGTGTGTTTTTGTTTTGCTTTATGTATTTTCAGTAAAAGTAACATTGTAATAATAAAAAAATTGATATATCTATTACTAAAGAGATTGCTTTTATAACTAAATGACATGTGAGTTTTACTATGTTAGACTAAATCTACATTACAATGATTAGTATTTAACTTAAATTTTTACAGGAGTTGCTTCGTTCCTAATTTGTCTATTTTAAATGTAATATTACTTTTTGAACTAACACACACACTATATATATATATATATATATATATATATATATATATATATATTCCCAAACATTAGAAATATTGGTTTGTTGAAGAATAATATGATGGTTGACAGGAAATAGGGACATTTATTTCATCAATTTACAGAAAAGAACCACTGTCATAGCTAAGTGTTTATCTGAAAGAATGCCTGTACTATTAGAAAGATATTTTGATAAATTTTAGTACAAAACTTACTTAATTGATCATCTAGTCATAAATAGTCTCTGACAATGGGTTGCAAGATTTGCATGCTCTCTATCTTATCTGTGTTCAAAAATATATATAAAGATAAATTCTAAAAAATACTTGAATTCAATCTTAGTATTAAGTGACTTGAACTTGTTCAAAATTACTAGTAATGGTAGCATTCGGTATTAAAATTGTACCCCCTCCTCACACCTTTTTTGGCGGTGGTGGAGGGGATGCATAAATAAATAAAAAAACTGAGCAAAACTCTTCCATGCTGAAAATATCAACTGTCATTTTTTTTCAGGTTTTAATGCATACTCAGAATTGTACAGAATGAAAGTTAGAAATGCGTTGTAAATATATGTCACTATCCTAGAAAAATGGATGACCCTCACAATAAGATTAGAATAAGCCAAGCAAATAAACTAGGAATGGCATTCATGAATAGCAGCAATTAGTAGCCAAGAGTAAAAGTCTGATTTTTAGATTCAAGCTCAAGAATATTGTTAATATTGTGAAACAGTTACTTCATGGTTGATTTGTTGCCAAATGAATTATACAGCCTCCAACAGAAAGATACAGTGCTAGTCATCTGAATTTGATAGTATTCATTATAAAAGACAATATGATTTGATTAATACAGACAGAGCTAGAACAGAATTACTAAAACTCTAGATTCTAATCTTGCCATTTTATTTTTTATTTTTTTCTATCTTGTATGTGAATGAATATACATTTCAAAATGTCTTGAAATTTCTTTTTTCATTTTGTTTTACACCATTGGTTGCCTAAAAGAAAAGAAAAAATTCATGATTATAATTTCTTAAGATAAATGAAAATGTTCCAAGTAAAGCCTCTGTTGATCATATAGTTTTAAGTGAATAAAAAAAAAGAACTCAAACGTTTTTCATTAAAAATTTGATAGAGAGGCTTTCTTGATTAAAACTAATAACATTTTATATATATTTTTTTTAAATTTGTGTCTTGTCCATCTAATATAGTTTCAATTTGTTTTGTGACCTTTTTATAGAATTTATTATGCAGTTTTATTTATTTGTGAAATCTACTTGCACAGGTAGAATTTGGCAAAAAAGTGACAGCTCTCCCAGAGTGAGTTTAGGATCTTCCTTCTGTTACTACTTTGTTTTTTGTTTTTTATAGAAAAAACTATTAAGTCTGTCTTGGTGGCTGATGTTCAGAGACATTAAACAAGTGTCTGTTTATAGTTCAGTTTTTTTTAGAGGTTTTCTAGTTGTAGATAGAAATGGAAGCAATCCTAAACAAACAACTATTTGCTACTTAACATAAATAAGGGATACAAAATGAATTTCTGAGAAAAATTCTGTTTAATACCATTTTTGCTTTGTGTTGCAAAAAAAAAAACCCAAAAAAAACAAGAGACCCGAATAAGTCTCTTTCTTTACAGAGGTATATACTGGGGTGTTGGGGGGGGGGGGTGCAATATTTTGGGACATGCTAGTTTGCAGTGCATATATCACATGACCAAAGTAGTTCAAGTCATGGAAGGTACCTGCTATAGTTGTTAGTATTGTGGTAGTTGGTGTATTAACACATTGCGCAATGCTTCACTCTGGGTGTGATTTGAAAGACTACAGATGAATGTGCAACATAATCTAATTTGGGAATTTACCCATTAAAAGTTTGAACTGGACCATAATGCTGCGGAAGCAACCAAAAACATTTGTTGTGCAAAAGATGGAGGCACAGTTGATCACAGTATAGTAAATCAGATAGTTTAAGAAACTTTGCTCAGGTTTCAAGAACCTTGACAATCAGACATGGTCAGGCAGACTCAAAATCATAGATTCTGAGGTTGTGCTCCAACTATAGAGTGAAATCTTGCAAATAGGACTCGGAGAGTATCAGACAATCTTGATATCTCAGAGTCTAGTGTGGTTGGTTACCTTCATGTCCTCAGCAAATGTATCTGGAGCTGCCAAAATTGTGCCTCACATTGCCAAAATATTGTAAAACACTTGATTCACCCTGTTATGACATCTGAAGAATGCCAGAGAATGTAAGTGTTAAAATGTGTTGACAAAAATAAGAAATTGAATTGTCCAGATGATTCTTTGAATGTTAATGACCTTTTCTAAAAACTATTGGCAGTATCTTAAACATTAAAAATATTTAGCCAAAATGTAGCAATTTTGATTTTCAATAAGCTCCCCTTCATATTATCTCTCTCTTAGTTTATCTCTTCTTTTTTTTTCTTTGACATACGTTTGTAAAATCTGTATTCCTACATGTTTGCATTTAGCTAATATTAATATTATCAAATATTGATATCATTATTAAAATATGTTTTAATATCTATAATCTGTTTATGAATATAAACTGCCTGTATGTTTTCTTTTGTTGCATTGGTATTTAGGTTAAATGGCTGCATATCCTAACTGATATATAATGAGATATCTCTAAAAGCGTATGGTATGCAAAGAAGAAATAATGGACAAGAAAGTTTGGATTAAATCATTTATTTTAGAATAAACAAAAACTGGAAATGTTGAGAAGGAATTTCCCCTTAAGCCGGTGAGTGAAATGGGGGCAGGCGCGTGTGGTTGAAGGTCAGTTCTGGTTCTTCGTGGTGTGTGTGTGTGGGTATATTGGTAGTAGATAATAAGTCAGGAAGCTCTCTGTGGCCGGTCAGTGGTATTGGATAGTGATGTATGCAGATGGACCAGTGATGGTAGTTGTAGTTTCGTGTCTGTAGGGTGCGATGTAAGTTGATATGGTGACTGGAGTTGACGGCGTATGGTAAGATTGATGATAGCTGTAGTCACTTTAGGGTTCGCCCGGTGTGGTTGGGTCAGGTGAGGGTAGTGGTATCGGGCCGGCAGTGGCGTAGTGTTGAAGCAAGGTTGAGTTGGTTGGGTACGCGGGTGTGCGTGGTAGTGGGTAGATGTAGCGGCTCTTTGATCCTGCCTGCCGGTCGGCGATACTAATGGCTTGGAAGCCCTCGGTCAACTGCTTTGGTTCTCAAATGCCGGACTTATATAGTAATGAGATTGGCTCCAGAAAGGCCTTTCATGATTCTGGTGGGAAGGCTTCTCATTGGCTGAAAATCCGGATTCTGTTTATAATATTATTTTTTATTGTTTAGGAATTCCTTTCAAGCAGAACTCAGTCCGAGCCTATGCGCAGAACTGTGTTAATTTGGTCACTTTGTTTTAGGGTACCGTTGGGTTAACTTCCGTGGTAGGCATCTGCGATTTGTGTTTTGTTTTGTTTTTAATTTTGTTTTGTTGGCGAGTGGATATATTCTGAAGTAAGGATTGTGAATCATAAGAGATATCTATTTCTGTTATAACATAACTATCAACAGTCCTTGAGTCAGTTGGTTAAATTCGACATTTGGAACCTTTAAGGTATCAAGTTCAAAGCCTCTCATTAATTGAATTTGCTTTTCATCATTCCGAGGTCAATAAACAAAATGAGACTAATAATGAGGTAGCATAAATTGATCAGAAAAATGACTGATGACAGCTCCTACTTTTGAATCTCAATCAATGAAAAAAGATTTTGTGTTATGTCCAGCTGTGGCCAACCAATATCCATTAGTCAATTTCACAGCCAAAGTGAAGTAATGATGTGACAGTTGGCAACAACACAGAATTGGACTGATACATCAGTAGAACAATCTCCTCTTGCATATCAAATACAAAATTATAGAAAGTGGGCATATCTGCTCACTGCTATTTATAATGTTCTAAATTGGACTAAAATTGAGAGAGAGAAAAATTTAAAATATTTTAAGCAAAATTTAAACAAGCACAAGATGAATAATAAACAGGTGTCAGATGCAAGAATTCACAACTGACTAATTATTAAAGACATTTTTTTTTTTTTTCTTGTATTAGATATTCTGTTGACTTGAGAAAAATTAATGCTATACTTCTATGTGTAACTTTTTAAGATTAGTATTTTTTAGTTAAAAGAAATTTGTGTCAATACATCTGTATGTATATTGGCTTAGTTGTATTAAATAACTTAGATGTGTTAATTTTGAAGGATGTAAACATATTTTAGTTTTTGATCTTAATAATGTAATTGTGGAAAATAAAGTGCAAAAAAAAATGCTCCCTCATCTTAGTTCAACATACTGTAAAGTATACACTGCCCTAGAGGTTTCATAGTCATTGAAAAAGAGAAGCATTATTTGACACCATGGCATCAGTTACTGCACTTTATCTGCACCAGAATATAATGTCATTGGACCATGGAAGATTGATGCCTTGTTGATTGGTCAGACAACTCAAGTTTCTAACTTTTTCAGGAAGACAGTTCATGAGACTCTGAATCCAGCCTGTCAGTAGAATGTTATGTAACCTGGTGGTGGCTCTGTAATTGTGTGGGGGTGTTCTGTTGAAGTTCATAAGGACAATTCATGAAACTGGAGTCCGTCTTGATAAGTGTTATATACAGACCTTCTTGGGGGTGCATGGTGTAATGTTATCATCGTAGGAAATGGACACTGAAAACTGAGTTCAAATCCTGAACAAGGCTATTTACTTTTCACATAGCACTAATACCCTTGGGAAAGGTATGAATTCAATTATTCTCCCTCCAGCTATGTGTAAATAGTAGGGTAGATTGGGCTCTTTAATCTTGATATGGCAACTGGTCTAAAAGGAAAGCTCTTAATTCAAACCTGTTAAGATCTGCTTAAAAATTGACCTTGTGTTGCACCCTGTTCATGCGGAGGGATTAAGTAAATACATATATAGACCTTGAAAATTAATTGCACTCTTTTATGCTCACCCTGGTTCTCAAGTATGATGGTTCATTCCAGATAGATAATGTGCAGGTGACATGAAACTGAATCCAGAAACAGCTGACTTCCACATATTTCATTGGCTCCTTTCTTCACTAAATGTAAGCCTCTGTAAATGTGTTTGGGACATGTTGCAGACTTCATTAAATCCTTTGCAGCTACATCCAACAAACATAATTTATGGATGGCTCTGGAATGTTCCAGGCTAGATATAACCATCCAGGCACTTCAGAGATTATATGTCACATTGTGCAGGTAAAAAGTGGAGCCATGCATCATTAGATCATTGTCTCTTTTCATAATTTCTAAGGTCTTACTATGAAAGAAAATATGTTCATTGTTTTTTTTGGTAGATTTAATGTGTGTTGCTATCAACAATATATATATATATATATATATATATATATATATATATATATTAGTGGCATGTTATAAAAAATATGCTGGCATAAGCAAATAAGTTATGATCTCATATAAAAATGAATGATTTTTATCAATTTAACTTTTAAATAAGAAGTCTTACTATCTAGAATTATCAACCTCCAAGAGTAACTTACAAAACAAAATGTAACAGATTTGAGAAAACTTATACCATTTAATTATAAAAAATTCTATTTGTATTATAAAATTATTTAGAATAATGTAATCATTAAAGATTTATGATAATAATAAATTCAACTGAAACATAAAACAAGATATTTATATATCTCTTTCATTAAAACATCAGCAGCTGCTAGTGTGAGTGCATAAGGGACACTGCATATTCCCTGGATAAAGTTAATACACAAATTTACTTTATTTAAAGGTGAATGTTTGCTTACAAATTTCAAATGTCCACTATGATAAGTATTAATTCACTGAGTTTTCCTAAAGTGCTGTATTGTAAAACTGAAATAAATAATGTTAAATTTAATGAAGGTATTTTAAATTTTGTATTGAAAAGTTTTTAGGGTAAGCAATGCGTAACTTGCTTCTTTGGAATACACTCCACTGGTGTGTGTGTGTGTAATATATGAGCAAAGTCAACAATAGAATAAGTTTGTACAATATTGAAGCTCTTTTCATCTGAATCTTTGAGACAAGAAATTATTTTTTCAGACTAGCATCTTCATATTTTGTCTTTTAAATCTGATCTCACTGATAAGATAAAGATACATTTCTTCCAAGCTGTGATTGTGTTAGTGCTACTGTATAGCTGCACCACTTGGACCCTAATGAAATGCCTAGAAAATAAGGAAGATGGGAGCTGCACAAGAATGCAGCATGTTATCTTAAACAAATCATGAAAACAGTAACCCACAAGAAAGCAGCTGTACAGACACTTACCCCCTATCACACAAACCATCTGAGTAAGATGAATAAAGCATGCCAAACACTGCTGGAGAAGCAGGGACAAACTTATAAGTAACATTCTCCTGCAGACACATGCTCATAGACATGCCAGTGTGGGCTGTCCAGCAGTTAGCTCTGTTCGGATTCTAGATGCCGCACAGAGGACCTCACAGGGGTGATGACTGATAGGGACAATTGGTGAGAGATAGTCATGGATATCCATGCTGCCAGCTTGACCTGATGATGATGATTGCAAAGCAGCAACTTAAGGAGAAAAACACCAATTACAATGTTTGCCTTCACTAGGAAGGACATAGGACATGACATTAAAGAAAAAACAATATAGTTGCTTCAATCAAATAGTTCCATTCAACATTCCATGAAGGTTACTAGATATAATACAGAATGGCATATTTTTGCAAAAGTCCAAATCAAACTTTTAAACTCCTTATTCTATTTTACATTCTCTCTATTTTATTATTTATTCTTACCATTCTGCTTCACTCTTGTCATAGATTGATAACTCAAATCAATTGCCAGTACATTGGCCAAAACATTATATGTACAAGGGGCAGTCAAAAGTTTTGCAATATTTGGGTAACATGAGGCACAATTTGGCAGCTTCAAATGCTTTTGACAAGGTTGTGAAAGTGATAGACTGCATTGGATTGTGAGATGCCGAGCTCACCTGATACTCTCTGGGTGCTACTCACAGGATTTACTTTTTAGGCCTACCTGAACTTGCTTGATTGTCAAGGTTTTTGTAACTTAAGCAAAATTACTTGAACCATCTTTCAACTGCACTTTCACTTTTCACACAACAGATGTTTTTGGTAGCTTCCATGACATTATGACCCAGTTTGAACCTGTATAGCATAAGTTCCCAAATTAGACTATGTTGCACGTTCATCTGTGTGCTTTTCAATTCACACATGGAGTGAAGTAATATACAACATATCAGTGCACCAACTACAGCGAGTGCCTTCCATGGCTTGACTTGTTTTTGTCACATGATGTATACACCACAAACTAGCATATAATAAAATATTGACTCATCCTAGTAAAAAAAAACTAAGATGAGGATACAAGTATTGAAAGGTACACTGGGTATTAATTACTGAAGCAATAAAAATGTAAAATATTGCAATGCCCTAACTTGATTGTAATTCATCATTACATAAACTTCTTTGTTTTTTGTTTTTTTCTTTTCTTTCAATGAATTTTGATCTTTTGAGCATTTTGATTTGTAATTTATTTTCTTATTGAATTATTCCTTAACAAATTTCTGTTCAGATGGTGAAATGGGAGTTGGTAAATCCCTAAGCTTAGCTCATGTTATGCATGCGTGTACTTCACAAGGCTGGATCTTGGTACATATCAACTGGCGTAAGTATTCCTATTTTAATTTTCACTTTTTTTTTCTTTCTTTTTTTTCTCTACCTTCTATTTTTGTAATGTACTTAGTCTAACTGGAGAAAATTCTAGGTAAAAAAAAAAAGTCTTGAATAAATATTTACTACACATTTTTTAATTTTTTTAATTTGATGACTTATAATAAATTCAAGTATATTTTAATGATAATTTAATTTTGGTTTTACTTGCAAGATAACCTCATCATTTTAAAAAATATATTTTAAAAGCAGGTTTTAGACATTTGGATGTCGACTTTCTCATGGATCAGTTGAAGTATAAATGACCAAGTATGGTAAAATATATATATATATATACATATTCTATGCATACACAAACTCGTGCTAAAAAAGGCCAACATTAGCCAAAATAAATTTTTTAATGATCTTCCATACATGCTAATAACACATTTTCTGTATATAATAAAAAAGAAAACAATTATAATTTTCTATTAAAGTTCCTGGTCATTGTATTTTATTAAGCTATATATTTTTCAATTATTAAAAACCATTATTTAATAAAATTTTCAAAAATGTCAATAGTAATAATAATAAAAATAAATTTTCTCTTCAGATTTTTTTCTTTTATACTATGCAATTAAATGATAAAGATGATAAAATTAAATTTTATACATTTTGGGCTTTTTCTACATAACTTTTTCTACATAACTTTTTCTACATAACTTTTTCTACATAACTTTTTCTACATAACTTTTTCTACATAACTTTTTCATTAAAAAAAAGAAAGTCGAAGGAGGAGGTGGCTAACTTAATTTGGTACAGAGCCACACTAGAGAGGCACCTAGTAGGGATCAAAGTCACTACATGAGTAATAATGTGAGAGACTTTTCTATCATTCTATGTTTCTCAATTTCTGTTACACTTTTTATTCCCTGTATTTTCTTTTTTCCCCCCTTTCTAACTGTTATTTATTTTCTTTTATTTTTAGTTCCTTTATATTTCTTTTTATATGCTTCCCAATACCCTGCTGCTGTCAGTTAATAATTTTTACATATTACAGTTTTTTAAATGTTATTTTATTTTTTACCAGCATTATGATATGGTTTAGTTGGATAGTTGCATATTTAAGTGTGTTGCACAAATATATAGTAACTAAATATACTTATTCACATGGTTTTGTTCAGACAACTTCATGCTTAGAAAAGAAATGTAATCCATTTTGTAACATTATCTTTTGTGCAATTTACTTTAAGTTTGGTTAACATATCTGAACAATAGAAAACTGTGTGGTCCAAGCAATGTGATCGTCTGTTGAATAGCTTAGCACAGATTGTTTCCAGAATGATGTTAATGTTGCATCACAAAATTACAAATGGTTATCCTCTCACATATCAAGTGACAAACTGCAAAGTTGATTCTTGCAAATATTATTGTGAGAATCTTTATTACCCAACTTTCAGGATTTAAAAGAAATATAGGGTTGAATGTTGGAGCATATTTAAGATGAGAATAATTGAAGGGTGAGGACTTGTTTTGGATTCAAAAATGCCTTCAAGCAAAAATCAAGGATGAAGATGATAATATGGTATAATCATTTGAATTCTCTTTGAAGCCATCTTAAATTATCTTTGATAAGATAGAATTTTTGTTTTAGGTAAACTAACAGAAGTCTTTTCAGTACAATAAAAAGATTGTGCAGTCAGTTGAACTTGAAGGTTTTGATTTCTAAATTTTAAAAGTCCTATTTATGTTGTTTATTCTGTAGGCAATTTTAAATTTCACTTGAACAATCCTGTTTACTTAAAGGAAAGCAATTAAAAAAACAACTTTTTTTCTTTCTTTTTTTCTTTTATTTACAAGTTAGCTTCATTTGATTCTGATATTTGTAGCAAGCTAATAATTATATTTACTTTTTAGATATTAACTTTTTTATTTTTGTAGAATTCAAATATACAAAAAATGTTTAAATTTTTAATGTTTTGGATATTCAAAATAAAAGACAATTTCAAATCCAGAACAAGGCTGCCTGCATTCTATGTAGCTCTAATACCTTTGGGAAAGGTATGACTCCAACTATTCTCTCTCTCCAGTTATGGTAGACTGGACTGTTTAACCTTGGTTAGGCAACCAGTCTCTGAAGGAAAACTTTGAATACAAACCTGTTAAAATTCCACTTAAGAAATTGACCTTGTGTCACGTCCTACTTGGGGGAGAGGAAGTGTTAGTAAATATGTATCTATTAACAATCATATCAAATCTCTGGGTGTAAATCTTATACACAATTGACAAATTAAGTCCTAAAAGATAATATCACTTGTAGCGTAATGGTTACCATCGTAGAAAATGGACACATTGACCAGAGTTCAAATCCTGGACAAGGCTTTTTTTATATTTCACATAGTATTAATACCATTGGGAATGGTGTGAATCCAACTATCCTCCTTTCAGCTATGGGTAAATTGTAGGGCTGACTGGGTTCTTTAACTTTGATATCGCAACTAGTCTTGGAGAAGGAAAACTCTGAATTCAAACTTGTTAAACTCCCTTTAAAAACTGACCTTATGTCACATTTTAGTTGTGTGGAGGAGTTGGTAGATACATAAAAGATGATTATCTTTTAGAATTTACCTGGATTAAGGAAATCATTAATAATAAGTGTATACTTTTGCCAATATGTTTGCTTGCATCTATGTGTATGCATTCATTTACAGGATTTTCACATTCCATATAAATCAGAAAATGTTTCCTCCTTTTACTAAAGCCACTTGACTTTCTTCCAATAGACATTTGTGACAGTCTGAGTCATTGATTTATTCTCTGTAAATCTCCTAATCAATTCTAGCACATGTCTATTAAGAATATTATAAATGGTATTAGAATTATACAATGACTAAATCTATATTCTCTGCTTCAACCCTTAAAGCCTTAACTCTGCACTTCGAACTGACAATCAGCCAGACCAGTGGGGAATGTTAAATGTTTATATTGTTAGTGTGAATAATGAAAACGTTTCTTTTCAGGATAACAATTATATTATTGATTTTTTTCTTTTCTTCTATCATCACACAAAAAGAAGTATATGGTTTGATTATTGGCATATAAGACAGACTTAAAAATGAAAAAAAAAATCCTCCTGAAATGACCCTGCATGTTAATAGACTAATTGCATTTGGGTAGACCTTGGGGTGGGGTTTCTGCTTTTAGACTAATACCTAAACACCTTTCTTACACCAGTTATCTGATGACCTCAGAATGAAATATATAAATTATTAATCTAGGATTATAACTAATGCTCTTATATATATATATATATATATATATATATATTATGAATTCTTTTCAAGATGATAAAATTAAGACAATTATAAGTAAGATTGAAAAGAAAAAGAAACAGTTTGGATTCTGTTCTATTCAATAACATTTCTTTGAATATTGGGTTGAATCATAAATAATTTCCATTTCTTCAAAGCAAGTTGTAACTATGTATTTCACATTTCCAATGTTTTAAACACAACCAAAAATTACCTCATTAAAGAGTGACTTCATCAGTCATTTTCATTTCTGTAGTGAAAGATTGCACATGATAATATAATTTATTATCTCAATCCCCTAGAATGGAAGAACTGAAAGTGCATATTCAACATGTAATGTTGTGGGAGTTTAAGGATAATAAAAATGCTATAGAAACAGCTCAGAAAATTTATTGTGTTTATGGCCAAGGTGTTATTACTGACCCCCAAGTCTGAAACTATTTTTCTAAGGTTTCATTCTTGCAGGATGAAGCCAAACCAGAACACTCATCAAGATGCTTTAAGAGGATTGATGGAATGCAATCTGCACAGAAGTACTTGAGAATTAGCACTCAACCTCAACACATCACAGTCCACAATCTGCCGCCACTTGAAAAAGATGGGAAAAGTGAGCAAGTTGGGCATTTAGTTTGAAGAATAAGGGATTTCATATCCATAGTGACAAGTCTACTTTTAATGTGGAGAAATTACCCATTTCTCAAGAATATTATTACAGGTGATGAAAAATGAGTCTTTAATGACAATGTTCAATGCAAAAGGCAGTGGATTAACACGGATGAACCTCTGCAGCCTACCCTAAAGATTGAGCTTCATGAAGAAAAGTTATGCTGTGTGTATGTTGGGATCACCACAGTATTATTCATTTTGATTTTTTAAACCACAATCAAACACTCAATGCAGACTTATACTCTCAACAGCTGCAACATGTGCATGAAAATCTTCTAAGAAAACACTCTGCAGACCTCAATAAGAGAAATGCTGTGCTTCTCTGTCATAACGCAAGGCCACATTCAGCAAGAATCATGCGTGGAAAAAAAAATGGATTTAGGCTGGACTGTTTTAACCCATCCACCATATTGGCCAGACCTTACACCCTCTTTTTAGTTCTCTACAAAATGCTATGAATGACAAAAAAAAATTTTCTGAGGAAGATCAGGTGAAAACGTTTGTGGAAAACTTTTTGAGCTTGAAATCAACTGAATTGTATTTGAAAGGAATCAACAAAAAACCTAATAAATGGCAAGAGGTGATTTGAAATAATGAGAAATATAATATTGATTGAAAATAATTGTTAAATTATTTATGAATAAATTATATTTTACTAAAATGTAAATTATTTATTACTCAATCCACTATATATATTCATTCTCATACACAAATACATATTCATTGACACGCACACATTTTATATATATATATATATATATTATATATATATATATATATATATATAATATAAGGGGCATTCAATAAATATAGTGAATTTTTTTAAATAAGCAAAACCATTCTTTTCATTTTTTTACTTTTTTTTTTTTTCTTACTTTTTTTAATAAATTTTCATTTTAACCCTGCATTGTTTGGGACTGGTTTATAGCAAAAAATATTTTAATCTCACAAAAACATGATAACTCTGTGGGTTCACCATTACCATCTTTCATGTTTGATGCAACTTCTTATTGGTGGTGGAGGAGGTTGATGGGCATCCTGCTCTCTCTTCATGTCACACATTTGTCTGGCCACTTTTAAACTTCTCTAGCCATTCATACACACTTCTATGTCTCTGTATTGTGCTAAAAGGCTCCAATGAATTTCAGCCCTCAACACTCCTTCCAACCAGAGAAATCCTAGTGTGGCTATGTTTACACTGTAAATTATTGTGTGACAATAATAAAGATATGTTATGGCAAGAGTATGTATAATTTTTTTACTCTCCTTCATACATATTCAATTAAATAATTGAAATATCAAATCTATATTTTTATTTATCCCAAGACTGTTTGGATTTTTTGTCTTAGTACTCTACTGAATACTTTAGTATACACAATATTGTATAGCCCTTTTGGCAAGACTTAGAATATACCAACTGTATCCTGTACCAAGGAGTAAGACCTACTCCCTCAAAGGGTTGTTCTGGATAAAACACTAGACTCAATCTGGTGGTGAGGCCCCAGTTCTGGAGCTCCGGGAAGTGGAATACACTTCATTGTCATTATTCCCAGGTAAACTCTGATCTGGAGTGATAGTACTTTTTAAGGTCCAATCTATGGATCAAATAGATCTATTTTGAAAATTATTAGTATTAAATAGTAATACTTGAGACTATATAACTGTGTGCAAACAACTAATTATTATTAAATAGTAATACTTGAGGCTATATAACTGTGTGCAAACAACTAATTATTATTAAATAGAAAGTTACTTGAAGCTATATAAATGTGTATGAATTATTAATATTAGATAGGAATGCTTGAAACCATATAATTATGTTTAAATGGTTTGTATTGGTTAGGACAACTTGATATTATATAATTGTGTGCAAACAAATGATTATATACAAAAAGTACAATGAAACTTTTAAAATGTAGTTATGTTTACAATCAAACATTTAGAAATGAATCTAATTTTGGCATTAAATAAACCACGAGGATTTGATATGCCATTAAAGAAATAAACCAAGCCAAACAATATTGCATGTCTTGTTAGACAATGTAAACTCTAAAAGATTTTGTGGGTTTCCTACTCTTGAACATCCAACATACAGCTGTCCATGGGAGAAACAAGACTTTACAATTTTTAATGTTTGTCCTTGAGATTTATTAATCAACATTGCAAAATTCAATTGAACAGTCTTTTCAGTTGAAAGGACTTATCAGGTGTTATAAAAGGCTATTCAAGATATAAAAACATCTTTGTCACAATTAGTAAGATTAGTAGCCTCAATAACATGTGACATTGCTTTTTGTTTTCTTTCTTTTACTACAAGTCTTGTGCCATTGCAATATCAAAGTTGGTCATGAGTATAATTGGTATTCCTATTTTGAGATGATCAGGTGAATAGGCCTTTTGGTTTCAACAAATTTCAAAAGTGTAATTGACAGTTTCAGGTTCTTCTACAACCAAATTAATAGATTTGTAAACATGAGGAATTTAAGGTATTGCTTCCAAAAGTGAGTTGTTAATATTGTGCACATGTTATTTTTTGATAATAGAATTGTTATTTCTCATAACCATTCATGATTTTATTAATGATGTTTGAGGTTTGGAAATACATTTATCAACTGAATTGACTATTGTACTTTATTAAAGCAGGATTAAAATTTCCTTCATCAAGATGGACTTTTCTTTCTCAAGTTTTAATAGAATTTAAGCAAATTGATCAGTTAACTAAACCCAAGTAATGTTTTTGCCATTATTATAATTACATAATTCTTTTATTTGAATTTGTAGTAAAATATTTCTCATGATTTATTAATATAATCTGAAGAGTGAAAAAACTTTAGTGTATAAAATGTATTAATTTTATATTTCTATTACATGTAAATGTAACCATTAAATTTGTTGTAGATAGGTACATAAGGTTTATAGTATTATTTTTTCTAAATATTTCCATTTTTGATTTCTATAGTGGATGCAAACAGAATTTGAATTTCATATCTTAATAGATTAAAAAGATTAAGATTTTCACATATATGTTCGCATTTAAACTAATTTTTATTATTATTAAAACACTATTTCCTTTTAACAAATGATTATTCTTGAACTAAATATTTTTTATGCAAAGTAAAATTGACATAACAATATATGTGATGATAAAAAATAATTTTAATTTGGAATTTATGCTGGGCCAGTAATTTTTTTATATATAGTTATTCTTTGACCCACAAAAAATTATTACCAAGGTCCTTAAATCCTCTTTAGATTTAAAATAGTCACAGAGTATTATTGTGTTTTTTGGGGGGACCAATCATACAGACACATGCAATCAAAAAAAGATATGTTTGCCAAAGTAACTGGGTTCTCATTTTTTTTAAATAGAATTATTGTATGTTTTTGACAAAGATGACCTTCAAACATTCCATATATTTTCTATTTTTCAGTTTTTAGTGAGGATCTGTTTGTGAATAATATCAAACTGAATCCTTTGTATTTCTTTATCTCTGAAAATGCTTTTTTCCATTACAACAGCCAGTTGCTTATATTTAAAAAAAAAAAAAAAAAAAAAGAATTTAAGCTTGTTTTGAACACAGATGAATTTGAAGTTTTTCAGAAATTTGTTGCTTTTCAGAAAAAAAATCTTTTAAGGGTTTTAGTAGTGGGTTCAATTTACATTGTATTCTGGGTCTAAAATACCCTGGGTTTAAAGTTCGAGTTGTATCATGCTATTTAAAAAAAAAGGCACTTGGATACATAACTAATAATTTTCTGTTCATTTAATATTTTTATCTTATCTAATAGAAATTCTAAATTGTTCACATTATCTGTGATGTCAAAATGTTCTGAAAAATTGAAAATATTCAGAATGTTTGAAAGTCATCTTTATCCAAAACATACTTTGAAAAATATATGTGGATCTTTTTTTTGGGGGGGGGGGGATTAATCCTAACTAAACAGTAGTTTTTCATCTTGTCTTGTATAAGAAAATATGAATTAATACACTTTTCCATTGTTGATATAACTATTTTTTTCCTATCTCTGAGTAACACCAGCTTGGGTCTCAGTTGGTAGAGCATCTGCCTAGGAACCCCAAGGTTCCTGGTTTGATACTGTCCTTCGCCAACTGGTGCATGAGTAGCACAGGAATCAGTGTGGTAAAGTGAGGAACTGATGGTAAACATGGCACTCCACCTCAGACGCAAAAAAAACATCTCCTTGGTCTAGTGCTAATGAAAAGGGGATAGACTCTTTCGCTGTCTGGCTGATACCAACATTAGGCCACCCAGACGACTTTACTTTACTTTTACATATAAATGTGACCATTAAATTTGTTGGAATAAAGTATACAAGTCTTTTTCTCCTAGATGTTGCCTGTTTTGTTTCTATGGTATACACAGACTTGAATAGATTAATGAGATAAAATTGCAACAGAAAGGCATTATATAGAAAAAAGATGTGTAAGTTGATATATATATATATATATATTAGTGTGAGGGTGGGGGTAATTATGTTGCAGGAATGTCTTGTAAAATTCTTGACAGCATCAATAACCTTTCAACAAGTGAAAAAAACAAAAAAACAATCTGATATATGAAAATGTGGAGGAGTATGACTAAAATGGTTAGGTTAGAAAATGGAATTGACTGACCAAGTTCAAATTCTGATCAAGGCTGTTTGCTTTTCTGCATTGATGCATTATAAGTGATACTTTTTAGAGCTGCTGTTATTAAGACATCTTCTGAATATGGTATATAGTATAAAGAATGAAGAAACAGCCAGAAGACAAACCCACGTTCAATTGATATTAAAACAAGCTTTGGAGGCGGATATACTAGCAACATGAAGCCAATACTTTTTTTATATAGTTGATATATGGTTCTTTTACAATATAGTGATGATTAAACAATGATTATTTGTAGCTATATATAACAATATCTTTTCAGTGAAATCTGTATAGTGATTATTTTTTTTCTATTATCTATTTGGTTATGTTTACAGACCCTGAATATTGACTTTGAAGTGATTGGAATCAGGATTTTTCTTTGAAATTGTTTTTCTGAGCCAGCAAGTAATTGGCTGTCTTATTGTGATTAGGAAGGCTGCATCACAAAGTGACAAAAGATTTAGTGATTGTGTCCTTTTTATTTCTTTTTTTTATTTCTACTTCCATTCATCTCAACAAGCTGCCATTGCAAAATGGACCAGGCAGAACTAATCACATAGAACATAGATTTTTTTTTTCTTTTTCTTCAGATTCAGATACCTCCAACATTTTTGCTACTGTCTGGGTTCTACAAGACAAAATTTATAAAATGTCCTTTTTATTCTCACTTCAACATTCAAATAATTTACAAACAAAATGAAGTTAATTTAAACACACGCATATATACTTGTTAACAACAATCAACATTTGATTAACAGAGATGGTAGATTTTTAATAAATTATTTTTTTCTCTTTTATGATAAACAGATTTGTATGTCTATAAATTCATGCAGCCAAAAAAAAAAAAAAAAATGGAATAGTTAAAAGTAATTGGAAATTATTGCTGCTTTATCTCAAGAGGATCAAATGTGTATTTTCAATTTTTTAATTATTTTTTTAAAGAAAGACTTTCTTTATATCATCATCATCATCATGTCATGCCAGCAGTGCGGATATCCATGTCAATCTCTCGCCAACCATCCCTATCATTCATTGATCCCGGAAGGTTCTCCGCACACATTGCAGTATCCACACAGAGCTGGTCTATGTAGTTCTTTGCTGGACGACCCACGTTAGCATGTCCATGTGCTGGTTTCCATAGAAGGACATCGCGTATGAGTTCATCCTTCTCCAGCAGTGTCCAGCATGTCTTGTTTGTCTTACTTGGATGGTTTGTGTGATAGGGGGCAGGTGGCCATATAGATGCTTTCTTGTGGGGTGTTGCTTCCATGATTTGTTCAAGATTGCATCTAGCCTATTCTCTCAGCACCTCGTCAAAGTCCAAATGGTGCAGCAATGAGACCACCACAGCTTGGAATAAGTGTCACTTTAACTTATCGTTGAAGTATGACTTCCATATAACTGATAATCTGTTTATAGCGGACCATGACTTCCCTATGCGTGCATTAACATCGCTTTCTGTGGATGAGATATTACTACCTAGGTACGTGAATTGTTCTACTGGCTTTAGATGCTTAGCGTGGAGATGTCACCTTTCTTTTTAAAGCACATGAACTCTGTTTTATCAGAGTTCACATACAGACCGATATTCCATGCTGCCTTCTCTAGGCTATGTAGTAGGGATTTGGCTTGTGCAGCTATATTTGCAAGAAGTGCCACGTCATCTGCGTAGTCCCCATCCGTAATAGTCTGTGCAAGACATGATTTTTGTTTCCCAAATAAATCAGAAGAATAGCTTAATCAAAGAAAGAAAAATTAATAGAAAATGATTTTTTTTATCCCTGTCGGGGAGATTTCAAGAGATATGAGAAATGTCCAGCAAGACATGAAATATAATAGGTAACTTGACAGATAAAGATTAATCAATCTATTCAAATTCCATAAACTTATCTTTCACCTCTCTGAAGACTCCACCATTTTTGGCAAGGTTTCAAACTTTCAGGAATTGTTAGTCATGCATGAAAAGGTATTAAAATATATTAGGAGACTTTTTGGTGGGATTTGTTTCTCACCCTGTATGTCTTATTGTCCCATTCCTTATAAAAGGGTGTCTATCTCTTAGGGTTTATTTGTTATGAGGCAGTTGACTCTCTCCTCCCTTAGATGTACTTAAATCCTTTCTGTCATGGCCAGGTGTTAAGCTGCTAAAAGGGAATTAATTTTGTTTCAATGATTGCCGGGGAAAAAGGCTTAGAAATTCAATTTAAAAAAAAACTTTACATTAATATGATCTTATAAGATGCAATCTGGAAAACAATAAAATCAAATATTTATTCAGATTATTAATTTTTAGGTTTTTTTTTTTTTTAAGACAACTGAGACCTCCAAATAAATCTGAAACCATCTTCCATATGCAACACTCAATGTAACCAAGGCAGTAACTCATTGTAAATAAATGATAAAAATAATTATCCTTAATGTATAAACCAACACAAAAATAAAGAATATATGTGCACAATTCATGCAGATTTGATGAAAATGATCCAAATAAAATTTATTTATTTAACAACAATATGCAAATTATGTATTTAGATATATAAACTTGTTTTCATTGTTTATTTTGTGGTAGGAGTTGGTTATGTATTCCACAGATTTGTTTTTAAATCCATAAGGATGAAATTACAGAATTTTTAAACATCTCATTTGAATTTATCTTTTTTTAAATTTTTATCTTAACTTAAAAATGTAATATCAATGATAATTTTTTTTTTCATTTTTGTTTAGCGTTCATTTTTGATAACCCAATAAATAAGATGAAAACCAAAAGAAAATGTGTCCTTCCTGTGTGTGTGGTCTCATGACTGATCCTTCAGAAAAGAAATTGCTATTCTTGTAAATAATAAACAAAACAAAGAAAGAATTATTTTATTTGAAGTTTCTCTGCTAAGGATATGTAACTTAAGACAAAAATTCAATTTCTCTCTCCTAAAAATGTATGTACCTTTCATGGAATCTATGCAACAAAGCCCATCCATATTGAATACAAACTTTTTAAAATCAGCAAATAAACTTCTACTTTTCAGTTGTAGATCATTTTAAAATAAATATGCATTTTATCTGATGTAGACTTTCATTAAAAAAAAATGAACCCAGCTTAAGATATTTTATTGTCTTTTTAAATCACACTTTTAAAAAATTGGTTCTATCATCTAATTTTGTATGTGTTTTTTATATCTATACATATTGTATATACTCCAGTAATAAACTACTTTATATAATGAACTAGCCCTAATTATTAGCCACAAAAAGATGTTTTTATCATATATTGTTAATGGGTAAGCTTCTGTTCAAAAACATATCTTATTTTTGAGGGGGGGAAATGGTCTTAAAAAGTTTTGCATTATATTAGTATATAGGTACTACCTACTTATAGACACTGTCCTTTATTTTTTATAGGCTCAAATTAAATCTCATTTCTTTTCAAAATTTATAGGGCTATATTGGCAATGTCTTCTCACTGACATAGGGGTTTTAGTTACCGATTTTCAAAGCTCTCTTCACTGGTACAGCACAATCTTCCTGGCTCTCTTAAACTTGATAAATATAATTATATTGGTTAAAAAATAGAATGGAAAATTTCAAGTACCTTTTTTAATTGGAGCTATTGTTGTACAGCTTGCTTTCATTATTATTTTAGCTAAAGTTCATAAATATTCTTCAGAAATGAAATACATTTATAAGTGAGAAAATATAACCATACACCTGCATATAACAAATACTGACTGGGTTTAGATCATTTTTAGAATTTATAAACTTTAATGATAAATTTCATTTTTGTCAGATTTACTTTTAACAGATAAAAGCAGTGAAATTGAAAATATTTATCTGTAATGTGTACTACAAAATATGTTTGTTTTAGATTGAAATCTATTTATTTTTTATTTTTAAGGATTTTTTGATTGATTTTAATTGTATGTCAACCCATCTAGGATTATTTTATGCCTAAAGATTAGGGAATTGCATGTTTATAGTTACATATATATATTTATATAAATGTTTCTTAAGTTTTTTGCACATCTATATGATATTAAGTATTACTATTCAATACAAATAATTTGTACACAGTTGTATGGTTTCAAGCATAATAATACTAACAATTTATGCATAATTATGTTTTTAAGTAATTATTTCTGTTTAATAATAATCATTTGTTTGCACATAGTTATATGGTTTCAAGTAACTAATAATAATTACTAAACAATTATAGCTTCAAGTAACTATTCTTAATACAAATAATTTACAGTTATATCTTATTAAGTATTCCTATTTAATGATTATTTTCAAACAGATTTATTTAAACCAATAGATAGTACCTTAACATGTACTACCACTTCAGGTCTGAGTGGACTTGGGAATAACGGCAATGAAAGGGTTCTCCACATTTCCCAGAGCTCTAGAACTGGAGTCTCACCATCAAATGTAGTTTAGTGTCATACCCAGGACATCTTTTCAGAGTTGTTTAGAATTTTCTGCTCAACAATTCAATAAAGATTTTAATAAAGAAGGGCTATGTTGTGTTTTTCAAGCAAGTAATACACTGGAATTGAATATGTTTAAATAGATTGAGCACATTAGGAATTAGAAATGTATGCCCATCCAAAATTGTTTTTGTGATTTTTTTTATGTTAAAGCTATATTTTCAAAAAAGGTATTAAGTTGATTTTTAATTATGAAAAAATGTTTCAAATGTTGTAGTCTAGAGATCCAGTTCCAAACCTTTTCTCTTTAACTTTTGTAAGGTCTTCAAAAGGTTTAAGCTTGTTGAAATGTTCTAAATCTACATCCTTGTACAAGTTCAGAACTGTATCGTTATTACAAGAAAATATTATTTTCCAGAAACAATTCTGGATAATACATTTAATCTATATTCCTAAATCTTTTACTTCAAGTTAAAGTTGTTTAATCTTTTAAACCCTTAACCTCTTGTCCATTAGATATCTGAACTGAACTATCAGACACAGAATACATTTGAACTTTGCTTTTGAGCATACATTTTGAAAGCTCTCTCATCATTCCATGAAAAGAATAGCTGTGAAATTTTGGATATTAAATCTTCATGTGATTGCCCTAAAAGAATTAGTTGGTATTAGTTTGAAACAAACACTAAATCCTTATAATGGAACATTTGGTAAGGAAAGACAAACAACTAACTCACATGAATAATGTACATATGAATGTTTAATAAACAGTAAAGTCTGGAGTGGTTTATTGTTGATAGCTGAACTGTGAGGGAGTCTTTTCACTAGCACTAGACCAGGGAGATTTTTTTGCTGAGGTAGAGAGCCACACCTACCATCAGATCCTAGATACTTTACCGTAGAGATTAGATTATCCAAACTGTACTACTCATGTGCTGAATTGGTGAAGACCAATATCGAACTCTGAACCTTGCGATTCCTCAGTGGACACTCTAGCAACTGAGCCAAACCAGCCTTTTGTAAAATAACAAAATACACATGTCCAAAACAAGTTAAATACATAATATGTTCCATTAACAAACAACAGGAATTAATCCTCAAAGACTTAATGTCTTCTATGGCAAGGTGTAATAAATGGTGAGAAAGCGCTATTCTGCTCTCATAAACTCGGCGTATGAGTAGCACAGGGATCTGTGCGGTAAAGTTAGGAGCTGATGGTAGGTGTGGCGCTCCACCTCAGACACTTATAAACAATCTTCTTGGTCTAGCGCTATTGAAAAGGGGATAGATTCCCTCACTGTCTGGATGATATTGATTTAGGCCACCTCGATAACTTTACTTTTTACTTTATTCTGCTCTATGAACAGAGTTGGGAAATATATCCTTTTTTACTCAATGAGTAAGGACCAAAATGGGATAGGTGTTGTCCCTTCAAAGAAAGAAGATGAAAGAGAGAGAGATAATTTTAAAGGGCTGAATTATCATGTGATAATCCAAGGGAAGACAATTATAAGACTGAAATATCAGGTTTACAGTAAAATAGTGTTAAGCCTAAGATTTTTGTGTGTTAATTCTTGATGCCAAAAATTGGGAGGTTGTAATTGGTTGGTTTAAAAAGAGGCACATTGACCAAGGGAGACAACCCATCTACCTTAGATATATTTTTTTATAAAGGTTGGTCTTCGTATGTTTGCCATTTTGAGTACCACAACTCGACACTAACATTATTAGTTGAGGTGGAACAAACCTGGACACTGTGTAGCGTAAGCCTGTGTTTAGTATGGTATATTCTCGTCTGGATATGATATATATATATATATATATATATATATATATATATATATATATATATATATTTGTTCCTTTGTCCATATTTCTCCCTCTGATCTTTACATATATACAAAAATAATTGACAACGAATTAACAACAATTTTTTTATCACGTATGTGCTTGAAGGCGGAGGCTGAGGTTCTGTGGGGATTGAAATAAAATTTTTAAAAAAAGAAGAAGAATCTCCCATAAGCCTTCAGACAATCTCCCATAAGCCATCAAAAGGTTTAACTGTTGCTTTGACAATACAAGAACTTCCATAAAGCTGAAACTTTAATTCTAAGAAAGTAATAAATGACATGTTTCTTTTGAATTACAACTTTCATGTAACATCTTCAAAACATTTTGTCATGTGTGAAATGCATATAATTTGTTTTTCACAAGAACAACTTTAATAGTGGTAAATACATCAGTGTCAGTGATGTCAGCCTATGCACAATATGATAAACCTTTTAAGCAAATATTGTTTTTCACAGAAAAATAGTAACTATAAATGTGTAATGAAAACAAGGATGGTAATTTAAACTTTAAAATGTTTACATTTTTATCAAAAAGACAAGTGAAAATAACATGATTTCTTTTCAGTTTCTTTTGTGCAGAAAGTTTTGATTTATATGAAAGATCCAAATTGTTCATTTTGGCAAATTTTTAATCTTGTGAATCTTAGAGGCTTTTGTCAACCTTTTTAATCCTGAAGATCAAATTGGGACTTATTTTCCAGCTTAAAACTCTAAATAGAAACTATAATTGCAACAAAGAATTATTCATCAGTATTTGATACCAGCCCTCGCCAACTCAGGGTATGAGTAGCACAGGGATCTGTGCGGTAAAGTGAGGAGCTGATGGTAGGTGTGGCGCTCCACCTTAGACGCCAAAACAATCTAATTGGTCTAGCGCAAGTGAAAAGGGGATAGACTCCCTCACTGTTAGGCTGATACCGACGTTAGGCTACCCCAATGACTTTACTTACTTTATTTAGTAAAACAATTGCGTGCTATTGGGAAACTATTTTCCTCCATATTCACCCTGATGTATACATGGATTATTTTCTGTATAACCAAATATTTCTCTGTGCATTCTTAAAGTTTTTTGGGGTTTTTTCTTTATTTTTTTAGCATAAACTGAGAGCAATTTCAACATAAATCTTTTTGCTAAAAAAGACTATTAAAATCACCCTCTTGTTGAGGCTTAGAACTACATTACTTGCAGATGTAGTAATACCCCCCCCCCAAAAAAAAAAGTGGTGTCCTGTGTATGGCACTAAACTGCATCTGAGTGGTAACAGCTGTTAGGGTCCCATCTATGGGTTAAATAGATCTATATGAAAATTATTAGTATGAGATAGGAATACTTGAAACTATATAATTGTGTGTAAATTATTTGTATTAAGAATAGTTACTTGAAGCTCTAATTATTTACAAAGGATTATTATTAATTATTTGAAACCATATAATTGTTTGCAAAAAAAAAAAAAAAGACTGAATTCAGCATTAAAACTAACAGAAGTTGACATGCCACGAAACCAACCAACCACAAGAAATATTGATTTTTTTAAGTGTTTAGATATAAAATACATTGTTAATTGTAAGTTTATGTACACATGCTAATTGTATGAATTATTAAATAAATAAAAATTGATTCTTTTGTCTATATAAAATCAGTTATTTTGCTGACAATAAATCCAATTTACTGATAGTTTAAATGTCAAACGTGATTTATGTTAATGTGGCTTAGAAAATGCTGACTGTATCCCCTGCAGAGGGTGTCCTGGGTATGACACTAAACTGCATCCAGATGGTTGGAGATCTGGGAAGTGTGGAATACACCTTCATAGCCATTATTCCCAGGTCCACTCTAACCTAGTGGTAGTACCTGTTAGCCTCCCATCTATGGGTCAAATAGATCTGTTTAAAAATTATTCTTATTCAATAGGACTGTATGCAGAAAAAATAAATCTCTTAAGAAACATCTACACAAAAAATGTAAATATGAACATACAAAGAATGGTATAAAATAAAATAACCCTAGACCGGTTGACATGCCATTAAAATTAATCAATCAAAATGTAGTTTTATAAAGAACATACTTTTAGTATAAGTCTTTCTTTACTTAATATCAAAGTGAAGTATGTGCTGCCATTTGAAGTATTTTTAAGTTTTAAGTCGGTGGAGTGACCTATGTCAATATCAGCCAGACAGTAAAGCAATCTATCCCCTTTTCACTAGTACTAGACCAGGAAGATTATTTTTGTGTCTGTGGTGGAGCACCACACCTACTATCAGCTTTACCACACAGATCCGAGCTATGCTACTCATGCACCTTTGAAGTATTTAAAACTTATATAATATCCTAATTAAAATATAATTCAGATATATTTCCTCAATAGTATGTTTTTTGAAATTTTATATTTCTAATAATTATCAAATTTTAGTTTTTTTATGGAGCCATTTTTAATGTGAATATGTCACAGAAAGGGATGAAATCAGTGATCTGCCATTTTTTTGTCTTTGTTTTTTTTTTTGTTTTTTTCAAGCAACAGTTTTGAATTCAATCATCCTCCTAGACTGATCACCCATCAAGACTAGAGAGCTCAGTCTGCTCTACTATTTTACTCATAGCTCAAGGGAAAAGAGATAGACTCATGTCTTGACTGGAATTTGAACTCTGGTCACTAATTCCAATCTTTGTGCCAACTGCTCCTCCAATTTTAGTTATAATAATGTTTAATCAAAAAATGATCTCTTATATTTGTTAAACATATTCATGTTTGAAAAAAGCATTTTATTTTATAAACACATTATTTGTTTATCTCAACATTTTCATTTTCCTCTCATTTCAGCCTCCATTTGGAAAAAAAACTGGAAGGAAATTTCCATGTCCACCTACAAACAAGGCCGTATTGACTTTCCAGTTATCTCTGTTGAGTGGTTAAAATTATTCCAAACTCAAAATGAATCTTTTTTAAATGATTTGAAGGTACTGTTATTTTTTAAAATCTACTTTCAGTTAACTTTGCAAAATGTTTCTTAAATTATAAAACTGTTTAGAAATGTTCATGAAGACATTTTAAGCATTTACCTTTTATAAATGAATTTTAATCATTTATCTAAGACTCTTATAAAATATGAACATATGCAATAAAAATGGATTACATTCAATTGGGAACATTTTGAACAATGATTTCTGTAAATTACTTAGAAAAAACAAGATTTCTCTTTTCTTTTCTTTTCGTTTTTTAAATTTAGGAAGATATTTAATTTGTTTACACCCCCCCATACACACACACACACACTTTTTGTTGTCCCTATAAGAATTCTTAACTTCATGCTGCAAAAATGATGTTATTAAAATTCCATCAGTTAAACATGGAGATTTTATTGCATCCTACTTTATTCATGACGTCATTTTTAAGGATTATCATTTATTCATTTTATTTTTTTAATTTCAAACATCTAGACTGCATCCTTAGAAGCAATAATCTCTCCTCAGTATTATATGAAAGAATCTTTTAATGTGCATATAAATTATCTAGAAGAATTTTTTGGGAAGTTGATGACTTACATCGGAGATAAATATTTTTTGTTAAAATCACTGCATTATTCAACATCAAGTATTAGCCCCAATTTTGATGCTAAGAAATACAATAACTAACAATTTCATATTAAACAAACTAATACACACTACACCTTTATATATATATATATATATATATATAGGATAGTGTGGACATGGAATCAACACCACTTGGTTACTTACAGTTTCTCGTCTATGCAATTGTTCAAACCACTTGGTTTGAACAATCACATAAGCGAGAATCCATGATATTGAGCACGGTTTGCTTATAAATATAGCACCCATATTATCAATATTATTATATATATATATATATTAAGGGGACGGCTTAGCTCAGTCGATAGAGCGTTCTGCTAGGAATCACAAGGTTCCTGGTTCGATACCGGCCCCCGCCAACTCAGTGTATGAGTAGCACAGGGATCTGTGTGGTAAAGTGAGGAGCTGATGGTAGGTGTTGCGCTCCACCTCAGATGCTAAAAATAATCTCCTTTGTCTAGCGCTAGTGAAAAGGGGATAGACTCCCTCGCTCTTAGGCTGATACCAACATTAGGCTGCCCCGACGACTTTACTTTTTTACTAAAAGTCACTGAAGAGGAATATTAACCTACTCTAAACAAATCGTAAAATCTAGGAAGTGCATTTGGTGTAGGGGTTGTGATATCGGCCTGTCAGCTTGGCAGTCCGGTTTCAAATCACGCACAGGGCGGCCTTCCAATCTATAGCTCTGCTGATGAGGCCTAATAGGCCGAAATGTACATACAGAGATTGATTTTTCTCGATTTGTTTAGCCATACATTTAAATAGGCATTCCCGCCTAATTCATTATTAATTAATTAATTTTCAAAATTAGGTACGACTCCAATTAAGCACATATTCTCCCAAAAATTGTCGGCAAAAAAGCCATTCCAAACATACCGTGTTTACAACTTATCATATCGTCGTGTAATAAAAGTCACTGAAGAGGAATATTAACCTACTCTAAACAAATCGTAAAATCTAGGAAGTGCGTTTGGTGTAGGGGTTGTGATATCGGCCTGTCAGCTTGGCAGTCCGGTTTCAAATCACGCACAGGGCGGCCTTCCTATCTATAGCTCTGCTGATGAGGCCTAATAGGCCGAAATGTACATACAGAGATTGATTTTTCTCGATTTGTTTAGCCATACATTTAAATAGGCATTCCCGCCTAATTCATTATTAATTAATTAATTTTCAAAATTTGGTACGACTCCAATTAAGCACATATTCTCCCATATATATATATATATATATTATATATTATGTTTCATCTCTTTAATTCTCCAGCCTTTTACATTAATGCAAGTTCTGTATAGAGTTCTGATTTTTTTTTTTTTTTTTTAAATTTCAACATCAAAAAAAATCTGGACACATCTACCCAAGGAGGGTAGGTCCTTTTTTAATCACTGGATCAGCATAGCAGTTTGTTGTGGGAAGAGACGCTAATAAAAATAAAAAAATTTTCATATATAAGTTCTTTCACCTACAAAGTTAGGACAGAGCATATTTATTGTCTATTTCTTTGGTTTAGTAATTCTAATAATAAGATTTTTTTTCAATGTTTTTTTTTATCTATTTATTTATTTATTTAAAAAAAAAAAAAGGAAATAGAAACAGGTGTTGCTGAAAAGATTAAAGGATGAGTTTTTATAAGAAAAAGATGAAAAACATTTCTAGAGAAAACATGGGACAAGAGAAACTTAAAACAATATAAAAAGAATGTTTCTATATGAGGTCATACAAGTTAGCTCCTACCAAAACTTATTTCATTGGAAGAGAGCTGTAATAGCGGGAAGGGGGGGGGGACAATAATTTCCCCCTCCCTCCTACTCCTATTAGTGAATTGCTAAGAACAGATTCATAATTAATGATTGTGAGCAGGTGTTTGGATGCTGGGAAAGACATACTTATTTAATAGTCATAGAAATTATTTTCCAAAAATTAATGTACTGAAAAGCTCTTTAGATAACCAAAGAATGAATGACACAGACAAAAGCTAATTGAAAAGATTTTATTTACACGTAAAAGTTTAAGATGGACTATTAAGAAAAGATTGTTGAATGGAGTAATGAAACAATCAGATTGAGTTATTCTTGAAAGAACAAAAAATCTAATCTTATAGTGATAATCAACCTTGCTATAATCATCATTGTAGCAAAATAGACAAAAATATAAATTCTAACCTTGGTTAGCAGAGAAAAAAATAGTGATCTGAGATTAAATTACAAAATATTAGTACCAAATAAAATTTGGTTATTGTTTTTGTAATATTCTAACATCAGGGGAAGTCTCCACAGCATAATCAAGTCACACTGAAAGCACCAGTTCCTACTAGATTACCAAAGTTAAGTAGTGATGAGCCTGTTCAATAATTAATTGGGTGATCACTTAAGCAGCAGATGGTACTGTAAGCAACCTGATTCCTTTGTTGATCAAAATGAATTTATTCAGCTTTAAATGACCAGAAAATTGTTGATATGCTGTATAACAAAACAACCAAAACCAACCGTGACATTAATGGATAACGTGCTGGACTGCAATATTTTAGTAAGCAAGACTGAACTCTGCAGACTGCTATTACATTCACTTTTAGACTAATACTCTTGGGAAAGGCATGAACCTCCCCAGCCTTCTAGCTATAGGTTAAATATTACCACTACTGTTCATCTACAAGGATGACTTAGGCATTAAATAACTCACAAAGGTTGATATGCCATTAAACAAAGAAACAAAAGATACTCTAAAATCAACCTTGTAATACCATGAATTTTACATAGAAATATTAAAATATTTTAAAGATCTCTTAAAATTAGCTTCATATAGGCTTTATTGAAATTACAAGAGCAAAAGAAAAAAGAAAACATAAAAATCTTTCTGTATGTTATTAAAGTCTTTCAGTTATGTTCTCTCCTTTCTGTTTGAAGTTGATTCTGAAGGAAATAAGATTACTTAGTAAAACTGGAAACTCTGAAAAGCATTTCATCTTGCAAGTAAAATTTGTTATAAAAACAAATTCCTCTAGAAAACACATCCTTTTCAAATTTTTCAAAAGCATTATATAGAGATTATCTTAGGCAAAGATATTAATGAATTTTACTATCTCTCTGTTACAATATAATTCAAGGTTGGTTCAAGTTATGGACACCAAATTTTCTGTTTACTGATGGGTCTCCAGAATATATTTTTGGCGTATTAAGTTTTGAAAAATTCAAAACTTTCCTTGTTTTTAGTGAGGAGTTTAATTTATAATATGCATAATGCTAAAAAAGTAAAAGTCGTCGGGGCGGCCTAATGTCGGTATCAGCTAATCAGCGAGGGAGTCTATCCCCTTTTCACTAGCGCTAGACCAAGGAGATTATTTTAGCGTCTGAGGTGGAGCGCCACACCTACCATCAGCTCCTTACTTTACCGCACAGATCCCTGTGCTACTCATACGCTGAGTTGGCGAGGACGGGTATCGAACTAGGAACCTTGTGGTTTCTAGCCGAACGCTCTACTGACTGAGCTAACCCGGCCCTTCCCTAAATAGATTTTTTTAAATGTGGATACTTTAAACCTTTGTAAAATTCCCTGGATATTTAAATTGACCTAAGAGTTCATTGTGGTGATGATTTTTAAATAAAATGTGATTCAATTAATATATAAATTATAAATTCATGTTATTTTTATTTAGGCCAAAAGTCCCTATTTACAGACACTCAACAAAACTCTAGGTTAAAATCCCAATCTGTGGATATATCTTCAGATAATCTTTAGAAATGTACATTTAACAATTTAAAATCTGAAACCTGAATGGTGTATTTTAAAAAAAGAATATGAATATCACATGGGTATATAACTTGTTTAGTATTGAATTACAAAGGAAAGGATTTGTTTTGCTTTTTGGTATTTATAGAATATCACCCCTCACTTCCAAATTCAATTTGTTCTGGAGTATAAATTTTAAGAGAAGGAATTTCTTTATTTACCTATTTATTTCTTTGTTTAATTTGCTTAAAGTTGTAGCAGAATAAGTTGTTTTCCTTCAATTTGAATATTGCACATCTGTTAAGTCTTTCTTTGAAACAAATCTAAAAGGTAACAACAATAGGACATGGACACACATGACTTTATTCTTTGATGTCCTCATCAGCTTAAAAGCATAAATTTCTTAAAATCTAATGTCTGAGATGACTCTTTAAAAAAAAAGCCTTCTTTGATGAGCATAACAATAGTTAATGTTGAGATTTTATTTACTAAAGATTCCCTTCAAAACAGCTACCATTTCAAATCCTTGGTTACTATTAATTTTTGCAAACTTTTACTAATAATAACATGTATAATTTATTGTTAATACCAATGATATGCAGATAGACACTGTACAGGTCCACAAATCAACCCAGTTCAAGTTTCTACCCTGGTTGATAAAATAACCACAAAAAAAAAAAATACTGGACTTAATAAGGCAAATGAAAACAATCATTTTCCAAGAGGAGATACTTGCCATTAAGAACAATCGCATAGATTACATAATCATATATGCAGATGAACAAAAAATAAAATGGAAGTAAAGTTAGATGTGTCACCATCCCCAAAAGAGTAAAATCAACAAAACTACTCTTAAACAAAAACCTTGATATACAGTGTTGAAATCTCAGCTATTGACTTAGATAGCAAATAGCAACACAACAAATCTATCATCTTTACTGACTGTCAGTATTTATAGCATTAAAAAACAGGAAAACAGACCCCCTAACTACCAAATTACTGAATAGACTTGAATACATCTCAAAGAAAAACAAAAGCATCGCCCTATGCTGGATACCAAGCCACATTGGCATACTGAGTAATAATACAGCTAATATAGAGGCTAAAAAAGTGTTAAACATGAACCAAACACAAATCCCCTATACCAACTTCAGGCCTATCATTAATAAATACATCATAGATAAATAGCAGGAGTGGTGGAGATCCAGCACGGACAACAAACTACATAGCATCAAAACCTATGATTAGAGAATGGTGAAATAAAGAGGCATTTTCTTTAAACCTAAATACATTTCACCATAAAAAGAATATTGAAGAGGTTATAACTTTAACATAGTGTTGGTTTGCTATTGTAACATGCCATAGATGCTTCTTTT
The DNA here is from genome assembly GCA_023376005.1 of Doryteuthis pealeii. Taxonomy (NCBI): domain Eukaryota; kingdom Metazoa; phylum Mollusca; class Cephalopoda; order Myopsida; family Loliginidae; genus Doryteuthis; species Doryteuthis pealeii. Next base: position 39,935,509 of record CM042139.1, on the reverse strand, counting down.
TAGGAAAGAGTGGTACTTTATAGTTATCTCTGTTCTATTGAGAATTTGAATGATCTAAAAATGCTGTTCAGTGTGAATACAAAGCCAATAAAATTACCATTCATTGGAAAATTGGACTGTAAATTGCTTTAATCTCTAGGTTAGAAAATCTTAAGTGTATTATTCTAAGAAAAATTTCACTATAATCTGCTGTTTTTCTTAGGACACAGTTATATGTATAGATATGAGAATTTTAATTATATATGTATGCTATTTACATGTAAAATTATTCCATAAGATGGAATTTAATGACAAGTGTCATGAGAATTTCCAAAAACAAACATTTTGAAAGTTAGGAAAAATAGGAATGATGAAATGCCACAAATGATACACTATCTTTAAATATTAATGGATTTTTTTGGAGGGGGTTACAAAACATTAAACATTTACAGAAACAAATCCAAATTAAATGCTTTATGAATTTTAATTTTAATTTTTGATTCATTGCTGCATTTTTTTTCTAAATAATTTTCTTAATTTGGCAATGTTACCTTTTATCGAGATAACAGTTATTGCCCAACTGTTAGGATAGGAAAATATATTGCTTGAATATTAAATGCTTATTTTAATGGGTTTTTATTTTCTTTCAGACAACATCTAAATATATCTGGAGCAAACGAGAATCAGCAGAAGAAGGCCTGGAATTTTCAGAGCTAATTAAATTTGTGTGTATAATTTTGTTCTCATATTTCTCTCCCTTGGTAATTTTCTCATTTCTAGTTGATATGGTTTTGATGGCTTTCTTCCTTTCTAGTCACAGAACCTCTAAGCTAACCATGACTCTTATTTGATTGGTTGCATAGGAAAACAGGTGTTCTCAATAATAGATTCTGACTTTATTTCTTGATTAATTAATCTAATAAGTTAATTTAATAGCTTAATGTAAGATACTTCAGATGAGCTATTCCTTTCCATCTGAATTTTTGCATTTCTTATTTTTTAATGATAAAATCAGGCATGTCACATTTCAGTATTTTTATAGTAAAGATCAAAATGCAAAATGATGAATAATAAGCAGGTATCTAGGAAATAAAATATTCATCACAATTTTCAGCCTCTCTTTGGAAGGCTATGAGATAAAGAATTGAAGGAGGAGTGCTTCATGTAACAGTTATCATCATAGGAAATGGAATCAGCGACCAGAGTTCAAATCCTGGACATAGCTGTTTGCTTTTCACTTTGTGATAATGCCCTTGGGAAAGGCATGAACCATTTATTCTCCACTCCAATTATGGGTAAATAGTAGGACAGACTGGATTCTTTAGCCTTGATAAGTCTAAGAGATGGAAAATTGAATTCAAACTTGCTTTAATCTGCTTAAAATTGACCTTGTGTCACATTCTGCTCATGACAGAGAGGTTGGGTATATACATACAAGATAAAGAATTGGAAAAATATTTGACTTTTAGTTGAATTAAACTATTTGGCTCAAGACTACAACTTTAATAAAGCCTATTTTAATTTGGTTTTCAAGTTAATTATTCAAAACATTATAAAAGAATGCTCAAAATCAAATGTTTGTTTTAGCTCAGTCAGTAGAGCATCCGTCTAGGAACCACATCATTCTGGGTTTGATACCAGCCCACACCAACTCAGCACATGAGTATCACAACTTGGGTCTGTGTGGTAAATTACAGAGCTGATGGTAGGTGTGGCACTTCACCTCAGGTGCTAAAGCAATCTCTCTGTTCTAGTGCTTGTGAAAGGGAGTAGACATCCTCACTGATAATGACTAGAGGCCAGTGCCTGATTGTATTTTTCACTTATAATTGATATACAATGGTTTTCATGTAGCATACTGTTTTCATGAGATGAAATAAATGAAAGTGTACAATTTCTCTAGATCAGAAATGATTATCTTTTTTTCTTTTTTTTCAATCAAGTTCGCCTTACATAATTTATCAACAAATAATTATCAATTAGAGCTACTATGTTTTTTAGGACTTGCATTATATATAAAACAATTTGAACATTTTCTTCCTTTCTTTTTTTCCTAGGGTTTAACCAGACCAAGATATGCGACAGATGTTATTGGCATTATCTTGAAAGAACTGAAGAAAGTAGCAACAGAAAAGAAGTAAGTGTTTGGAACATTTATAATGCTAGGAAAAATATGCAAGTATTTAAGTTTTGATTTAATAGAATATCATATTAAATTAGAAAGACTAATAAAACTAAATAAGAATGCATATAAAAGATTATTTTTATTTCATTTTGATAGGTTTCTATATAAGATTAAATAAATCACTAATATTAGAAAATCAATAATTCAAAGTGATATTAAACTGTTTTTGTTAAAACCATTATGCAAATTATCCACACCATATACTATGTAAACCTTTATTCCTTAGTAATACTAGCAAAATTAAAAACGCCCTCCAGGCAAAGTAAAAATAAAGGTAATATTCGCAAAGTTCCATCCCAGCTTCCTGCCTTAAAAACTGCTTGGCGGTGATAGCTAAATAAACGTAAATGCAATATTTTACTGCCTCCGTTTTTTTTTTCAACAAGTAAATGTAAATATTTTAACCCTCCCCTCTTTAGAATACTTTTTTTTTGGGGGGGGGGATATTTACATTTACTTGTCAATAAAATATTTAGATATTCTTTTTTATTTTAACTAAAAAACAGGTAGGGACTTAATTCGTAGCTGTTGTTTTTAGTTAAAATAAAAAAGAATATCAAATATTTTGATGTTCTATTTGTAATTCGTTGTTGGAAATAAATATATTAAAATAAAATAAAAATACAAAAAAAATATTTTAATTTTAGCGGATTGAAGGGTTTTTTATTGACAAATTATTATTTTTTTAGGAGTTTGAAGGTTAAAAGTAAGCCATATTTTTATCGACAAGTAAATGTAAATATTTAGCCCCCGAAATATTTTAAAGATGTACTATTTCGCAGAGTTCCGTCCTGACCTCCTGACTTAAAACCACTAGGCGATGATAGCTGAAAAAATGTAAATGTGATATTTTACTCCAAGAGTCTTTTTTCTACAAGTAAATGTAAATATTTTAACCCTCCCCCCTCTTTAAAATACTGTTAAAGGACAGAAATCTTTCATTAATAATTTTTATAATTGACTATCAATTCTTATTCTTTCTTAAGACTTCAAACCATTTCTATTGATATCTAATAATGAGTTACCATATAAGTATGAGTAATTTTGAATACTAACCAGGAACAATAATAGTTATCTTGTAAAATACTTGGGATAGAAAAGTTCAATAAATTTAATAATCTGCCCTGTCAGCAAAGCTTAGAATACGTTGACTGTATCTCCTGCAGAAAGGTAACACCCCACCCAAAAGAAAGGGGTGTCCAGAGTATTATACTAAACTGTATCTGAGGAATGCGGAGTACTCTTCATTGCTATTACTCCTAGATCCACTTTGACTTGGAGTGGTGGTCCCATATATGGGTTTAATAGATCTGTTTAAAAATTATTCATACTAGCAAGAATATGCGCTCTCTAGGCATAAGTATTTAAGTTTTAATGTAATGAAATAGATTAGAAAGACTAAGGAAATTAATTAAGAACGCATATGGAAAGATTACACTTATTTTAATTGGTTTCCATCTAAAATCATTCATAGGATTGATTTTAATACGTTATAGAATAAAACAATAATATTAGAGATCAATAACACCAAGTAATTATTTATTAAATCCAGTTTTGTTAAAACCAGTATGCAAATTAACAACACCATATATTATATAAATCTTTATTTCTCTGATATATCAGAAACATTGCAGCATTTTAAACACTTTGATAACATGGGCTGTTTTGAGGCAATTCTAACTCAGATTTTCATAGAGACCCTGTTAATGAATAAGATTTATTCTATGTATTAATGATTTTGACTATATTAGATACTCATTGTTAAACTTATGCAATACCTGTGGGTATTGTGATGTTAGCAGTGATGTGGTTTCAGTTACAGACAGACACCGAATCTCCATTATAAGATTTGATAGTGTGAAAAAAAACCCTTAAACAACTATACAAAAATGTAAATATGAATGTACAATGAACACAGATCCCTAACCCTAGGTATAAAATAACCTAAACTGGTTGATATGCTGATACAATCAGTCAAATTTAATAATCCTTTGTAAACTAGTGTTTTCTCTTTGATAAACACCCTTGTGTATCATGTAATTATGTAAACTCTTCAAATCTGGATTCTACCCTGATTATTGCTTCATATGAAAATTGTAAAACTTCCAAAGCTATTGGTATTAGCAAAAGATGTACCCTCTAAGCACAAGTATTTATGTTTTGATATAACTAAATATTATATTGAGTTACAAAGACTAATGAAATTAAATATGATCACAAAAAAGATTACTTATTTTTAATTTATTCTAATTGATTTCAATATAAAATTATATATAGGATTGCTTTTAATACATTTGAGAATAAAACAATAATATTAGAAATCATTAACACCAAGTAATTATTTATTAAACATGGTTTTGTTAAAACCGGTATGCAAATAATTCACGCCATATACTATGTAAACATTTATTTCTTAATGATATATAATACACATTGCTGGATTTTAAACACATTAAAGATATGGGCTGTTTTGAGGCAAATCTATCTCAGGTAGATATTAATGAAGACATTGTTGATAAATAAGATAGGATGCTAATTAAGATTAAATAATGATTATTTAATAACCATTGAGAATATAACATAAATAACTGAGGGAATTGTGACGTTGGTGGTGACGTAATTTCGTTTACAGACACACACAATCTCCATTATAATATAAATTTCTGAGAGCAAAATCAAGGATTAAACTTGTTATCAGTTGTTTTGTTTTTGTTTTTTTAAACAAAGAAAAATGAAAGTATAACAACCTTGGTATGGTAAAAAGTCAGAAAACTGATTCCTTCTGAGTTCAGTATATTTGTTCTATCAAGTGAGTATCACAACTTGGGTCTGTGTGGTAAATTACAGAGCTGATGGTAGGTGTGGCACTTCACCTCAGGTGCTAAAGCAATCTCTCTGTTTCTAGTGCTTGTGAAAGGGAGTAGACATCCTCACTGATAATGACTAGAGGCCAGTGCCTGATTGTATTTTTCACTTATAATTGATATACAATGGTTTTCATGTAGCATACTGTTTTCATGAGATGAAATAAATGAAAGTGTACAATTTCTCTAGATCAGAAATGATTATCTTTTTTTCTTTTTTTTCAATCAAGTTCGCCTTACATAATTTATCAACAAATAATTATCAATTAGAGCTACTATGTTTTTTAGGACTTGCATTATATATAAAACAATTTGAACATTTTTCTTCCTTTCTTTTTTTCCTAGGGTTTAACCAGACCAAGATATGCGACAGATGTTATTGGCATTATCTTGAAAGAACTGAAGAAAGTAGCAACAGAAAAGAAGTAAGTGTTTGGAACATTTATAATGCTAGGAAAAATATGCAAGTATTTAAGTTTTGATTTAATAGAATATCATATTAAATTAGAAAGACTAATAAAACTAAATAAGAATGCATATAAAAAGATTATTTTTATTTCATTTTGATAGGTTTCTATATAAGATTAAATAAATCACTAATATTAGAAATCAATAATTCAAAGTGATATTAAACTGTTTTGTTAAAACCATTATGCAAATTATCCACACCATATACTATGTAAACCTTTATTCCTTAGTAATACTAGCAAAATTAAAAACGCCCTCCAGGCAAAGTAAAAATAAAGGTAATATTCGCAAAGTTCCATCCCAGCTTCCTGCCTTAAAAACTGCTTGGCGGTGATAGCTAAATAAACGTAAATGCAATATTTTACTGCCTCCGTTCTTTTTTCAACAAGTAAATGTAAATATTTTAACCCTCCCCCTCTTTAGAATACTTTTTTTTTGGGGGGGGGGATATTTACATTTACTTGTCAATAAAAATATTTAGATATTCTTTTTTATTTTAACTAAAAACAACAGGTAGGGACTTAATTCGTAGCTGTTGTTTTTAGTTAAAATAAAAAAGAATATCAAATATTTTGATGTTCTATTTGTAATTCGTTGTTGGAAATAAATATATTAAAATAAAATAAAAATACAAAAAAAATATTTTAATTTTAGCGGATTGAAGGGTTTTTTTATTGACAAATTATTATTTTTTTAGGAGTTTGAAGGTTAAAAGTAAGCCATATTTTTATCGACAAGTAAATGTAAATATTTAGCCCCCGAAATATTTTAAAGATGTACTATTCGCAGAGTTCCGTCCTGACCTCCTGACTTAAAAACCACTAGGCGATGATAGCTGAAAAAATGTAAATGTGATATTTTACTCCCAAGAGTCTTTTTTCTACAAGTAAATGTAAATATTTTAACCCTCCCCCTCTTTAAAATACTGTTAAAGGACAGAAATCTTTCATTAATAATTTTTATAATTGACTATCAATTCTTATTCTTTCTTAAGACTTCAAACCATTTCTATTGATATCTAATAATGAGTTACCATATAAGTATGAGTAATTTTGAATACTAACCAGGAACAATAATAGTTATCTTGTAAAATACTTGGGATAGAAAAAGTTCAATAAATTTAATAATCTGCCCTGTCAGCAAAGCTTAGAATACGTTGACTGTATCTCCTGCAGAAAGGTAACACCCCCACCCAAAAGAAAGGGGTGTCCAGAGTATTATACTAAACTGTATCTGAGGAATGCGGAGTACCTCTTCATTGCTATTACTCCTAGATCCACTTTGACTTGGAGTGGTGGTCCCATATATGGGTTAAATAGATCTGTTTAAAAATTATTCATACTAGCAAGAATATGCGCTCTCTAGGCATAAGTATTTAAGTTTTAATGTAATGAAATAGATTAGAAAGACTAAGGAAATTAATTAAGAACGCATATGGAAAGATTACACTTATTTTAATTGGTTTCCATCTAAAATCATTCATAGGATTGATTTTAATACGTTATAGAATAAAACAATAATATTAGAGATCAATAACACCAAGTAATTATTTATTAAATCCAGTTTTGTTAAAACCAGTATGCAAATTAACAACACCATATATTATATAAATCTTTATTTCTCTGATATATCAGAAACATTGCAGCATTTTAAACACTTTGATAACATGGGCTGTTTTGAGGCAATTCTAACTCAGATTTTCATAGAGACCCTGTTAATGAATAAGATTTATTCTATGTATTAATGATTTTGACTATATTAGATACTCATTGTTAAACTTATGCAATACCTGTGGGTATTGTGATGTTAGCAGTGATGTGGTTTCAGTTACAGACAGACACCGAATCTCCATTATAAGATTTGATAGTGTGAAAAAAAACCCTTAAACAACTATACAAAAATGTAAATATGAATGTACAATGAACACAGATCCCTAACCCCTAGGTATAAAATAACCCTAAACTGGTTGATATGCTGATACAATCAGTCAAATTTAATAATCCTTTGTAAACTAGTGTTTTCTCTTTGATAAACACCCTTGTGTATCATGTAATTATGTAAACTCTTCAAATCTGGATTCTACCCTGATTATTGCTTCATATGAAAATTGTAAAACTTCCAAAGCTATTGGTATTAGCAAAAGATGTACCCTCTAAGCACAAGTATTTATGTTTTGATATAACTAAATATTATATTGAGTTACAAAGACTAATGAAATTAAATATGATCACAAAAAAGATTACTTATTTTTAATTTATTCTAATTGATTTCAATATAAAATTATATATAGGATTGCTTTTAATACATTTGAGAATAAAACAATAATATTAGAAATCATTAACACCAAGTAATTATTTATTAAACATGGTTTTGTTAAAACCGGTATGCAAATAATTCACGCCATATACTATGTAAACATTTATTTCTTAATGATATATAATACACATTGCTGGATTTTAAACACATTAAAGATATGGGCTGTTTTGAGGCAAATCTATCTCAGGTAGATATTAATGAAGACATTGTTGATAAATAAGATAGGATGCTAATTAAGATTAAATAATGATTATTTAATAACCATTGAGAATATAACATAAATAACTGAGGGAATTGTGACGTTGGTGGTGACGTAATTTCGTTTACAGACACACACAATCTCCATTATAATAAAATTTCTGAGAGCAAAATCAAGGATTAAACTTGTTATCAGTTGTTTTGTTTTTGTTTTTTAAACAAAGAAAAATGAAAGTATAACAACCTTGGTATGGTAAAAAGTCAGAAAACTGATTCCTTCTGAGTTCAGTATATTTGTTCTATCAAGTGTGTGTGTGGGGGGGGGTGAAATAAAATGGAGGCGCGTAGCATAATGGTTAGAGTCGTAGGAAATGAACTCATCGACCCGAGTTCAAATCTTAGACAAGGCTGTTTGCATTTCACATAGCACTAATATCCTTGGGAAAGGTATGAATCCATATATTCCTCCTCCAGCTATGATTAAAATAGTAAAGCAGACTGGGTTCTTTAACCTTAGGTAACCAGTCTAGGAGAAGGAAAACTCAATTTGGAAACCTGAGGTCAGTCGTTGATTGGGTTTGTGGCATTCCTTGTGCACCAATTCTTTCCTATTGACTGTGCCAAAAAGTGCAGATGGTCCAACACAAACCTTCACCACTATAAACAAAACACTTGTGTCGGTTGTTCATTGGATGAACCCTCATGCATCGAAATTGACGAGAGAGTCCATTTATTTTAAATGAAATAACTGGCAACATCTATAAATTTGTTTACAATTACTGATTCTGATTATAGAACAAACTTTGAAATGTTTTCATAACTTGATTCAAAACAATGTTAAATAAGGGTTACAGCAAATCTACAGATGGGGAAGTAATTTGAGTTTCTGCAAACTTTGTAAATTAGTTGGTAAAGCAGCTAATTAACCAGGCATTTTCAAGACAAAAGGAGCCATGAATTTGAGTTTCACCAAGTGTTTATCCTTTATTGTCTCCCATTCATGTTGTTCCTTGTTGCCATCGACATGATGACACAAGTTAGTTGCAATAGAAAATACAAGAGTTACTAAAAATTGAAGATAAAAAAAAATATTAGTCAATTATAATGGTTCACATCTCAATATCCAGATTAGCAATACATGTCCTAGGTATGACACTAGACTGCATCTTGTATTGAGGCTGCAGTTCTGGAATTCTGAAGAGTATGAAGTACCTCTTCATTACCATTACTCCTAAGCCCACACTTACCCAAAGTGGTAGTACCTGTTAGGATCCCATCTATAGGTTAAATGCAACTGTTTAAAAATTATGAGTATTTGATACCATTAACTCAGTTATTTGTATTAATAGTTACTTGAAGCTATCATTGGTTACTAAGGATTATTATTATTAGTTACTTGAAACCATGTAACTGTGTGTAAACAAATAATTATTATCAAATAGAAATAATTACTTGAAACCATGTAATTGTGTATAAATTATTAGTATTCAGTAGGAATACTTGAAACTTTGCAATTGTGTGTAAATTGTTTGTATTAGATAGGAATACTTAATATTATAACTATGTGCAAAATACTCTTAAACAACTACACAAAAATTTAAGTATAAACATACAATGAATGCGATTCTCTAACCTCTAGGCATAAAATAACCCTAGATAGATTGATATGTGGTTAAAATCAATTAATTATCATTAGACTCATCTTAGAATGAAAGTTTTGAATTAGGAAAGAGATTTCTTTTTCATTGCTTGTTGCTAGATTTTGCTTATAAAATCTAGAATATGTATATCAGTTCTAAGATAACCTGCAACACCCTAAAATGGTTACTGTTCTATCAATGAAGCCTGAGAATCAGTAGAAGAGTTTGCTTATCTTCCTTATGTTAAATATCAATAATCAGAAAAGTGATTATAAAGATTTAATCAGCTGGGTATATGTTGTTTAAGGAGATTTAAATAGTTATAGATTCTAAAAAAAAAAAAAGATGCCCAAATATTTTTCAGAGATCATTTACTCATTTGAAATGGGAAAATATTTGGATATTGGATTTTGGTATAGGAATTATTGAACAGGCAAGTTTGAAAAACCATTACTATACTCTACTAATCTCAATAATTGTTTTGCTATCAACATTTTTAAACAGCTTTTTCTTTGTTCAGAGCAGAAAATCTCAGTAATTAATTAATGAGATTCATAAAATCTGAAATAAGCAAACAATCCCTTTTATCTCTTTTAAGTGAAATTAATAAGTTTTCTAGATGTTTGGTTTGGTTTAGTGACATATCAACCTTTGTGGGTTATTCAATACTAAAGCTATCCTTGTAGAAGAACAATAATGGTACTATTTAACTCATAGCTGGTGGGATGCTGGAGTTCATACCTTTCCCAAAGGTAGTACTAGTGAAAATGAGACTCCCTCACTGTCTTGCTAATACAGCCACTCCACTGACTTTTATATATTAATATTAGTACCAATCACTAATGTGTATCAGTACTGGAAAAGGAAATTTATATATCAACTAGCAAAAGTACCCGGTCCATGACCGGACTATTAAAAAAATTAGGAACACCAGAGAGGGAGTGAGAAAGAGAAAACAGGAGTAAGAGAGAGAATATGATTAATCAAATTTTTTAAATCGCTGATAATTCGTATAGTACAATATTTGTTTATTTAGGGAAATTTTTTTTTTTTTGTTTACATTTAATATATCATTTTTTTAATGTATTCCTAAACTTGAATGTTTTGAAATATATTTTTTTCAAAAACTTTTTGTATATATGACAAAAACTTAAATTCAATTGCTTGTTGCGTTAAAGTGATAAAAATAAATTTGTTTAGTTTATTTTCTTTTTTACCTCTAAAAAAGTAACAATTTAAAGGAGCTAGGTATTAAACATCCTTATTTATTTGGGTCTGTCAGCTCGGACTGTATAATATGCCGACTGCACCTCTGTTGAGGAGTAAGACCTCCTTCCAATTGGGCCACCTGTAAGTCTTGGGTGGCGCCCCGTGATGCTTATGGACGCAATCTTGGTGGCTGAGCAATCCATGACATGTTACACTCCACTTTAGGCTAGGTCAATCAGAAAGGCCCCTATCCTGATTAGTCTGCTGGTCTCGTCAAGCACTAGAACCTATATGATTATTATACCGACCGTATTGCTCTGGCAAACTACAATCCATTTTTATCATAGGTGTGCTAAAAGGCGGTTGCTGAGGGTCTTAGTGTCTTGGGTATGACGTTAAACTGCCTCTTGTAGTGAGGTTCCCATTCTGGAGTTTTTGGAAGTGTGGATTACCCCTGTATTGGCATTACTCCCAGGTCCACTTTGACCCGGAGTGGTAGTACCTGTTAGAGTCCCATCTATGGGGTAAATGAATAAAAAATGAGTAAAAAAACAATAATAATCAATAAAATAAAACACCAATACCCAATAATAATGAATAAAACAAATAGAACTTCAGCAGTAAATCACTCAAAGGTTAACATGTTGTAAAATCCATGTCTTTATTTGTAGAAAAATTTCTTGTAACATATTGATTCATTCAAAAGTGTTCGTTTATTAAAGATTTGATGATAAACAAAGCTAAGAATGAGTGTATTATAATATTCGTTTATTTATTGAATAGTCTCTTTGTTGTTTACATTTTTGAAACAATCTTGATTTACCATGATAGAAAATGTATTAGTTTAATGTAAAAATAAAGGCTAATAATTAAATATTTACAATTGTCCGTATTACAATTTTTTTTTTTTTTTTGTTTATAATAGTGTTTTATCTATTTATTTTTTCTAAAATTCCTTGTTGTAGAATTTATCAGTTTAATTTATTTCCTTCTTTAACCCCAAAAAGTAACAAAGAAGCTAATAACTAAACATTACCTTCTTTGTAGTTGGAATATTTCATGTATTTATTTATGTTTATTTCATGAGTAGTTTCTTACAAAAAGATTTTAGTTATACTGATTATTCTAAAATGAAAGTATTAATAAAAAAGTTGAGTTAGAGTTATCGTTAAATGTTTTCGTTTGATTTTTTATTTAATTCGCTGTAAAAAATAATTCAATGTATGAAAACACATACAAATTACATATTTAGAAAGACTATTTTCTTTTCTTTCTAACCAAATGAATATTTTGAAGATAGGAATAGAAATATGCGATAAATAAGATTTGATTTTTCATTAAAATTTAGTATGAAAAAAATCATACTTCGAATTCTAGGCTGTCCAAAGCAAAAGAAATTTTTTTTTTAACTTGCTGTAAAAAATGATTCAATGGATAAAAACACATACAAATTACATATTTAGAAAGATTATTTTATTTTATTTCTAACCATATAAATATTTTAAAGATTGGACCATAAATAGGCAAGAGATTCCGAGCTGAACGGCTTAGACTGCAATTTTGTTCTCTAAAATTAAACTAAACTGCTGGTATTGCTTATAATAAAAACAGGCAGCGAACAATATTCTTTAATTAGCAGCAGGAGCTGGTATACGGACAGTTCCGCAAATTGGTTGATTTTGGTTTTATTAATTAATTATATCCCTTAACCAGTAAAAATCAATAACCAAATTTGGTGTGTTTCTTAGTTAGAAGGATATTAATATGCATGCAAGATTTCAAATCAGAGTGACTCCTATTTTGAACTTATATGTTGACACGTACATACCAAAAACTTACTTTTATATATATATATATATATATATATATATATATATACTCAAAGTATTAAATGTCATATTGATCTTTAACCTTTGGTATTTGTTTCTAATTAAACTGGAATTTTCACAAGTTCAGCTTGTAAAATAATAATGTTTCTATAAGTAGTAATGTTTAATAGCTTAATGATTTTGTTTTTTTACCACAAGATCATAAAGCATGTAATAGATTTATTATTCTAATACTTTTTTCTTGAGTGACCTACATGATTATTTTATAGGTTTTGTGCATGTGCAGTTATTCAGCATTTAAGACAATAACAAAATTCTATTTTGATTTATTAACATTTAGATTTTATCATCTTTTGATTGTTTTCTTTGCAGTCTAAGAAGTGTTGCCATAAATTTTAGTGCTTTTTTTTCATGAGGAATCAAACCAATAGTGACCACAATTATTCTCATATAAGCTCAATCTACAAGGCTTTGTGTGCATTTCAATTATTTGTAAAGGGTAATAGCTTGGGAGTGAAGAGGAGGCAGTAGCCATAAAAAAAATGCCTTTCTGAATTGGCACTTCTGTCAAACTTATCCAGAGGGAAAGAAGTTGAAGAGTGTTCTAATCGCTTAACCTCCACCCCCCAAAAAAACAACTCTGCCATTGGGGGGGAGGGAGAACAACATAATCTAGTTGATCTATCCATCTCTGAAACCACTTAATTTTCAATGTCTCAAAGGTCATGTAAGCCATCATGATCCTTGTACCTTCTAACCTGTCTGGAATCCCCCTCCTCCTTTCATGCTGCCACTGCCTATATATGTTCCACAAGGCCCAATGTGAAAAAGCTGCTTTTGTAATAAGCTCGAGCTGATCCCACTAATGTCATAGGTATTAGCAAATCCTTCAATATGGTGTCTGGCACCATTGACCTGTCACTGAGCTATCAGCAAATGCTAAAATATCAACTCCAGGATATCCGACTTTATCTCTGCATCCAATATTTAAATAGTTATTTTACAGTGAGCTGGGGTTTTTGGGGTTTTTTTATATACTTAATGAATGTACATATGTAAATAAATGTCAAAGTTACTGAGGCTTTTAAATAAACCTCAATTGAAGAGAAAAATATCTAGATAGCTGTCTACATTTGTGATAATGGCTGTCTACTATTCAGATGGTGGCTTCATATTTTGAATAACTGAATTGGATTTATAAAAGTCTATGCTTTAATGACAAGGATATTAATTCTATTTATCAAGCTTAGTTCATCAAAAATGTAGACTAAGGAATAAAATTAAAATAGAGAAATGTGTGCCATTTTTTAAAACTCCTGTATATTTTTTTCTTTCCCCAAAAACTTGTAAGCCAGGAAAAAAATGATAAATAATATTTTTCATAGCTTACTTTGTAATAGTCCCAACACTAATTAGTTATTATTAATCTTAAATTTCAATTAGGCTATGGGGATTATGCTTATTAAGATTTTACTTTTTTTCATCAGTAAATTGGGGGGGGGGTAATATTTGTATTACTGAAATTCATTTTCTCCCCCCCCTCCTCCCCCCTCTCTCTCTCTCTCTCTCTCCTCTCTCTCTCTCTCTCTCTCTCTCTCTCTCTCTCTCTCTCTCTCTCTCTCTCTCTCATATATGTAAATAAAATTTGATGCCAGATCCTACTTATGTTAATTTGTTATTTTGAAAGTCTTCTTAGAGGAAATAATCTGGAAGACATCCATTGAAAAGCTAATTTCTGTTCAAAAGAAGCAACAAGTATTAATTTCAGTTTCTTAAATGCATTATTTGAAGCTTATTATAAGAGTTTTTCTAAGATGAATATTCTGTCACAATCTGAAGAGAAAAATTTGTCAGAGAAGATTAGTGCCATATTTGTAGTTAGATGGCCTTCATCTTTGAAAAGAAGCTGTTAAATTGAGGAGGTCACAGGATCTTGAAAAGGTCTGAGTCATGCAAGAATTCTTAGAGCCATTCAATATTATTCAGCACTTGAGTCATTTGCCAAAGGGGCACCCAGTGAAAAGACTGCATCAAAGGCATAATGTGCAGAACATGTCTCTGGTGAGTCTTTTAATTTAGTAGGAGTGTAAGTTGTGGTACCGACTCAATGTAAGTAGCAACCTGTCCCTACAAAGAACAAGATAGAAATGCATACAATACAGCTGCCTTAAGTAAAAAAAAAAAATTTCTTTTTTAAAATTTGCCAAATGGTTCAATTTGGATCCAGGTTGTCTGTAACTTGATCTTAGGACACAAGCCAAACACATGCTGTTAGAAATGTCACTTTAAATACCTCACAGCATAAACTGACATTTTTTTTTTTTTCATCTATTTATCATTGTAGTTCATTTTGTAAGTGATTGCAGTTGTGTTTATTTTGTTTGCAAAGTCAGTTGCTATAATGTGTCAGACATTTAAATTCTTCAACCTGAAATGTGTGAAAATATTTTTCTCTTGATATCAAAACTTGTCAACTTTTCTGCAGCAAAAATCTTTTCAGTAAAGACTTAGTCCACATTAAAAATTTTGTAAGGGTAACCCAAAACCAAACTTTCTTAGGCCTTATTTTTCCAATGCAAGTATCATTGAGAATGAAAACAGTTTTGATAAACATGCCAGGCTCAGGTCTTTAAAAAAAAAAAAGTTTGGCTTCGGGTTACCCTTGCCACACTTTTAACCTGGACTGACCAGTTTCTGTTATCTCAAATTATGACTACTTTTATTTTTTAGTTTTTTTAACTGTTAAAATTATACTTATCAATATCTTTATCATTGTTTTTTTTTTTTTTTAATCAGCTGGCCTGTTATCTGATTTAGAGATGGGTGGGGTGGGGGGCTTTAACTGCAATTTTGTACATCTACTGTCACTTTAAGAAGTAGTAAATCCTTTATCAAACAAAAGAACAGTGTATTTTCTAAAATAATGCTGAAAGGAAGATTTTCTATGAATTTACCATTAAAAAAAAAAAAAAAAATCAAAGAAATAAATCTTCAAAAAGTAATCTTCACATTTCAATGTCCCAATCAAAGCTTGAAACTCCTGAAACTTTTAATGGCCTAAAAATACATTATTATTCACCAGTCCTGTTTTTGTTTTTTTGGAGGGTTTACTTCAGGAGCAAATTTCCAGATCTCTTCTGATAAATTCTGTGAATTTCTTGCCGTAATGTTTTTTTTTTTTTGTTTTGTTCAAATTCTTTTTCATTGCATCAATTCCTTGCTAACTGCCAAAAGGGAAATGGCACACCACAGAATAGAAATTCTCTCCTATTTCAAACATGATAGACAAATATGCAGAAGCGCATTCCTTTACTTTTCTTCATCTTTGTCTTATTAATGCCAACATGACAGACTTGTATTGTCTTTACATCCTTTTCTTCTCTTTCACAATGTCTTCTACTCCCATTCTAGCTTTGTTCTTTCCCATCCCATTGTTATAGCAGTTGGGAGCCCTCATCCATTTTTAGCTTCCCAGACATAGCAGTTCCTATGATTATCTCTTTCTAGCCACTCATTGTCTTTCCCTTTAGGATTTGTGCAATTTTAACACTGATCTTTGCTCCCTCTTTCAATTTTGGTGAGACCATTGTATTTTTTGTTTGGAGAAGGGATGGTGCTATAATTCTTTTAATGTATTTTTAGTATTTGTCAGTAGCTTCTTTCTTAGATCTGAAACAAACCTTCTTTTTCTATATTATTATTTTTAATAATTTCGAAATATATTTTGCCAAAACTTTTGTCAAAACAAAACAATCCTGAAAGATTTTAATTATAAATTTCAGGTGCATATTTATGTCAGACTAATAAAACACAAACTGAGAGACTTGTTTATAAAAAGTTAGAATTTTGTTCAAAACTTGCACATACTGTACATCACACATATCTGTGTGTGTATATATATATATATATATATATATATATATATAATTTAGAAATAGGCAGTTTAACTGAAAAAACAATTTTTTTCGGTTTTATATTCATACCGTAAAACCACACTGAAATATTTTACGAAACCAAAACCATTCAGCGTAGTTGAAAAAAAACTTCAGATTTTAATAAAATTAAACTTTATCAACATTTATACTATTGTAAGAGGAAAAAATTTAACAAAAATATAAAAACATTTGTCTATTTTTTAGAAAATAAATGTGAAATCTATTTGTTTAAAAGATAAATGGGTGAAAAAAAGGAAATACAACAAATATGACACTTAAGAAATCTATATCATATTTTAGCATAGAATGTTTTCAAATAAAAAAAGGCGTTGGGGAGAGAATATGACATGATGTCTGAAATGTATTGGTTTCAAGATTTTTGGATGTTTGTTTTTTTAGAAGCATTGTTGAATAAATTATTATTTATATTTTGCTTGAAGGCAATTATAATGCATGTATCGCATAAAATTTGATAATTATAGAAAATAATCTTGACAAGTGAATCCCGGCAAAGGATGGCTCGCTATGCAGAACACCGTACAGACTGTTTCGACTTTATTAAGTCTCATCAGCGATATCTAAGTTAAATGTTAAAAAATCCTTTTTGTAATAAAAGTAAATAAATGAATTCAGCAAAACAAAATATCAAGAAAATAAAAAGTGGTTGCAAATTTCATTTTAATGATAAATTTTACAAGTTGGAATTTTTTAAGGGTAATTCTTTTCTGCTAAGCCAGTATTCCAATCACAAAATAAAATTGTAAACAATTCGTTTTTATCTAGAAAATGTACCTAAAATTAGATAGTAAAAATAATTAAAATAGTTGTTAATTTCAGTTTTTCGCTCCAAAATGTATTATCCAAAGATAGTTTATGCAACAATTTCTTTCGTATTTTACCAAATTGTAAATAAATATGGTATTTATAGTTGACAATTTATTCATAAGTTTAATAATCACACTTAAATTTAAGTCATGAATTCTCTGACTAAATTACCTTTAAAGACTAAAAACTGATTTTAGGTGAATAATCTCAACTTTTTTTACCTACCCTTCATTTAATTTGCATTTTTCTGGTGCACTGGTCGTTACACATGAAATTTTTATTACCCTTACTTAAAACCAAATATCAGTTGACAGCATTTATGGAGCATTTGTTTTATTTGACAGGAGAGAACATCTTGCAAATGTCATATTTGGAAATACAAGTAATCTGCAAAGTCAACTTTTGAATTGTATTTTTAGTTTCTTAGAGTTTAAAGAATTAGACAGAATGGTAGAGTTGGGTGGTATGGCAATTTGGATTTCAGTATTGATTTGGGGGGTGGGGGGGTCCCCCTTGATACCGCAGTTTTTCATTTTGATCTCAGTTTTTAATTTAGTATTTTTTGATTAGTAGGTATGTGCCATTTTGCTCAAATTAAAAAAAAAATGATTATTACCAAAAATCAATGAATTGTCCAATTTTAATAAAATTCTGAGAACAGTGCAGAGGATTCAAAAAGAATTGAAAGAGTTCAATGCATTGTGCCCAGAATGGCATATATGGGAATAAAATCCATATCTGGGACAAAAATGATCGTCTGAAGATGGTTAAGAAGCTAAGTTTTATTGTTTAAAAAGAAAATTTAAAAAATTATTTTCATAATCTGGATCCCAATGACAATATTTGGTTATAATGACCAGAAAACACTCTTTTGAGCCTAATTTGACAAAAAATGATTATTTGATGGTCATTATGGTCTTGTTGGAAGCCAATTTTTTAGAGTCTTGATGATGATACAAGAACATTCCAAAATGTTCAATTTTGGGGGGTTCTGGGTTTTAATAATGATATTCAAATTACTATTTTGGCCAGTTTGACTAAAAATGGTTGAGGGCTTGTTGGAAGCCAAATTTTATCCTATTGATAATGAAAAAAATAAAATTTCAATAGTCTCAATTTGTCAGGGGTCTGGGCCCTCCCCCCCCCCTCTTATTTCTCTATGGGTTAGAGACTCACTTGAAAAATTTGACATGTTGCAAATGATAATCTGAGATTAGGTAAATCAGAGAGAAACAGGATACAGAATGGATACATTCGAAAAAGTACTGGAATTTTGATGGATTCATCCTGTTGTGGAGGCAATACAAACACTGGTCCTCTAGACAATTGGTTCTTCAGTACTAAAAACCTTCCTGCAATTTGCTCTATGATTCTGAATCAAGATGTTCGAAAAGAAACTTTGAAATTTTTCTATCATTGACTAATATTATGCTCTTTGTTATACAATTTGTTGATGGAAGAAAGAAGGTATTGACACATTTATGGCTCTAAAAATTGAGCTGATGCTACATATCAAGACTGCCTTTCTTAATGAAAAGGGTCTTGGGTGATTATAATTCTATCTTTCCACCAAATGTATGCACATAGCTGGCAGTTTGTTCCAGAGTGGAACTGCTGCAAGATCATGCCAAACTTTCAATTAAAGATAACATCCATAACATATTCCGCAGGATGTGCATCATGTTGCACCCAGAAATTGCAACAAAACATCTTCATCCCAGTTGTTCTATCTGTGGTGAAGTTGGTCACACAATATGTTCTTTAAGGCAAAATATGGTATTAGCTATGAGTGAAGGAATTAAATCACTTTACTTCTAAGCTCTAAATGTTCACATGTCTGCTTACTTTTGTGGTGTAATTGTTGATATTTATTGTGATTGATCAACAAATAAATGGTTCAAATTGATGTATTCCACATGTTTTTCACTTGCTGGTAGCCAGGGAGTTAATGGGAGACTTTTATTTCTTGTATTGGATTTCAGTTTCCCCCTCTCCCTAATGGGTGTTTTTGATCAATATGGACTAATTTACCTTTCACTCCTTACTGTGGTGCCCTTCTTAACACCAACTACCCTTGTAAGTGTCAAATTTCAATTTTTCTGGTAATTTTTCTAAAATTATGACAACTCCATAGGACCCTCTTTCAAACTGAATATCTCATTCAATTCTGATTTATGTAATCTGATTTGTGGTTTAATTGATAAAGAATAAAAAATGGTGTTTAATAAAATAAAAAAATTGAGAGTAAAATCTTTTTCCATTCAATTTTTATGTCTTATAAGAACAGATAATTAATACATGATTTGGGGAAATTTTT
This sequence comes from Doryteuthis pealeii, assembly GCA_023376005.1. Taxonomy (NCBI): domain Eukaryota; kingdom Metazoa; phylum Mollusca; class Cephalopoda; order Myopsida; family Loliginidae; genus Doryteuthis; species Doryteuthis pealeii. Next base: position 39,915,744 of record CM042139.1, on the reverse strand, counting down.
GGTAAGAACTGACAATTTTGTAAAAATTTACCAAAATTTAAATTAACCTCATGGTTAATGCCTTTGAACTGCAGTCTCTTTTGATTTTTTTGTGTAACCTTGGATTTATCAAAGATGTACTCCTCTAATATGTCAAAATTTGTCAACTTTTTAAAAGTACTACTTGTCTAGCAGTTTGGAATAAAAATCTTCAAAAAGAATTTAATTCAAAATAGCCACCTTACAGACAATAAAAAATGCTACAAATAAAATTTAAACAAAAAAAGGTTAAAAATCATTTTTTGTTCAATTTTCATGCTAAACCAGATATTTACTGATTTTTGCATAATTTTGGGGAAATTATACCAAAATGGGACGCAACACGAAATCAATGAGTATTGACAAACTTCAATTACCTATAAAAATTGAACAGTACATTATTTTATCCTGTTTTTTTTTTGTTTTTGTTTTTTTGCATTGTAATGCCCTGGGTACTGTGAATTGGAAATTCCCAATTTTATGATATTTAAGAAACTTCAAAAAATAATCAATTCTCACACTGTGCAATGGTGATTACAAAGGTACTGGCAGTTCAAATGGTGTTTGGGGTGGTCACTAGCAATGGTGATGTTATGCCTCCATTCCTACGTGACCTCAGACTCATCACAGAGACCTACAGCTGTTTGGAGGAATTAGTGCTGCCCTGGATTGAGAGTGGCAACAGGACTCTGCACTATGCTACACCAGCAGGAGAACTCCGTTTTGGCTATAGGAAAATTTTTGTAACCACTAACCCTAACATATGGCTACCTAACTCCCCAGATTGCAATCACCTTGAACAAGAAACCAACAAAGCTCCCTGCAATACCAACAATGAACTGAAAGCAAGGATAATGGCAGCATTTACCAATTTAAACAAGGAGACTGTTGGAAAGGCTTTCAGGGATTCTCTATTTATCTGCCATTTGCTTCAACCCCCAGACCTCCATTAAATAAATACTACAGTCTTCATTCTTACAAATTTACTTGCAGTTATTTTTTTAATATATATTTTACTATTTCCACAAACCTCACTAACCCTTCATCTAAATTGAAGTCATAACTCTTATGGTTAATGATTTTACTATTGTCTCTGAAAAGTCCTGTTGGTCCAAAACTTTCATTTTTTTTGTCAATCCAATTGCTTGTTTACATCCAAGAATTTTCTCCTTGAAGTATAAAAAAACAATTTATTTTAGATAAATAGATTTTTAGGCTACAAAAATATTGAGAATATTAGAATCTTGGATTTGTAAGGATTTTTTTTTTTTAATATATAATCAGATTTTGTAACTGTTTTTATTCTTTACTGCATTTTTTTCTTTTTCCTTGAAGATATTCCACCCCCCTCCCCCATTTTGATCTTTCAGAGAAACACACTTAAAATGCAATTGATTAGCTTTGAGAATCAGCACACAGTTCCAAACACTGTGACCCTGCTTATGTTACTGCACTTAGGGCTGGAAAAGCAGCAAGAATAGTGGGAATGAAATCTACTAATGACTGACTGTACCCCAAAGTTCAGAAGTAATATAATATCCTGCTGAATGTATTCATACAAATAGACTGTTGCTGTGTTGTGTCATACAGTACAGTCAGATCAAGGGAACACAGCTGTGTGTGTGTGTGTTTTGGTGATTGTTACATCTTTTAAGAGTTTAATTTCTTCAACCCCCTTTCCTCTACTGAAGTGCTGTCCAGCCATGTGTAGCCCCTGTGTTAAACTCCTCTTTTTCTTTCAGCCCAGTACACACCACTCAGCTGGTCTTTTCATCAACTTATCTTAGATCAGTTCAACATTTGGTTTGATGTTTTTCTCTTTTAGTCTCTGTAGCCATTCAATAATGTCCCACTGGATTTCTTAAATGAACTAGAGGAGGGCATTATTTTATTTATGATTTTTTTTTTAATCAGGTGATTTGTTGTCTTGTACATTTTTTTATCATTTAAATAAATATGAAATAGATTGTTTCACAATTTTTATATTGATGATCACCCAGAGAAATCTTACTAAAATGAAAATAATATACAGTAGGGTTCGCTACTTTATTCATTGATGACTTAGTTTTATAATGAATAGCTTATTTTATTAAAAAACAAAAAAAAATTGAAAAGGTTTTTTTTTTATCTATTCAGAATGTAGAGGAGGGTGGGCTGGTCTTTGTTCATTTCAAGAAAAAAATTTCCGGCCCTTAATTTTTACATTTCTAGAATGATCAAACCAATAAAAAAAATAATTCAATACCTGAAAAAAGTGATTTTAAAATTTAAAAGTTATTTTCTTAAAACTCAAAAAATAATTTATTTACCATGTTTTTGTTTGTTTTTGTTTTTTCATAGTTTTAAAAACAATATTTTTCTTTGAATTGATGCAAAAAAAGTATTTTCTCTGATTCAATTGGCCTATTTTTATTCACTTAAAAATTCAATAGTGAATTTTAAACGTCTGGAAGCATGGATGCCGAAGTCAATATTTTCACCAGAATGAACAATAGTTCATTTTCATTACAGAAGACTAAAGGGACATAAGTTATTCCCCCCTTTTTTTTTTTCAAAATATCAGGATTTTTAATCTGGGCTTGAACCAACTGTTCAGTGTGTGTCTCCCTGTGTTATTTTTTTCATGTATTTTGGCTATGCTGTGTAACTTTTTTTTTAGGAAATTTTCACACCTCTAGACTTCCATAACTTTGCTAAATTGTAAATTGAAAAATTATTTTTCAAAAAGGGAGGTAACTTGACCATGAGTTCCCTTGTTGTGCTTCCCTAATATACAGTAATGATTTTAAGGTCTTTCATTTTTATAGGAGGGAATTTCAACACATGACTGATTTGTTGTATATAAGTTCATGTAGAAAGCCTGTTTAGCTCAGTCAGCAGAATTCAATACCAGCCCTCACCAATTCAGCACACGAGTAGCACAGCCTGGATCTGTGTGGTAAAGTGTGAAGCTTCACCTCAGGCGCAAAAGAATCACCCTGGTCTAGCACTAGTGAAAAGGGGATAGACGCCTTTGCTGATACCATTCTGTCTACTTTTTTATATCAATAAAAATACTAATATTTATTGAATGACCAGTATAACTATGAATATTTTTAAATTCGCATATAATTTGATTATATTGCTTTGTGTGGGAAGGGAATCATCATCATTTCTCAGTCAACTACAAAACTCTATTTTTTTTTTTTTTCCAAGATTAGTAAAACATGGGGAGTAACAGGCCTTATTCTGCCATACTGGACTGACATGGTACCAGTAGGTTAAATCCAGAGATATCCTCCTCCTTGACTGGTATCCCCGCTTAGGTTAAAGAACTCAGTCTGCCCTAATATTTCATCTATAACTGGAGCTATAAAGATGGATTCATACCTTAAACATATTGTTGAAGTAAAGGCAAACAGCATCAGTTGGAATTTGGTTTCAGCTTGCTGTTTCCATTTTCCTTGCCAATATCCATTACACTCCTGTGCACAGATGCACATACACACATTTATTTATTTATTTCCTCCCCTTGTATTTTCTGTTTTCATATTACCAATTGTTTTATTAATGCAAAAATATAAAATCAAATTTTTCTAAATTGCAGTAAACAATAAAAGCAACCTACCAGTGTTTTTAATTTCATTCTAAAATCTTCCCATTCTTTGAAGCTGCAGTTCTTGCATCTTGAGAATTAACATGAGCTCTCATATCTTCATTGTTAATATTTTCACTATCACGTTTTAGATATTCTGTTCTCTGGTCATTGTGACATGGTGTGAATTTCAAATGGGATTCTTCTTCTCACCCCTACCTCCCTGTCCACCCCTTTCTAGCAACATGACATTTACCAAACAATACATCCAAATTCTGTATTGCATATTCATTTACATTAAATATTCAATATAATCAAGATGTACCTGGTGATTTCTTTGGGTATCAAATAATGCTACAATGTCAAGGTTAACCAGTATAAAAAAGACTTTATTGTTTTTTTCTAATTAATCCATCTGGATAAGAAAAGAGCTTTTTATATGAAAAATGAAATTTTTAAAAAGAATTAGAAATTAATAAAGTGTTGCTACTATTATAATAAATATATAACTTACAGTCTTCTGATTAGTGTGGTTAGCAGCAACATTACATCTTATAGAATATCTATTCTTCTTTGTGTGAAAATACAGATCTATTTTATTCTTTATAAAAAGAATATTTTAATTGGGTATCTATGCTATATTGTGAAAAGTCATTTAATGGATATTTTTAATAATGTGGCAATTTTTTAATTCTTTATATGTAATTATTTGTTTATACATTTTTGTTTTTGTCAATTAATAAAGATGTTTAGTAAATATGATTTATCAATTTAAATATTACTAATCTAATTTTTGTTATACCACGAACAACAAGGGGTCATCCATAACTATATAGCTGTTGCCTATTTTGATTATCCTTTTTTTCTTTTTTTTTTTTTCTTATTTTCTTTTTTTAAATAGGATTTTGATTCACAACCCATATATATGTTCCTGTCACAGTAATTTGTTTTTCTATAAGAGATTATTTTCAGTTATTTATCCATTTATTTTGTTCTTTATTTATTTATATTTTATTTATCTGGGGTGCTGTGCTACAGTCTCCTTCTGCACCTGCTGCTACTATTTCTTTTTACCTGACTTTCACTGCTGCTAGAGTTCCTAATAAGAATCATTTGCTTCAGCTCCCTTTAAACCAATTTATTCAGAACATTCCTCTCTCTCTCTCTCTCTACCCCTACCTCTTACCTATTTTTCCAAACCCAACACTCCTTGATTTGCCCCTTTGTGTCAAAGCTAACAAATATTTAGGATAATAACCTTCTCTCATAACTGTCTATGTGCTAACTTTAAGTGACTAATAAGCAGTTAACTCCCCCCTACACACACTAATTTGTATCATCTGGCCACTTGTTGCAGCTTGTATCCCTCCCCTTACGCTAGCTGGCACTCCTTTCCTTGTAACCACATCAGGAGTGAATGGGTTGCAGCATGTGGATACAGGCACACACACGCACACCTTCCATGTGATTATTCAGTTTGCTGCTTTGAGTAGAATTCTTGCTGGGTACAAAATAATTATCAACTTTTTTTTTCTTTTTTTAATTGGATTTCGGTTTTCATTTAAAAATCAGCAATTCTAAAATGCTTGGTCAGGGGTTGGCCACGAGGGGATCAGCTCTCTACTAACTTTCTTCACCTTTTGTCAAAGGGAAAAAAAACAAAAACAACCTTTTTAAGTTTCTTTGATTTATAACATTTTACTTGACTCTTTGGTAAAAGTACATCAACATAAAATGTTTCAGTATCTGTATTTTCCTAACCTAAAACTTAATTCCAAGTTGAATTTATTTTTACCCCCTAGCTTAAAACCACTCTGTTAGGTGACAATTAAGCTAGTTCCTGAAATTTCAAATTACTAAGCTCGCCCCTGAAAGTTTTAATTATTACGATTGTTTCTGGAGATTTTCTTCGTTTTTTTTTTTTTTTTTTCGTTTTTTTTTTTTTTTTTTTTTTTCTTTTTATACATGAATTTTTGGCAACAAATTTTTTGTATGATAATTTTTGTAACTTGGAAATAAATTTTGAAATAATCAAAATTAATTGCAAAATCCAGTGAAAGTCACCCATGAAATAGAAATAATTGTTTGTATGGAAAGTAAGAACTTACATACATTAAATTGTCTTTAAATTAGTAGCAACAGGAGAATTATCACTGAACTTTTAAAAGGGTGAGCTTAAATATTAATGCAATACTTAAATCACATTGAAAACAAATCACTGAAAACAATCACAGTAATTAAAACTAGGGAATCCAAAATTTCAAGATTGTGGGTTCACATTCATCCGGGAATGTTTTTAATTTACTCATCCTGATTCTAAAATGGTATGATATGTTGGGCTACGGCCTCTAGGAGTAAAGTTGAAAAAATGTGACACTGTTATTCACATTTATTATTAGAGATGAATATAAATGTACAGTGTATGTGATTCTCTAACCTCTAGGCATAAAATAACCCTAGATGGATTGACATGCTGTCAAAATCAATCTATCATTTATTCCTATGCACTTGTCTATTTTCTACTTGTTCATAAAATCATAAATTTTGTTATTTTACTTATTGATTAATAAAACAGCATCTTTCTGTTTTGTCTAAAAGTTTCTTCAAGAAAAGGAAATGGCAGCTTCTAATGTTCTACTATGCATTGCACTAATTCCCATAGGAAAGGTATAAATCCAACTATTCTCCTTCCAGCTATGGGTAAATAGTGGGGCAGACTGGGTTCTTTAACCTTGGTATGATAAACAGTTTAGAATGAAAACTCTGAATTCAAACCTGTGAAACTCTGCTTTAAAAGAATTGACCTTATGTCGCATGGGTTGGGTAAATAGATGAATGCAGTCACTATTCAAGAAAAATAATCAAATTATTTAGCATCAACCAACCAATATTTCATCTAGTGAGCAAGTTTGGGGAGTTAAAAAAAAAAAAAAAAAAGGATCTGAAAGTCATCAGTTTTTCTGGTCACATTAACAAAATACAAAGATTAGAGTAAAGATTTTTACTTGGTCATTACTTTGAATTATTCTGAATTACTTTTAGAATGTAATTGTTGTTAACTTGTTGCATCACTTGAAAAAAATGTTGACATTTTGAATAGAGAAATTTATTTTTGTGTTGTAGACATCGAGTTTTGGTTGCTGTTGATGGTTTGAATGGATTGTGGGGAAACACCAGCGTCAAGGATGAAAAAAAACAATATGTAAGTCAGAATTTTACGTGATTACTAACCAATTTAAATTTGGATGCATCCACTAAACACTGGATAACTCTACTTTAAAACTAAAGAGAAAATTTATTCGATTTATAAACCTTTGTATAATGTCAATATCCAACATTCTAATTGTTCATGTTCTTTTCTATTAATAATCATTTAAGCAATTACCATTCTATCTTTTTTAATTGTTACATTTTGGAAAAGTTATAACCTCTTTATTTATAGAATTAAGTTATTAACGATTAATATTTTATACCATGAAGCTTTTAAATATATTCTAAATCAATTTCCGCTGGACTTAGAATATACTGACTGTATCCCCTGCAAAGACCCTCCACCCCCAAGGAGTGTCCTGGGTATGACACTAAACTTCATCTGGTGATAAAGTTCAAATTTTAGAACTCTGGGAAGTGTGCAGTAATGGTAATGAAAATATACTCCAGATCTCCAAACTCACCACCAGATGCAATTTAGTGTCATACTCAGGACACTTCTTTTGGGGGGATGTCTATCCCCTCTGCAGTGGATACAGTTGATATATCCTAAGCCCAACTGTCAGGCTCTGATAACCTTGTTAGTCAGCCTAACAAATGAATACCATATGGAAACCATTTAATTAAGAAAGGATATTAAGCTTAAAGACTAAAAAAAATTCACAACCTTATTCCCTTTATTGCCCTCATTCCCAGGTTCATTCTGACCTGGAATGGTAGTTCCTGTTAGGGTCCCATCTATGGGGAAAATAGGTCTGTTTGCAAATTATTTGTATTAGATAGATATGCTTGATATCATATAACTGTATGTAAAGAACTCTTAAGAATCTACTCAATATAAATGTACAGTGTATGTGATTCCCTAACCTCTGGGCATAAAAAAAAAATCTAGATGTGTTGACATAATGTTAAAATTTATCAATCTAAATCAATTGGATTCTAATGTTGATTAGTTACATTTCATCATCATCATCATCATGTCGTGCCAGTGGCAAGCATATTCATGACAACCTCTCGCCAACAGTCCCTGTTACGTCCTCCACACAGCATCCAGTATCTGCACAGAGCTGGTCTATGTATGTCATTGTTGGACGACCAGCACTAGCAAGTTCATGTGCTGGTTTCCACAGGAGGACATCACTTACGAGTTCATCCTTACTTCTTCAGTTTCCAGCATGTCTTGTCCGTCTTACTCGGATGGTTTGTGTGATAAGGGGCAGGTGGCCATATAGCTGCTTCCTTGTGGGGGGCTGTATCCATGATTTGTTCAAGATCGCACGCAGCATTTCTGTGCAGCTCCCATCTAGCCTATTCTCCAGGCACCTTGTCAAGGTCCAAGTGGTGCAGCCATACTATAGCACTGATATCACCACGGCTTGGAAGCACTTTAATACCAATAACCAAAAACTGAGATAATTAAGATATTCCTTACCAGGACAAATGAATTTTACTTTCTTTTTTTTTTTAAATTTAGTAAGAAAATCAATTTGACTGATTTTTTTTTTAAATTTTCAACTTTGCAATTCAAACTTAAATGCTTGACTAAAAAAATCAGTATATTTTTTATTTGAATTGTTTTTTTAATATTTATTTTCAAAGTCTCTTCAGTAAATGCTTTTCTAATTATTCAACAGCATTATTTTCAAAATAACCTCAAGAGATTTATGTTTGTATTTTTTTTCTTTCATTTTCAGTTATCATCAGACAAAATGACCCTATTTTATAATTTTAGAAAAATCCTGCAAAATGATTGGGTAAGTCGCTGTCTCATTTTTCTAAAGCCGTCACTTTTGGATTGCCAATTATGGAACCTCATTTTTCATCGGTAATTTAAAAACAGATTTTTAGACCAAGAATTAATCTGTTGGATTACATTAACCTCTGTAAGTCATTAACATATGCCACTTTTAAATTTCTTTTATTTATACTATTCTTTCATTTTTTTTATTTTTTTTCTTCTTCAGAGTAATGGAATGGTTATTGGTGTTGTTGACAAAGTTGCCAATCCTTCACATTTACGAGAGAAATGTACACCTTTTTATCTGTTGGAGAAAAAGGTGTGTAATCATCAGCATTTACATAGATTCTCTTCTTTTTTCATTTACAATTAAATTTTATTTTATTTTTAAATCAGAAAACACTTTTCTTTTTTATGATAATATTAGAAAACCAAAAAGGTTTCTTTTTTTTCTTTTAACATTATCCACATGAACTTGTTCATCTTATTTAGATGGTTTGCAAGATGGGAGGTAAGTGGCCGTACAGCTGCTGTTTTGTTGGGTGCTGCTTCCAGGATGTGTTTAAAACCATACACAGCATCCTTGTGGAGTTCCCATCTAGCTTTTACTCCAATCATTGCAGTCCAGTATGTAACCATACAGGAGTACTGACACACCTACAATTTTGAAGAATTCCCCTTTAATTAATCAGACACATCAGATCTCCATATGGTCAATTACTTGACAATAGCAGTCCATGCTTTACCAATGCATATGTTGACATCACTTTCAGTAAATGAGATATTGCTACTGAGGTATACAAACTGGTCGACTAATTTCGGAGATTTGCCATTTAATAAGATGGTTTGTTTAAGACACACAAACTCTGTATTATCTGAGTTCACATACTAATTGGACTAATTATTTACTTTTAAGCACTAATTAAGCACTTTCTTGTTACTAATTTCCTAATTATACAATAGGACTGAGCTTGGATTATATTTGACAAGAAGTGTGAGAAAAGAAAATATTATTAGCAACTCATTATTCAACAATGGTCTATTATATTATTCACATAATAGGCTAAAAGATTGGTTATCAAATAATACATACTGATTATCTTTTGTTTATTTTAAAATAAACAATGAGCTGTCAAATCTGGCAAAGACATCTTATTTTACAAATAACATATACTTTTTTTTTTATATATAAAAAAATTATACATATATCAGTTCAGTTGTCAAAAAAAAATCCCTATATAATGTATAATGTTCTATTGCAAAGTGACACTTACCATATATATTTATGTACAATATTCCAAAATTTATTTCAAAGTTATAAATAAGATTTTTTTTAAATGGAAAAATTTTTAAAAATTGAGTTTTTTTTTTTTTTTTTAAGTAAAATAGATGTTTTTTTCAGAATTTTTTTCCATGAATGTAAACTCAACATTTGTTCATAGCAAAAATTATTTTAATGTCACAAAAATATTTGTTTTATGGCTATTCAAAATGGTGGGAAATCAAAGTGCTCCAGGTTTGAACAAAGGTCTGTCATCAAATTCTTGGTGGCTGAGAAGTGCAAACCTTGTGAAATTTACAGAAAAATGTGATTTGTATGGAGAAGCACATTTCAGTCAAAAAATGTTTACAAATGAGCTAAATTTAGGTTTACCTTACTCACCTGAATCAAAAAGACAACTCATGGAGTGGAAACACTGACTTTCTTGTAAAGAAAAGGTTCTGGGCACAGCAGTCAGTAAAGAATATCATATTGACAGTCTTCTGGAACATGAAAGGACCCTTCACTATTGATTTCCTTGAAAAAGGTGCAACTGTAAACAGTACTTCCTATTATCAACTCCTTAGCCAATATTCACCTTATTAATTGAATGATTCTTATATAAGTCAACCATTGATATGAAATTCATTAACTTACTGGATTCATATTTAAGCCAAGACTTGTTCTTCATTCTTCTAATTTTGTTTGAATTTCAATAAAAGTATTACACCTAATGTCAATGACAATTTTTTGCCTAAAAATAGTTTTCAAAATTCACTGGATGCAGAAGTATATGTGATAAGTCTTTATTCAAGTAAAATGTGAATATTTTTGATGTGTGTATCAAGTTCAGTTGTAGTAATGAATAATAGTTTGACCATTAGGTGTATATATTGACCTAATAATGCATAGCTCCTCCCTTCACATTAATAATGGCAGCTACACAATGATATGGCATATTCACTGTTATTGGTTGTTTACCATCTTTATCAGTCATTCATAGTTCCATTCATGCTTCATTATAGATGCTCAGTTTTTACATGCCACAGTGATATTCCTGGTTTTCCCTTAATGCCATTGCCAAAGAAAAACCTAAATCAGTTGCCATATTGAAGATACTGCCCCAACTGTTAGATATTGTCCATATTGCATGGATCCCACAGTTAAGCTACCTCTTTACCTATTATATCACACATAAATTTACAAGTGTGTGTGTGGGGGGTGGGGGGTGACCATCCAATGTACTGCTGTCTCTAAATTTTTGGCATTTCAATTTTATTATTCACTTATTAGGAGGAGGCGGTCATGGTGTAATGGCTATTGATGTAGGAAATGGACACAGTGACACTAGTTTAAATCCTGGATAAGGCTGGTAGCATTTCACATAGCACTAATGCCCTTGGGAAATATGAATCCAACTATTTTCCCTCCAGTTATGGGTAAATAGTAGGGCAGACTGGATTCTTTAACCTTGATATGGCAGCCAGTCTAGGAGAAGGAAAACTATGAATTGAAACCTGTTAAACTCTGCTTAGAAGTATTCCATCCTGTTTGTGCTGAGGAGTTGAAAAAACATTAGTATTTCCTTCTACAAATACCAAATTGAGATTTCCGTCTCTTTTTGCTGAATAGTGTCTCAATTTAAACTCTTAGAAGATGTTTTTATCATGAACAGATCATCTGAAAAGTCGGGCACAACAGTAAAATAACCAGATTTACAATACAAAATAATACTCACTTAAGTCTATATTAATCATTAAACAATGAATCTTTGGGAATCTGATATATTGTGCTTCAACCTAATGATAAGGACTTATGAATTCTAAATTTTCCTTATTATTCAGTTATAAATTATTGAATTCTTGCTGATTTAAGTCAATTTTATCTACTGTGTCTTGATTTTATTTTTGGACTTATTTTTAATATTTGAATAAATCACAGTATTGTTTCTTATCTTTCTTTTTCTCTTCCATCTTTAGGCATTTGAATTGATGGAGCCTTTTATTCCAGTCCATGTTCCTAAATACACTGATAAAGAGATTCACAGCTGCCTGGATTACTACATCGACAGACTATGGCTACAACATCCACTAGGTATTTCTATATTTCCTCTTCTAAAAAGAATTGCACCCCAGGGATATGCTTCAATCCTGTAAAGGAAATTGTGTTTAAACATAACTGAACTCTTAAAATCAGCCATGTTTTTTTTTTTTTAAGTTTTGTAAAGAAGTCCTAACCACTGATTTAGGGATGATGTGTTTGAGATGGAGATTTTTTAAATATTAGATTTTGCTTATAAAAAATGCTAAACATAAACTATTGAAAAAAAATAGAAACAATAGAAAAGTTACAAAAATAGAAACAATAGAAAAGTTAAAATATCCCAATTTGTAGCTGTTTATTGCTTTTTTTAATAAGTACCAACTAATCTGATTAGTTTTGAATATGGAATAAATTCCTCTCTCTCTCTCTCTCTCAATTAAAATAATGAAATGCTACCAAATTAAAATCACCTGTTGTTAAGTGTTCTTATTCTTGCACAAGTTTTTTCTTAAATTTTACAACTTACAGACTAGATGGCACCAATCCACAGACATAAGAATATGCCTGATTCTTTTTTGGGGGTTGTAAGCACTAAAACTATTTTTAACTGAATTCTAAGAGTTTTCTGAAAAGGTAGATGAATTATTAGAAAAGAAAATTGTACAAACAAGACTTGAACATTATAAAAGGAAAAAACTTACATCTATCTTAGATTTTTCTTTCTATGGTTTTAAAGTTAAAATCTCATTGATATTCTCTTTTTTACATTATCTTTCTCAATTTTTTAAAAATTTATGAACAAACAATGCTAGGTTAAAATCATCGTAGGAACAAAAAATGTGGCTCATTTATAGTTTACATTGTATTATTCACATTATTCAGTGGTAAGTTTTCTTGGGCATGTGAAACTTCAATTAAAGAACAGTTAACATTTAATTTTCTCTTTTTGGCCAAAACTAAGAAATAATCTGCTTATTGTATAAGTGAAAGTAATTATTGGGAAACAAGAAAAGTTTCTCATTCCTCAATGATACCTGCATTGGAAAAATATGGTCTAAAGAATTTTAGCTTCAGGTATACACATACAAGGGTGCATATGTACACACACATACAATTATACATACGCTTCTTCATAGTTAAATGCAGAAACATGCACCTCTCTAAGTTTAAATTCATAACTTGTTTTGTTTTTTTAAAATTCTGAATGCTACAAGATGAACAGCGTGTCTGTGTAACCTCATTGCTTAGTTCATAGAGTAGAATTAAACTTCAAGTAAACATTTTAAAGATTTCTTTTAAGTTGATATATTTTAAAATCTTCTCTTCTCTTTTGTTTCAGCCAAGACTGAAGAAGGCAAAAATGAATTAATATTTCTCAGTAATCACAACCCTTACCAGCTGACAAAGGTGTGTGCTCCTTGGTGAAAAGAAAAAATACAAAACTTTGTAGACACTGTATGGACAGTATAATAAAGAAGAAACAAAAGAAAAAAAGAAAACTTCTTTTTTCTTTTTCTTGTTGTTCCTTTTCAGTTGTTTCATTTCTTTGTTATTCTGAAACCACTTGGCTGACAAGTTCAAAATTTACAACCATTAAGATCAAGTGACACCCAAAGTTATTGAAATGTTTACAATTTTAAGTTTTCTAGCAAACAGCTAAATATTAATAGCTTTATCCACTTATAGTGGGTTTGATGTCTCCACTCACGGCCAGTAAAGCTTTTAAGTCTTGTATATTGGGCATGTCTTTATAACAACAAGCACCAGTAAAAACAGTACAGGGCATATTGTAATTGTATGTAAAGAAATGAATAATATTTCACTGCTTTATAAGTTAAAATTGGCTATCATATATATAATATATATATATATATATATAATATATATATATATATGAGGATCATTCAATAAATATAGTGAATATTTTTTTAAAAAAGCAAAATGCTTTTCTTTTTTTTTTTTTCCTCCGGAATTTTTCTCATATATATAAATTCTTCATTGTTTGGAATTGGTTTATAGCAAAAATTATTTTAATCTCTCACAAATATTTATTATGAGTCTATTCAAAGTGGCAGCAAATCAGAAGGAGGTTGAAATAGTATTCAAAATGAAGATAGGCGAGGCAGGTTCACAATGGTGAGAGCACCTGAATTAGTGGATTCAGTTAATGCACTCATTTTGTTCGACAGAAGATTTACAATAGAGGACATTACTGAATAACTGGAAATTTCTGTGGATACAGCACATAAAATAGTACATGATGACTTTGCCTTTTCTAAGGTCAGTCGTTGCTGTTGGGTTTCATTAGGACAATGCAAGGCAAGAACAGTGGAAATCATCAGTCAGTTTGGTTGGGAACAGCTGCCACATCCTCCTTCCAGTCCAGATCTGGCCCCCCTGTGATGTTCACTTGTTTGACCCCATTAAAGAATTTCTGCATGGAACAAAGTTTACAAGCAATGATGAAGTGAAGAGCACTGTAAGCAAATGGCTAAAATCTCAGTCCAAAGATTTTTATGTTGAAGGAATACAAATGCTTGTTTTTTGATGGGGACAAAATGTTTTAAATAATTGAGATTATACTGAAAAATAAAACAAAAGTTGTTTTTTTTTTACTTTGGTGAAATTTGATTTGTTATATTGCAAACTTATTTATTGAATAACTCTTTATATATTTATATATATATATATATATATAAAGATTGTTTTTTAAGTTGTAAGGGTTTTCGCATATGCTTCATTTGTTTATTATACAAATAAATATTAGAAAATAAAAATACTGGTTTTTTTTTTAAGCATCAATAACTGTGAGTGTAGGTGTATAAAGTAGACTAATGTTTAGAAACTATAAATGACTTACTAGTTGTGTTAGAATTGGTATTTTAAGTGATATTGAACTCGGGAGTTTTATAGTAATTGTTATATTTTCTGAATATAATTACTATAAAACTCCCGAGTTCAATATCACTTAAAATACCAATTCTAACACAACTAGTAAGTCATTTATAGTTTCTAAACATTAGTCTACTTTATACACCTACACTCACAGTTATTGATGCTTAAAAAAAACCCAGTATTTTTTATTTATTCTTTAATCTTATATGGTATTTGTGGAAAAGGTGACTTACCAGTGAAAATGGTCACAATGGTTAGTTGATGCAAGTTTCACAATGATAAGACAGCGATATAACAAATATAAAGTGCTCAATACGTTAGTAGAGCAAATTTATTATAATGATGGTACACAGTAATAACCTACTCGAATTTCACGATAAGGATCTTCAGGGTTAAATCCACTGGATTAATCAAGATTAATTGCAATCGACTGCAATTAATCAATATCTTGATTAATCCAGTGGATTTAACCCTGAAGTATATATATATATATATATATATATATTTATTTATTTATTTGACAGCCGCTTCTGGCCACACGGGTAATATATATATATATATATATATATATATATATATATATATATATAATCTTTCAAATGTTGTGAAATTTGAATCTAAAGCCAAAGCCAACTTCTTTGTAGGTCTCTACTTGCCCTCCCCTAATTCTTTCCTATAATTAACGATAAGAATGACTAATTGAGTGCTACAATTAATCATTTTAAAATTGTTTCTGCATGTCTGGATTTTGAGATGGATTAGTGGAAAACTATATGGAAGCAATTAAGTTTCCCTTATCACAAACTTTAGAAATATTAAATACTCAGTTTCTGACCCATTTCCTATGGAAAATGAAAATAAAAAGGAAATAAAATTGTATTTTTTGTGATAATTTTCTAGATGAAGATTTGTCATTATGTCTATTAATTCGTTTGAACTTATATCATCATCTTAATTGTTATAATTATGTTCCAGCCATTGTACTCTCTGACCTTGTTCAGGTATTTGATAACCTCCTAGAAATTTTTAACTAAAGCTACAAGGTTAAATTGTTCTCATTATACTATCTGTTTTTTTTTCTAGTTAATTTATCCTTGTGATGCTGATTTTTCTCTTTGTTACTGATTACTGTCTTATTCAATAATTAAACTCATGACCCCTTAACTATCAAGTGGTGAAATGTTATTTCCTACACCAATTTGAATATATTGATGTATAATATGTTTGTATATCTTAAATGGGGTGCACCATCATGTCAGATGGTGAAGTTCTAATTCTGGAGCTCTGGGGAATGTGGAGTACCCCTTCATTACCATTATTCCCATGTCCACTCTGTTGAATGTTGTTGAAGTGACCAGCTAAGTCTGAATGAATTTGACATGAAGCTGATGGTATATATGGCACTCAGGAATATTCCATATTTGCATATGGGTGATACCATTCCTGGAGTCCTGATTGGCTGCTGACTTTAGTGGAGCTATGGTGCTTGTGGCAATATTTGAGTTACAGCTTACTTGCTGCCTTTGTCTTCCAATTTGGTAATTGACCCGGAGTGGTAGTACCTGTTAGGGTCCCATCTATGAGTTAAATAGAAAAAAAATGATTTTTTAAGAAAAAAACAGTTGAGTACCCATCAGGAATAAATAAAACAAAACATCTTTGGCATAAAATAACCCAACAAGGGTTGACATGCCATAAAATCAAACCAACCACCACTTATGGTTAACCCCTTCATCCCTACAGCTACAGGTTAAATAGTACCAGTACTGTTCTTCTATAAGAATGGCTTTGGCATTAAATAATCCATGAAAGTTGACATGCCATTAAACAAAGAAACCAAACCATCATGTCAAATGCTAAACAATGAAGTAGACAACAGGCTGGCAAAGGTGAGCAGTGCATTTGGCAGACTGCACAAATATACGTTTTTCTCTGAATGTTTGAGATGAGGCTTGATGATTAGTATTATCTGCGTTATTCAGACTATTGTCCTCATCTTCATTGTTATCTGTACAAGAAATACCTGAAGAAGGCCGGCGGGCATATCGTCCGAAACGTTGTACAGATAACAATGAAGATGAGGACAATAGTCCGAATAACGCAGATAATAGTAATACACAAATATATATAAAAATGTCTGAGACACCTGAAGAAGGACACTCCATACTACCATCCTTTGTGGTTCAGTCATGGGTCACTTATTATTAGCACCACTTACAACTCTTCAAGTGGTTCCACTACACCAACATCCACTTGAATGACTTCATCACCAGTATTGAAGTCCTTAAACAGGTGACATCGAGGCTATGCTGGGCAGGACACATCTCCAAGATGAGGAATTATCGCCTGCCAAAGATCCTACTGTATGCGGCCATCGTGACAGAGGGGCACCAAGAAAGTGATACAAGGACACCTTGAAAAAATCCCTTGGTGCCTGTCTCATTGACCATTACCAATGGTCCAGCCTAGCTAAGAACCATGAATCTTGACGTCTCACCACAAACTATGTCTCCTCCTTATAAAAAAAACCTGTAGTGCCACCCTCATAGACAAAAGGCACAGGAAAAAGAACCACAAAACTGCACTATCAAATACTGACCAGACCTACAGGGAGTGGTAGTACCTGTTAGGGTCCCATTTATAGGTTAAATAGAAAAAATGTGTTTAAAACAAATTGAATACCCATCAAGAATGAATAAAACAAAAAACATCATCAGCATAATTGGGTTGACATGCCATAAAACCCAACCAACCAACCAACCAAACCAAACCTACATCTGCTGTGACTGTCTGCCTTTCCCACATTGGCCTTATCCCTCATGAATGTGCCTCCAGTCAATGTAGACCACCTGCCTCTTGATCTTCATTCAAGCCATATTTTAAATCTGTGTTACAAATACACCTGCTCAAGCCAAATCTCCGATGCATAGCCTGGAGCAGCCAGCAAAAAGCATTGGTATCTCTACGGGAACTCAGATAAAACAGAGTTCATGTGTTTTAATCAAGATGATGCCATCTTCTCATTAAATGGCAAACCTCTGAATTTAGTAGCCCAGTTCATATACCTCGGTAGCAATAACTCATCTACTAAAAGCAATGTCAACATATGCATAGGTAAGGCATAGGCTGTTATTTACCATATGGGAATCTGATCTCTCATAAAATAAAATGGGAATTCTTCCAAGCTGTAGACATGTCAGTACTGTTGTATGGTAAGTTGTGCAATACTTTAACAAAATGCCTGGAGAAAAACATAAGTGTCCATTTTGTATAATAATTAATTATAATTAATGTGAAATAAAACCATTATTAGTTGAAATAAAATTTAATAATTCCAGTTAAATAAATTATTACAATAAAAAATTAATATTATTATTTTTTATCATCAATATTACCATATTTATTATTATATTTACTAATTATTAGTACCATTATTGATAATTATAATAATTCCAGTTTAATAAGTTATTGCAAATGAAAAAAAAATTATTTGCATTATCACACTACAACCATCACTATTAAATCAATAAATACTTTTTCATATGAGTTTAAATCTATTTTTGTGGCGACATTTAAATATGAGATATATATATATATATATATATATATATATCACATATTCATCCCTCATACAAGAACATTTCACACATCTCTTAAAATTACTCCACCATTAAATAATTTCAGTTTCTTTTTTCAAGGAAACTATTTTGAATCTAAAATTCTCTGAACTTGTTGGTAGCATTTTATATTTTCATTTAATAAATATATTTTTTATTCTTTACTATTTATATGTTTAACAGTCAGTGCCTTAATACGCAATTAATATATTAATCCAGATTTCTCTAGATTTAAAAATAATCCATTAATATAGATTTCTGGCATGAATTCTCATTCTATCAAATCCAGGAAGCTTAAGTAATATTTACTTTTCTTCTGAATTTTATTGTAAAAAAAAAATTGATTTCTAGTATGCATAGCTTTACTGTATAGTCAATATTGTAAACAAATCTTTCATAGATTTAAAGTCTACATTCTTAGTTCATTCAGTTTTAAAAACAAAATCTGAAAATAAACTGAGATTAAAATTTATTAAAAAAAACCCTTTACATAAACATTTTAATACATTGATAATCAATCAACAAACTACTGTACCAATTTCTGAAATGAGATAGTATCATTATTAGACACAGATACATTGTAGATATTTACCCAATCTATCCATAAACGAGTAGGAAGTGGCACAAGGTCATAAGTATGGGGAATCTAGTGAGGATCAAACTTATTATTCTGTAGTAATGGATCTGTGAGCCTAAGTTGCTAACCATTACAACACGATGGGATGCCCTCCCTGTCAGCTGAGGCGTTAGAATACACCGATTACACCTCTGTAGAGGGGTAAGACTCCCCCAATGGGGCCACCTGTTGGCCGTGTGTGGCGACCCATGATGCTTAAGGATAGAACCCAGGTGGCTGAGTAGTCCATGACTTGAAATATTCCACTTTAGGCTTTTCTTGGGCTAGACGGGCGGTCGGAGAGGCCCCCTCCGTTCAATTGGCTGGCCACATCAAGCCCTAGCACCTATATGATTACCCCAACCCTATTGCCCTTATGGCAACCCCCAATCCTTCTTAACATATGGGTACTAGAAGGCGGTGGCTGAGGGTCTAAATGTCCTGGGAATGATGTTAAACTCTATCTGATGGTGAGGTTCCAATTCTGGAGGTTTGGGGAATGTGGAGCACCCCTTCATCCCCATTGTTCCCTGGTCCACTCTGACCCAGAGTGGTAGTACCTGTTAGGGTCCCATCTATGAGTTGAATAGAAAAACATGAGTTTATAAACAAAATTGTATCATGCATTAAGAATGAATTTATTTCACAACTTTGTCCGCATTAAATGACCCACCGAGGTTGATATGCCGTAAAACAAAACAAACCAAACCAAACGATGGGATGCCCTGGAGATACATTATACCTTATGGGCTTATATATAGATTGTTTTCTTATTTTTCCCAGGAAATAATGTTATATATAGGGTGTGGCAGAAATACCTCCCACATCTTAAACTGTCATCTGTGTGGTGCAAGTGATAATAGTAGCTCCATCTAGCTTATGTCTTTACAACCCACCTTTTCTTTTTTCCACATACAGTCAGTTACAATCATGGCTTGGACTGTCCATGTTTTTAAAGGTTGGCAAAAAGACCAGTGTAGGAGATTGCAAAACAGAATCACAGTCTGAACATTTTCTGGTCTTCCAGGTGGCTTTCTTTTAATCAATGAATCTGTGGTTCTGAAATTCTCAATCTATAGCAGTATTTATTTTCATATTTATTTTCATTCATTTAATGCCGACAAAGTTGTGAAATAAATTCATTCTTAATGCATAATACAATTTTGTTTATCAACTCATGTTTTTCTATTTAACCCATAGATGGGACCCTAACAGGTACTACCACTCTGCATCAGAGTGGACCAGGGAGCAATGGTGATGAAGGGGTGCTCCACATTCCCCAAACCTCCAAAACTGGAACCTCACCATCAGATAGAGTTTAACATCATTCCCAGGACATTTAGACCCTCAGCCACCATCCTCTAATACCCATATGATAAGAAGGATTGGGGGTTGCCATAAGGGCAATAGGGTTGGGAAAATCATATAGGTGCTAGGGCATGACGTGACCAGCCGATTGATCGCCCATCTAGCCCATCCACCTGGGCTCTATCCTTAAGCATCATGGGTCACCACCAACGGCTAACAGATGGCCCTATTGGAGTCCATACCCCTCTGCAGAGGTGCAGTCGGTGCATTCTAACACCTAGCCGACAGGGCGGCATATAATATATAGATGTTTTTGAACTGATCTAAGAAAGACAGTTTATCTTCTAGGTTTTATTTTCATATTTTCTTATTTGTACTATGAGGGGAAAACAAAAATTATCTACACTTTTGCCATAACATATCTTTATTTTTGTCACACTGTGTTCTGTGCATGTATGCTTATAGTTGGCACTGTTATGGTCACATGATCGAAGTTTGAGCCTGATCATACCCAGCCTTGTCGGCTGGGGTTTTAGAATACACAACTGCATCTCTACAGTTGGGTAAGACCCCCCCCCCAATGGGGCCACCTGTTGGCCGTGTGTGACAACCCATGATACTTAAGGATGGAATCCTGGGGGCTGAACAGTTCAGGACAATGCAACACTCCACTTTGTCTCTTACTTAGGCTAGACAGGCAGTCGGAGAGGCCCCCTCAGTCAATTGGCTGGTCACATCAAGACCTAGCACCTATATGATTGTCCCAACTCTATTGCCCTTATGACAAGCCCCAACCATTTTTATCATATATGTGCTAGAAGGCAGTGGCTGAAGGTCTTATTGTCCTGGGTATGACATTAAACTCTATCTGATGGTGAAGTTCCAGTTCTGGAGCTCTGGAGAATGTGGAGTATCCCTTCATCACCATTACTTCCAGGTCCACTCTGAGCGATAGTACCTGTTAGGGTCCCATCTATGGGTTAAATACACAAAAAAAGTGTTTATAAAAACATTGAGTACCCATCAAGAATGAATTCATTTCAAAACTTTGTCGACATTAAATGACCTACTGAGGTTTATATGCTGTAAACAAAACAAAAAAAACCTATCATGCCATTATGCTTGCTGTCTTTACAGTGTAAAATGGCCATTCCACTAGCAGTATGCATCAAGGAAGTAACCTGATTTCTCTGGTCGGAAGGAGTGTCAGAGGCTTAAATCAATCAGAGGCTTTTAGCACAATACGGTGACAGTGCATTACCACACAGAAGTGTGTATGAGTGGATAGAGAAGTTTAAAAGTGGCTGGACAAGCATGATGCACAAAGAGGGAGCAGGACACCTGTCAACCTCCACTACTTATGAGAAGATTCAGTAAACTTGAGAGATGATAATGGTGAACTGGAAAGTTATCATCAATAAGGTAGCCTGCTCCATGCAGATTAGTCATGGTTCTGCCTATCAAATCATTCATGATCAGCTCGGTTTCTATAAAACAACAGTGCGGAAAATTTTTGAATGTCCCTCTTATTTATTAAATTCCACAACCATTTTTAGTTGACTGTTGTAGTCTGTGATTTTCTGGAAATTTTAAACCAAACACTTTAATCACTCAACTGTGGTAGATTGTTGTCATTCTAATGATTAGAGGATATCTTATATCGTATTTATTCATCCTGGCTTGTCTGTCTCTTTTCACTGATGCACTTATTAACATAGGGATTGAATTCATGACTGCCAGGTAACTAGATAGACTTTAACCAGTACTTTAATCCACTCGGCTATTTGTCCCTTTGAATTTAGTGGTGTTAACTTAGATCTTCTAGGGCCCTGTCGGCTGGGGCGTTAGAATGCACCAACTGCACCTTTGCAGAGGGGTAAGACTCCCCCAATGGGGCCACCTGTTGGCTGTGGGTGGCGACCCGTGATGCTTAAGGATAGAACCCAGGTGGCTGAGCAGTCCATGACTTGTAATATTCCACTTTAGGCTTTTCTTGGGCTAGACGGGTGGTCGGAGAGGCTCCCTCCGATCAATTGGCTGGCCACGTCAAGCCCTAGCACCTATATGATTGCCCCAACCCTATTGCCCTCATGACAACCCCCAATCCTTCTTATCACATGGGTGCTAGAAGGCGGTGGCTGAGGGTCTAAATGTCCTGAGAATGACATTAAACTCTATCTGATGGTGAGGTTCCAGTTCTGGAGGTTTGGGGAATGTGGAGCACCCCTTCATCACCATTGCTCCCTGGTCCACTCTGACCCGGAGTGGTAGTACCTGTTAGGGTCCCATCTATGGGTTGAATAGAAAAACATGAGTTTATAAACAAAATTGTATTATGCATTAAGAATGAATTTATTTCACAACTTTGTTGGCATTAAATAACCCACCGAGGTTGATATACGGTAAAACAAAACAAACTTAGATCTTCTAAACCTAGTGTCATTTTGTCTGCCTCTTCAACTGAACCAGAGTATATGTTTTATTAGTGTTATAAGGTTGTGGAATTTTTTAGACTTTAAGCCTAATATCCTTTCTTAATTAAATGATTCTCATATGGTATTCATTTGTTAGGCTGACTAATGAGGTTATCAGAGTTTGACAGTTGGGCTTAGGATATGTCAACTATATCCGCTGCAGAGAGGTAAAACATCCACAAAAAGAGATTTCCTGAGTCTGACACTAAACTGATTATGGTGGTGAGGCTCCAGTTTTGGAGATCTGGAGAACTCCTTTGTTGCCATTACTCCCAGGTCTACTCTAACCTGGAGTGGTAGTACCTGTTAGGATCCTATCTATGGGTCAACTATATCTGTTGAAAAATTATTCATATTTGATAGGACTGCATGCGAAAAAACAAAAGAAAGTTCTTAAAAAACTACACAAAAAATGTAAATATGAACATACAATGACACAATTCGCTAAACTATATGTATAAAATAACCCTAGACATGTTGATACACCATTAAAATTAATCAATCAAACTGCAAGTATAAAAGGACCAGAAAAACTGTGTTGGTCTACTTACCTTACTGAAAGAAGATCTGTGGTATGTACAACATCAAAACAATATTCAAAAGCTGGTCCACCCTTGGGACACATCTCTCCTGAACCCAGCCTTTCTCAGAAAACAAGAAGAATTGTGTATATTCCATCCTCTGCAGTGGTCGCAGAGAATATGAATTTGAAATTTAGCTCTGCCAACAGAGCATCTTATTTGCAAGGTGATTGTTTTGCTGAATGGTGTTTCTGATGCAGATCATCTGTTGGTATGTGTCTGGGTCACTGCTTGTGAGTTATGTATTTACCCAACCCCACTACAACAGGGAGGATGCAACACAAGGTCAATTTTAAAGCACAGTACCGGTGGTTTGAGTTTTCCTGGTTGCCTTATCAAGAATATGAACTTTGGTTACCAATTCCATTTCCTACAAAAATAACCATTGTACAAAGTATACATTCTTGATGTAGCGGACAGACAACCTCTTGATGTGGTTGACTAATGGACGACCCTTTTCTTCAATCTGTATAGATTTTAGAAATTAAAGTGTAAGTATTATCTACTGAATGCTGACTTAAGATATATGGATGACTAAGAATTCAACTTTCTTTTCCATTGTGAACTCTATTGAAGGTCTTATTGAATTATTGCATTTCAACAGTTACTGTTCCAACAACACTTGCATATCTATTGAGGCCTGAAGATAATGTCAGCAATACATCTTAGTCACATAACTAGTATCATTTTTCAAAAGCATTCCATATACATATATATATATATATATAGTCTACATATGATCTACCAAATAATACAATAATAACAAATCTTCATTTGAAAATAAACATTCTGCAAATGATATACCATGATTATTTGTGTATAACACACAACCCTAAGTTTGGACTATGAAAAAAAGATTCTCATAATATATAGACTTTCTTACATTTTTTTAGCAGTTAAATTTAACATTTGTTCCACATTTAATTGGCTGAAAATAAGAATTTATGTTTTACATTACTTTTTGAAACCCAAAATTGGTATTTAGGACAAATGTATGGACATGTTTCTTATTTTTTTTAACAAAGAAACCAAAACAATCAACACTGTCTTCATTTTGCTGCCATTTTAGATTTTATCTAACAATGAGTGTTGTAATTTTCATTATATATATATATATAATATATATATATATATATAATTTAATATACCAAGCGTGTTGGTAGATCCTTGCGGAGAGAAAAAACCCAGCAGAAAGTTTGATTGTAAAAATATACTACCAAACATCAACCAGGAAGAAAAAAATTTTTGAAAAAAAGAAAGGACCAAGATATTCGTACCAACAAAAAATAATCTATTGGTACAGTATTTGGCCAAAAGAAAAAACAATTTATATGTATATATATGTATATAAGATATATATATATTCATATAACCGCTAGGAGAGAGCTAATATGTAAAAAGTGCTCGATACCTAAGTAGAGCCAAATAACAAAGATAATCTAATGAGTCAGATGAACCTACTATTAGTTTCGCATAAAGCTCTTCAGGGCTAAAATCTGACTGAAGAAGAAAAGGAGCTAGACAAAATAAATAGTACTAACCACAGTAGTCATTTAAATTAGCAAAACAGACTGACCAATAAAAACACAGAACACTATTAAATATTTAATTTCAATATTAACAAATTTTTTTTTATTTTTTTTTTTTTTTAAATTTATATTTTATTTAGAATTAAGCAGATTTGAAACCATTAATTTAGTGTAAGCACCCCATCGCCATTCTCATCCCCCCAACTAAATGGAACCCAGCACGCTGACGATTGTCCATCTCTTTGCCCATAGTTAAACGATCCATCGATACAACTAAATCTAGGGAGACGGGGTTTATTCAGTAAACCTCGACATCCCGAAACCCATCATGGGAGAAGCAGCAAATGAATTAGGGGATTAGGCATGACTCCCGTTGCTGGTACATAAGCCAATATACCTTTCCCCTGTTGCTACCAAACCCCTGAGGACACAGTGTCTGTGGATGACTTATATATATATATATATATATATATGGGAGGCATGCTTCATATAACAATGATTTTCATACAAAAAAGAAAATAGTTCAAATCCTGGACAAGGCAGTTTGCATTTCATTTCATGCTAATGCCATTGGGAAAGGCATGAATCCATCTGTTTTTCTTCCCAGCTATGGGTAATAGCAGGGCAGACAGAGTTCTTTAGCCTTGGTTTAGAATTAAGCAGATTTGAAACCATTGAATTAGTGTAAGCACCCCATCGCCATTCTCATCCCCCCAACTAAATGGAACCCAGCACGCTGACGATTGTCCATCTCTTTGCCCTGACTTTTCATCAGCCCGGTTGCTTAACCTCTCGGCTATCAATGGCTGCCATTAAGATTTAAATTTTAACTGATAAATACATACATCGGTGTATATATTTAACGATCACCAGAGAGTTCAAATCTGTAAACAACAGATGATCCTTGCTTTATTACACTAGCAGTGAAAGTCAATTAAAGTCACTCCTAGTGAGCTCTACCAATTTCAAAAAGAGATAAGACAAACAGGAATATTTCTTTAATGTTATTTATTTTTGAATTGTTCTCAACTAGCTTCAACCTTAGGCCATCATCGGGAGAAAATTTATTGTGAAAAAATTTTTTTATAAAACTTTTAAAGTTTTCAAAGTGTTTGACAAGCCACAAAAGATTTTTGGGCAGAAAAATGTACTGTTAAACATGATAAGTCCATTTGTTTAGTGAAAACAGCTTCTGGTTAAATTTGCTTGGGATTGTTTATGTTTTTTTTTAAGCTGTGTATATATATAAATGTATTGTTAGGAAAATAGACAGGAAAAAATATAAAGATGTAAAATTTAAGAGCAACAATATAACTAGCTTCCCTGCTTGATACCATCACTAGAGCATTCTAATATCCACATTATCTAGTTGATAAAAGCATTGGTTAAAGTGTATTATAGAGGTTAGGGAATTGTGTTCATTGTATGCTCATATTTACAGTTTTCATATAATTGTTTCTTAAGAATTTTTTTTTTGCACATGATCTTATCTAATGCAAATAATTTTTCGGACCATATGACCTTTAGGTACCCCTTTTGTGATCTCGTTTCATAAGGACATATTTTTCATTTACACCGTTAAAATCCGGTTGTTTGTTAACAGATGATTTTTAGAGGTTTTTTTTTTTAAATTATAAAACTAACCCCTAACCCTAACCCCTAACAAACCACCATATTTTGACAGTGTAAATGAAAAATATGTTCTAATGAAATGAGATCGCAAAATGGGTGCTTAAAGATCATAGGGTCCAATTTTTCAACAGATCTATTTGTCCCATAGATTGGACCATAATAGATATTATCACTCCATGTCAGAATGAACATATGAGTTCTGGTAATGAAAGGATTACTCCACAACTCTTGAACCTCTTGAACATTATATGTTATTTAGTGTCCTACCCAGGAAACTTGTTTTTGGTGGGTGGAAGTCTTCCTTTTTGGTGGGTGGAAGTCTTCCTCCTCTGCAAGCCAAGGCATCCCATTATGGTGTAATGGTTCGCAAACTAATCTCACAGATTCATTAATACTGAAAAGAGAGCTTGATCCTCACTGGACTAAGCATACTTGCCACCTTGTGGCAAATGAGTTGGGTAAATACCTACCCTTCCGCAAGGGGTACAATCAGCATATTCTGAACTTTACTAGAAGGGCAGCTTTTCACAATTAAGTAACTCAGACTAAAGCTTGATATCCATATATATAGATAGATAGATAGATAATATTTGGGAGGGTTTATAGCAGGATTTTTTTTTTTGGGGGGGGGGTTATTCAGTTCAGAGTATTTATTGTAGGTAGGGGTGCTAAGGTTAGTGTGTTAGTTATTAAACATGTTTAGTATATTAGTGTCAGTGTTAAATGCTATTTTATTTAAGTTAGATATTTTATTTTTGATGCAAAAAAACCTGCAATAAACCGTTCTAAATGAATAAAACTTGCACCAAACAAATAACCACTACAACTAATAATCCCCCACCCGAAGACAACCATTGACATGGTTGAAAGTGCTTGGGTAAAAAATATAAGTCCCTTTCTCTACCATTTGGATCCTGATATATAGAAAACAACAAGAAACCTTGAATATCTACACATGAAGATCATAAAGAAGAAATATTCTGTGGTCTTTAACAAAACCAGCCTAAATAATAACTTGCTGCCAAAATACACACACACACACTCTCTCTCTCTCTCTCTCTCACTCTCTCTCTCTCTCTCTCTCTCTCACTCTCTCTCTCTCTCTCTCTCTCTCTCTATATATATATATATATATATATATATATATATATATATATATATATATATATGCATGCCCTTGCTTGTGTATTTGCACTGAACTTTGTTTGACAGTCACAGCAGATAAATGTCTATATTTTTATAAAAGGATTTGTCAAGTATTAATATGTCAGTAATAATGTATTTCCTCCTTGTGCTGATAAAATACATCAGTATTCTTCCTTTTGGCAGATTAACTCTGCCTCTATTGTTAAGGCTCATTCAACAAACCATTGAGATTCTCCCTACCTCATAATTTCTTTATTTGCATTTGTCTCCACTTGACCAGCCTCTATGGTAGGAGGAGGAGGAGGAGGAAAGCATTGGATAATGGCCAAGCCTCAAGTGAACATCTCTTTACTGACCAAGTCAGTTGGCTGGAAAGCCAAATATAAGAGTTGGAACCCAGCAGATCTGATATACACAAGACAGGAAACAAATACAATGAAAGTCCATCAATTTTCTATAATGTCGGAAGGAAGATTAACAAACATTCATTCAAATATTTTGGCATGCCTGGCCAATTTTTATTTTATTTTTGTCTACCTTTACTCTCTCTTTTTTGTTTTAGTTTTGATTTTTTATTCAAAATATCCAAGTTTTGAGTGTTCTTCCAAAATTGGCATCTGACTTTTGACACTCTTTCTAACTGCTCTAGATTCATACACTCTATATTGTTCTATTATAAATGCATGTATTTTACCCAACTCCTCCACACAAACAGGATACAACACAAAGTCAATTTTTTCAAGTCGAGTTTAACAGGTTTGAATTAAAAAATGTCCTTCTCCTAGACTGATTGCCATATCATGGTTAAAAAGTCCATTCTGCCCTACTATTTACCCATAGCAGAAAGGAGAATAGTTGAATACATACCTTTCCTAAGGAGATTATGAGGTGATCATGGTGTATTGGTCATTGTCATAGAAAATGGACATGGCAAAACGAGTTCAAATCCTGGATGAAGCTGGTTGCATTTCACATTGCACTAATATCTTTCATCCAACCATTCTCCCTCCAGCTATGGACAAATAGCAAGGTAGACTGTGCTCTTTAACCTTGATGTGACAACTGGTCTAGGAGAAGGAAAATTCTGAATTCAAACTTGCTAAACTCTGTTTAAAAATTGACCTGTGTCACATCTTGCTTGTCAGGATGGGTTGGTAAATACATATATTAGCGCTATGTCAAATATAAAGAGCCTTGTCCAGGATTTGAACTTTGGTTGCCATGTTCATTTCCTACAACGATAACCGTTATACAAAGGGCACAGATTAT
Source organism: Doryteuthis pealeii (assembly GCA_023376005.1). Taxonomy (NCBI): domain Eukaryota; kingdom Metazoa; phylum Mollusca; class Cephalopoda; order Myopsida; family Loliginidae; genus Doryteuthis; species Doryteuthis pealeii. The sequence goes on along the minus strand of CM042139.1, from coordinate 39,886,833 downwards.
CAATGTAGGTATTTTTTTCATACATGCATTACAGTCAAGTCCCACTGAAAGTACTGGTTCATGCTAGATCACCGAAGTTAAGCAGCGATGAGCCTGTTCAATACTTAGTTTGGTAACCACTTAAGCAATAGCAGGTACTGTAAGCAACTTGAGGCCTGTGTGCCATATCTAAGCAAATACACTTTGAAGTTAAACAATTCATTTATTAAAATGACTTAATTCGGCATTCAATAACTTGAAAAGGGTTGATATGCTGTAAAACCAACCAACCAACCAACCAAGTAATGCAATACCTTGAATAGTTCAGTTGTTTTAAAATCTTATCCATACTGTTCAAAACTGCACTCTTCAAGGTCTTATTATAATAGGTTACTGTGTACAGTGATACCCCCAAAAATGTGGTTTATTTGTTCCAAAATTGTGTCCATAATGTTTGGTTTGCACTGTTCAAGGTCTTATTATAATGGATTTTAATGTAATTCATTCCAACCCAAAAAAATCTAAAATCCAGTTCTTTGTAATTTTTGCACATAAGTAAAAAACTATTTGTAATTCATAACAAAGCTAAGTTTAAAAAAAAAAAAAAAGAAGAAAAAAAAAGAAAAAAGAAAGAAAAAAAAGCATTACTTGCAAATTTAAAAATCATTATTTGCTGAAAAATAATCTTTAAATGTAGAACATCTCTGCCTACACAGTTTGTTTCTATTTTTTTTTTTCTTCATTTTTTTCTTTTAAATACAATTAACTGTACTACATAAAAAGCAAGGCATTGCTATTTTAAAGCTGACCCTTCCCTAAAATTCTGTTTTATCCCCTTTACACAGACATTTTATTATAGGCCTATTTATTTTTCTTCTTCTAATACAGAGGGACTTTGTTAATGTGGAACAAATGAGAAAAACATTGTTAAAGTTTTTTTTGTTTTGTTTCTTCTCCCCCTGTCAAACTATTCTAAGTATTTACTCAATGTAAAAATCTCTTTCTCTCTGTCTCTCCCATCCAATTTAAAATCTAACTTCAACCCTTGAATGAAGGAAGGAGTGAAATTAAACAAAACTCCAGTAGGCAAATTTGCCAATAACACCTCAACTAATTAGCATTAATAAGGAAATGGGTTAACTATCCATTTAACAATCCTTCCTTAAACATGTGCATTTTTAAACTAGCAATAATTGATTTTCTTCCCCCTCCGCAACAACTTCTAAAGAAATTAAAAATCTACAGAATAATGGACATTTTCCTGAAATTAATTTATTGAAATGCATCTTAAGTTTACACAGCTTGCTTATCAATTATTTAAAGACTTGTATTGAGTAATGGCAGCAATATCTTTAGAGAGACTTCATTAATGCTGAATATATTCAGCTACTTGCTCAGTTAGCATAAAAAGAGAACAGTTATCTTCACTACCTTTCTACAGGTGCTAGTCTGTTGAATTTGATGAGACTGTATTGAAAATAAAGCAAGAATTCATCTAAGTTGTAGAGCTGTCAGTGCTACTGTATGGCTGCACCACTTGGACTCTAACAAAACAACTTGGAAAAAAGCTAGACGGGAACTGCACAAGGATGCTGTGTGCTGTCTTGAACAAATCCTGGAATCAGCTCCCACAAAAAACAGCTGTAAGGCCACTTATGTCCTCTCACACAAACCATCCAAGTAAGATGAACCAGACATGCTGGATACTGCTGGAGAAGCAAAGACGATCTCATAAGTGGCATTCTCCTTTGGACACCTACATATGGATACACCAGTGTTAGCTGACCAGAAAAAACCTACATCAATCAGCTGTATGCAGATTCTGAATGCCATGTAGAATCTCTGCCAGGAACAATGACTGATAGGGATGGGTGGTGAAAGAGATTAATGGGAATCCATGCTGTCAGCCAGACCTGAGGATGCATTGCTGAGCTGTTTTTTTGTTATTGTTTTTTAAATGATTTGTAACAAGCAAATTTAAAGTTAAGATAAACAGAAATTTCTTGTTCTTTATAAAAAAATAGCTATATTGTAAATATTGCTGTGATATTTGGTTGGTTGGTGTTTATTGGCATATCAACCTTTGTGAGTTATTTAATGCCAAATCTTGATTTTTTTGTTTTTTGTATATAGGATTTGTGGATTGTGATACTGAGTTTGCTAGAAAAAATTATTTGTTTATTAAATAAAAAGAAAATACTTAACAAAATTTTTTTAACACTTAGATATATTCACTGCTTTTTTCAATCTAGGAGGGAGTCCCCATGGCATAATACCTAACATGCTGGATGGTGACATTGTACTAAGCTAGTTCAAACTCCAGTAGTACAATTACATTCACTTTCAGAATAATACCTTTGGGAAACGTATGAGCCCCCACATTCCTCTATCTATAAGTTAAATAGTACAACTTCTGTTCTTCTACAAGGATGGCTTTGATATTAAATAACTGTAATGACGAGGCGAACTTACCTGACTCGAAACGGTTCCGGTGCATGGCTTGCAAGGAGAAATGTAGCGAAGAAGAAAGGAATGTGGTCGGGGCGGTGTGTCATGGAGTCCGGTCGGAGTGAGAAACGTTGGAAGGGGGGCAGAGAAGACACTTTTATTGGTATTGAAAGGCACTATGGGTAATGGTCCATGGTGCATCGCAACTCCTGTCTTTACTATAAAAGTGGCCCATTTTGGGCAGAGAGGGCGTAGCGATTTTTGCGTGCTTTTGTGACACGGCGTTTTGTATGAAGAAGGAAGGAAAGAAAGAAAGAGGAAGGAAAGAAGACATAAGCTATTTCGGCGAACTATGGACAAGGTGTTTGACTACAGACTAATCCCGGAGTTTGGTGGGTCTCCCTCCGACGAACCCGTCATCGAATGGATTCAGCGTGTGGAGATGATCTGCAAACTCTGCAAAAGGACAGATATCGAGCTGATCCTACCGTTGCGCCTGCGAGGTGGAGCTCTCGCTGTTTATAGACAATTGAGCAAAGGGGAGAAGACTGATTTTCAGCGAATAAAACAGGCTCTGATAAAAGCCTACGCTCCTGACTCGTTCGGTGCATATGATCGATTCGTGGCCCGGCGACTCCAGCCTGGTGAAACCGTGAACGAGTATTTGGCTGAATTACAACGGCTGGACCAACTCGTTGGGGAGCGACGAATGATTTGTGCATTCGTTTCTGGACTGCCACAGGACGTGCGTTGATTGTTGCGCGCGTCATCGCGCATGGATGACATGACGATGGGAGAGATAGTGGATCGGGTATGGGCCATTATGGCCGACACTGAACAGCCCGAGGAGATCGTTGCTGCTACTAAACCTGCCCCTGTGCCAGCCGAGGCCCGAAGTTGTGTGCTACAAGTGCTCCGGTCCCAATCATCTGTCAAGGGACTGCTTGCAAGGACGCTCGGATGCAGCCTTTGAACAACCATCTCGGCGTCTCCGTACGATCCGATGTTTTCGGTGTAAAAAGACCGGCCATATTGCTTCGGAGTGTTCGGGAAACGGCATGGGGGAGAAGTAATCAGCGTCAGCTTGCTCCCCAGAGAAAAGAAGAATGAGGCGCTGCCAACACTTGATGTTCATGTCAACGGGAGAAAATGCACAGCCCTGGTGGACACTGGGTGTACACGGACGCTGGCCAGCAGATTTGTGTGTGACGCCTGGAGGCTCGGACAAGCTAGTGCGCTGACAGCAGATGGAAAAATGTTTAAGTGCTGCGGGCGAAGCTGACTTTGGCTCACTGTGGGCAATGCTGAGCCGGTGCATCTTAATGCACTTGTTGTGAATCGGCAGCTGTTGGGGTTTGACCTCATACTGGGGAATGATGCCATCAGAGCTTTAGGTGGTATGACCACTACACCATCAGGAACTGTGAGCTTTGGTGGGTACGAAGTGAATGTATGCGCTGCGATCCAAATTGATGAGCCGGATTTTTGCGTGGATTTCGACGAAAGGACGAACCGATGGATTGTTAAATGGAAATGGTCCGGAGGACGAGCTCCAGAGCTTCTGGACAATAAGATACCGGAGTACCAAGTTCCAAAACATGCCAGAGAGAGCTACGAAACCGAGCTTCACAAGTGGATTGAAAATGGCTGGTTGTTGTCCTACCCCGAAGAGAGACTTGGCCCACCTAAGGGACTGGTTCCACTAATGGCCGTAATTCAGCACAATAAGCGTAAGGTGCGCCCTGTCATGGATTACAGAGAGCTAAATGAACATGTGGACGCATTTACGGCTAATGCTGACGTGTGCGCGGCCAAGTTGAGGGAATGGCGCAAGAAGGGCGTGAATGTGTCATTGCTTGATCTGAAGTGAGCATATCTTCAGATCGGCATTGTGGTCTTATCAGACTGTGATATTTGGGGGCCAAAGGTATTGCCTCACCCGGCTGGGTTTTGGCCTCAATGTGGCGCCTCTCATCATGAAGTCTGTTGTTGAAGCCATTATGTCTCTAGATCCAACCATCAGGAGCGCCACGTCGGCGTACATCGATGATATTTTCATTAATGAAGATCTAGTCTCAACAGCTCGGGTGAGGGCGCACCTGTCTGAGTACGGCCTGATTTGCAAGGATCCAGAGCAACTACAGGATGGTACCAAAGTCCTTGGTCTGCAGGTCTGGGGGGAAAAAGGTGTTCTTCGATCGAAGCAGGGGAGTGAAGTTCCCGATGTTCCCAAGGTCATTACTCGCCGAAACACATTTTCCCTGTGTGGGAGACTTGTGGGGCATTTTCCTGTTTGTGGCTGGCTTAGAGTGGCTGCTGGATTTATCAAACGTCGGGCGAGTGCGGTATCGGCTGGTTGGGACACTGAGCTTGCTGATCCTCTACTGAAGAAGATGCTACAAGATACAGTCAGCCGGGTTAAACGGGGTGATCCGGTTAAGGGAGTGTGGTGTACCGCCGGCCTGGAGATGAATTTGTGGGTTGACGCCAGCTCACTTGCTACGGGGGTGTTATTAGACGACAATGGAGCCGTAATTGAAGATGCGTGCTGGTTGCGCCCTGACAATGACTCCCATCACATTAATTTTGCCGAACTCGATGCGGTGGTGAAGGGTGTCAACCTTGCGCTTCAATGGCAGGCAAAAGTACTTCACATCAAAACGGATTCCCTGTGCACGTACCATTGGCTCAATAACAGTTTGAGTGGAAAGTCAAAGGTACGCACCAAAGCGGCTGCGGAAATGTTGGTCAAGAGGAGGTTATACACCCTCTCACAATTGATCAAAGAGTACGAATTGACCGTAGACGTGACGCTGGTAAGGTCAGAGCATAACAGAGCCGACGAACTGACGAGAGTACCGCAACACTGGTTCAAGGCTATGAAAAAGGGGGAGGAATTGGTGCCGGATGTCTGTGCCACTGCTCTGAGTAAACATCAGATATTGAGTATTCACCGGCAGAGCGGGCACCCCGGAGTAAGACGGACAACCTATTTTGTGCAGCGAGTTGGCCCGTCAACAACAAAGGCAGACGTAAGATCTGTAGTGCGATCCTGGGTGGACTGTCAAACCATCGACCCAGCACCGGTACATTGGAGGAAGGGAAAATTAGACGTGGATACTAATTGGAGCCGGCTGGGAATGGATATTACCCACTATGGGGGTAGACACTACCTGAGCCTCATCGACTGCGGACCCTCTCGATTTGCTATTTGGCGTTCAATTCGGTGCCAGGATTCTGATACAGTGGCTCGTCACTTGGAGGCAATCTTTTGCGAGCGGGGTCCACCAGTCGAAATACTTACCGATAATGACACTGCCTTTACCAGCAGGAGATTTCGAACCTTTCTTGGGGAATGGGGAGTGCGATTGCGTCTCCGATGCGCGTACGTGCCGTCCGGAAACGGGATTGTTGAACGGTGTCATAGGACGATCAAGACAATCGCGGCCAGGAAGCAGTGTACCATCCAAGAAGCTGTATACTGGTATAACGTGACACCCAAAGACGATGTTTCGTCGTCTTCAGTGCCGGCCAATCGTATACACCAGTACCATGTCAGGGTCAGGGGGATTGATGCCGCTCTCCCGCCCGAATTGCAACAGGAACACGGAATGTACCAGGTAGGGGACTATGTTTGGGTCAAGGTTCCGAACGGCAGGTGCACTACACGATCAAAAATAGGTCGTGTGAGCGGAGTCAACAGTCGGCAATCCGTAACGGTTGATGGAACTCCTCGCCATGTCAGACATTTGCGCCTCTGTTCGAAACCTTGCTCTTTGGAAGATGGGAGTTCCTCTGAAGAAAGTATGAGGCTTATCTAGGTGGGATCCCCCTCATCAGAATCGTGTGCTGCCAGTGATTCCTCGGATGAATCCTCTGCAGACAAGCCGGGACTGGGACGTCAGTCCCATGCCAACGAGAGACAAGAGATTGGCACTGGGAAGCATTGTGATCAACAAGGAAGGCAAAACAGTGTCACTCGCTCGGGATATGCACAACAACCACCCGACGTCGAAACGCGCTCAGACGACCCGGATTTGCCAAACCAACTCACTGTTGGAGCCCGTTGCGATCGGGAGGACGATCAACCAGGCCCTGTCCCTCTCCGGAGGAGTACACGTCGAAAACGTCCTGCTCACGGTTGTACTTTTTGTGATCCTGAGATCAGGGGGGAATGTAATGACGAGGCGAACTTACCTGACTCGAAACGGTTCCGGTGCATGGCTTGCAAGGAGAAATGTAGCGAAGAAGAAAGGAATGTGGTCGGGGCGGTGTGTCGTGGAGTCCGGTCGGAGTGAGAAACGTTGGAAGGGGGGCAGAGAAGACACTTTTATTGGTATTGAAAGGCACTATGGGTAATGGTCCATGGTGCATCGTAACTCCTGTCTTTACTATAAAAGTGGCCCATTTTGGGCAGAGAGGGCGTAGCGATTTTTGCGTGCTTTTGTGACACAGCGTTTTGTATGAAGAAGGAAGGAAAGAAAGAAAGAGGAAGGAAAGAAGACATAATAACCCATGAAGGTTGATATTCCATTAAACAAAGAAATTAAACTTCTCAAACAACTTCATAATTTCATCCTCCCAGAACTTTTTGTCTTTCTCAGCAAAGAACTGCACTCGGTGACATCTTCCAAGGAGTTGAATTTTCAGCAATGTATCCATAAACTATTAGCATAGATAGGATTCTAACAGGTACTACCACTCCAGGTAAGAATGGCAACAAAGAGCTACTCAGCAATCCCCTGAACTCCAGAACTGGAGCCTCACCACCAGACACAATTTATCATACAAGGATACTTTTGGCGGGGTCTTACTCCTCTGTAGAGGATACAGGTATATTCTAAGCCCCATTGACAGGACATGATTAATATTGAGATGCCATAATTTGTTAATATCAATTAAATTTTACTGTTAAGTAATGCAATGATTTTAATTATATAAAAAGCCTGTAGTGCTTAGAATATGCAAACTGTATCCCCTGCAGAGGGATAAGACACTCCTCTAAAGAGGTGTTCTGGGTATGACACTAAACTGCATCTGGTGGTGAGGTTCCAGTTCTGAAATTGGGAAATGTGAAATACTCCTTCATTATCATTACTCCCAGGTCCACTCTGGCCTAGAGAGATGTTACCTATTAGAATCCTATCTATGGGTCAAAGAGATCTGTTTTCTAATTATTTGTATTAGATAAGAATAGAAGTAAAGTCATCGGGGCGGCCTAATGTCAGTATCAGCCAAACAGCGAGGGAGTCTATCCCCTTTTCACTAGCACTAGACGAAGGAGATTATTTTAGCATCTGAGGTGGAGCGCCACACCTACCATCAGCTCCTCACTTTACTGCACAGATCTCTGTGCTACTCATACACTGAGTTGACGAGGGCCGGTATACTTGGTACTATATAACTGTGCAAATTATTTGTATTAAGAATAGATAATTGAAATTATAATTGTTTGCCAAGGACCATTAGTTACTTGAAACCAGATAACTGTATCCAAACAAATGATTATTATTGAATAGAAATAATTACTTGAAACCAAATATTTGCTTGCAAATTATTTGTATTAGGAATAATTGACATATCATCATAAATGTGTAAACAAATGATTATAGACAAATTAAAAGAAGGAAATGGAACATTAAAAATAGAGTTGTGATTGTAATCAAACATTTACTGATGAATAAAATTCAGGCATTGAATAACCCATAAAGATTTGGTATGCCATTAAACAATTAAACCCAGATCTTTGATAAGCCCCCTATAGATGATTTAAAAATCATGATACAAATAAGATTAAATAGTTTTATCTTAACAGTAGTAAGTGTTAATCTGGTACAACTACATATAGTTGGAAGGAAGATTGTATAGCGCCAATCTTTCAAGTTAAGGTGTACATGCCTTAAAAATCAGTATTTGAAATTCTAGGATTTACTTTGACCTGAACTGACTGTTGGTACAACTACCTCAGTCATCTAAACAGACTTAATAAAACTATTCTATAAAAGAGAGAAGATAACTAAACCTTTAATTAGCCAACTGTAATTATTGGCCTACTTTACTTGTCCCCTGAAATCATTACCTCAATAATCATACTTCAACTTTTACTGCTTTAATTATGAATGTCACACATTTCAGGTTTTAAGGAGAGGATTAAGATTATGATATATCCTTAAGTAAGGAACAACCCCTAATTTTTAGTCACAAAAAGGTGTTTTTATAAGGGCCGGGTTAGCTTAGTCGGTAAAGCGTTCGGCTAGAAACCGCAAGGTTCCTAGTTCGATACTTGCCCTTGCCAACACAGCATATGAGTAGCACAAGGATTTGTGCAGTAAAGTGAGGAGCTGATGGTAGGTGTGGCGCTCCACCTCAGATGCTAAAATAATCTCCTTCGTCTAGTGCTAGTGAAAAGGGGATAGACTCCCTCGCTGTTTGGCTGATACCGACATTAGGCCGTCCTGACGACTTTATTTTTTTTCACATGTAATGAAAAACCCCTAATTTTTGGCTATGCTAGCCAACAAAAACATTTCTTCAACATCCAATGATATAAAGAGAAAACATTCATACACTTATCTATACTTTCAAATCTATTGCAATACTATGAAAACCAATGCAATATCATAAACAAACAATAAAGCATCCCATACTGGTGTAAAGGTTAGCAAGCTAGTCTCACAGATCCATTACTACTGAATAGCGAGTTCAATCCTCACTGGATACCCCATACTTGTGACCATGTGTTACATCCTACCTGTGGCGAATGGGTTGGATAAATACTTACTGTATATAAACAATGTAGTCTGGACATTGTACCTATTATATGCACAGGTGTTGTAAATAAACAAATAAAAATTTTATTATTTTAACTAATAGCCTTTGTTCAGGTATGTCTATGCATGGACATATGGTAAGGTTAGGCTTAAAAAACAAGGTAAGTGTCTAAGTTTCAAAAACATATCTTGTGTAATGAATGGCTCCTTGTTTTTGCAGGGGCATAGCAGCCGGGTGGAGGAAGAGCCCCATTCTAATTTTTACCACTTGTAATATTTTTACAGGGTTTTATTTTAACAAAATAAAATATAGAAAGAAATACAAGAAAGAAAAAAAACTATCAAAGCAAGGTACTGGCAATTTTAAATATACTTGCTGCTAACAATAGCCTTTGATAACTTAAGGCCAAATTCTAAACAAAAAAAGAAATTGTTTCTGCTTATCCTGTTTTGAGGTGAAAAATTGGTCTTAAAAAAGTTAGTTATTCTAGGTTTCACTTTATATATATATATATATATATATATATATAATATATATATATATATATATATAATGAATATAATTCATTATCATATTTCTTACAAACTATTTTGAACTTTTAAACAAATAATGAAAAAGCTCTTTTATAATAAGCAACATTTAAAAAAAATTAAAACAAAGCTGCTAGTTTTCTATCTGACATACTTTTATGAAAATGGTTCATCTGTTTTCTTTTTCATTCATCCTTGGAGTAAATTAGTCTGCGTTATTTTATTAATATCCATTCCCTTTCTAAGATAACAGTGTTATTTTAATTAGATAATAACACTAGTTTTATTTTCTGTCAGAAAACTTTGAACAGCTTTTTATTGATACTTTGAATACAGTGCTTATTTCAGGTTTCAACAAACTGATCTTTTCAATAAACAAGGAAAAGTTTACTATTTCTCTGAATTTTTGGGATGAGCCTGGATAATTTGGATTATTTGGATTATTCGGACTATTGTCCTAATCTTTATCAGCTGCAGAGGTTCACCGTGTCATGCATTGAGCCATTACCTTGTGGAGATATTCATCCCATTGATAGGTAAGTCCTCCTTATATGTCAAGAACTCCGCACACTTTGTGGAAAAAAATCAGCAATGCCCGCATTCATTTCATTCTGAATAAGTAGTGAGTCTATTCAGGAAGGTACCCACTGATGAGACTCTAACAGTGGTACAGGATAAGTTAGCTGCAGATTCCTCGTTGGAAGAATTCACCTGTATCCCAATAGACAATCTAATGGAGATGTTGACTTTTTGTGTAGAAACAACCTACTTCAAGATGGGTTCTGACATATTTCGACAAGAGGAGGGCCTGGCGATGGGATCACCATTGTCCCCAGTGTTGGCCAATATGTACATGGAATACTTTGAAGAGATGGCATTAGGATATAAACCACTAAAGCCATCAATGTGGCTTAGATACGTGGATGACACATTCATTCTCTGGCCCCCATCAGGAAATACTAATGGATCATGTGAACTCAATCCGTCCATCTATATAGTTCACACTGGAGAAAGAACAAGACAACAAATTGTCCTTCCTAGACATGTTAATAACAAGCAAGGATTCCGTTCATCCATATATCATAAGCCTACTTTCACTGGACAGTAACTCAACTTCAACTCCCATCATCCATACAATGTAAAGAAAGAAATCATCCATTGCCTACAACACCAGGCAAAAGTCATCAGCAGTGATGATGTATATCATAAAAAAATAGACAACTCAAGAGATACCCTCCATCGTAACAATTATCCTGAAAGCATAACTACAAGAAATCTGGATCGCAGGACAAAAGATGATACCCAAAAACTTACCACAATCTGTTTTACCCTATGTCAAAGGCTTGGCTGAAAAAATACAAAAGATATGTAATCCATATGACATCAGGACTACATTCAGGAGTGACTCGACTCTTTGTAAACATCTCCTCTGAGTCAAGCCCCCAACAGAATACTACATGACCAAGAATTCTGTATATTCCATCCCAGGTAGCTGTGGCAAAGCATACAAAGGCGAAATATGCCGTCCGCTGAAAGTAAGACGAGGAACACTGGAAAGCAGTGGTACAAGGGTAAATAGAAAAGTCAGGTATGGTTGACCATATATGGAAGGAAAAGAGAAACCATCTGCCCTTATGGGATGAAGTTAAGATAATAGATAGGGAAGAACATTGGAGAAAAAGACATTGCAAAGAATCAGCTCATATGTTAGGTTATAATTAAAAAGCCAAGATTAGATTTTTTAAAAACAAAACAAAAACCTATTTGAGTCAAACAAAAAAATAAATGCTATTTGAGTCAATGTAAAAAAAATCATACATAAAGTATAAAGGTAAATATTCTAGGTAAATAGAACAATAGGTTTATAAATTCTATGAATTCCCTCTGAATTGTCCAGTTGGACACATGGTGCAACAGATATAAGGGTTGAGTTAATATTCTAAGTGGCAATCATCTGTAGGCTGCAGATTCAATCCTGGCCAAGGGCAATAACAACACAGAATACTTAACTCAGTTTAACACTTGTACCCGGTCATGGTTAAAGGAATGAGAACAGTCTTCCCTGGTAGATTGAATAAAAGAGTTCAGTTTGAAGATCCATAAAGGCTCCCAATTCCAACATGAAGGCTCCCAAGTTTGACAAGAAGGTTCCTGAGTTCAAAGAGAAGGTTCCCAAGTTTAACTAGAAACACCTGAAGAAGACCAGGGGGCACATCAACCAAAACATGTAGATAACAATAAAGGTGAGGAAAATAGTCTGAATAATCCAAATAATACAAGGAAAAGTTTTTCTTTGAACAAGCAGCAAACATTATTGATATATGGTTTTTATTTAACTTTATTTAAAACAAACTAATATTCAAACTTCACCCTGCCTGAAATATTTATCAACACAATTTGCTTTTTGCCAATCACTTCAGTTAATTTGTGAATCTTAAATCAGTTGGCATGCTTTTAGTTTTAGTTTGAATAATCTGAAATAGTTCCTTCTGCCATGAAACTGAAACAAAGTACTTTCTGTTGTCTCATATAGATGAGACATATGGTATAGACTATACCCATGATTTCACTCAGCATTAAATTACCCACTTTGATGTTGAGATACTATAAAACAAACCAAACCAAACCAAACCCATTGACTATTAAACCACTGACACACAGAATGTATATTTATATATATAAAGCTATTGATAAGTTTATGACCGTATGATTTCTCTGATAAAATAAAACTGGAATTCTTCCAAGCTGTAGCCGTGTCAGTACTATTGTATATTTACACCACTGTGACTTTAATAAAACGCCAGTAGAAATAGCTAGATGGGAATTATAGAAGTATACTACATACTGTTTTGAATAAATCTTGGAAGCAGCACCCTACAAAACAGCAGATGTTACCTTCTATCTCACAAACCATCCAAGTAAAATGAGTAAGACATACTGGACACTGCTGGAGAATTAATCGAACTCAAGAGCTATGTTTTCTTATGGACTCCTATATATGGACACACTAAAGTTGGCCGACCAGCAAAAACTTACATTCATCAACTTTGTGTGCAGACACTGGATGACATCTAGAGGACCTGACAAGAGCGATAGCTGATAGGGATAGATGGCAAGAAAGAGTAAAAGGAATCCATGCTATCAACATGCCTTGATAAAGTGTTGAGATATTTTATAAGTATATTTTTTAAAAATTTAACAACTCTAAAATTTAATTTCTGAAATGTTCATTTTTTGAATTATTGTTCATAAATAATCTAATTTACCCAATTTGTTTTGTTTCATAATAGATTTATCTATCTGTATTGTGTTTATTCAAAGAAAAAAAGCAAATACTTTATCATTAAATATGAATGTGATACCTTTTAGATGCTTACTGATTATGGGGAAAAATCAGGTTAGTTGTGTGCAAGTGAGTATTGTGTCCCATTATATTGATATTATTACACAGGTTTTTGTCCAAAGAATTCTGGAAACTTGTGCTAATAATGAATCATTTCACTTTGAGATTTTTCTACCGAGTACAAAACGATAATACTATAATACTATATTACAAGTTACTCTATTGTATTGCCTCCCTTTTCTTGGGTGTTGGTCAAATTATTTGTTTATATATCTTATATATAATTTGCTACATTTATTTGTATACTTTTTACATATGGACTCCAAGGTTAATGGGCCAATTTTAATGAAGCTTAACATCTGAACTCATTTCACCTCAAGGAGAGTTTTAGTGGTATTTGTGGGGAGAGCATGGGAACCCCACTTACAGATATGCCTGGAACATTTTAGCTTAAAATTGATCAGGAAGGTCTAATTCATCCAGAAATAAAATAAAATTGCCATCTGCAAGACTGCCTATCCCCCAATACTCAGTGGGACTTTTTGGGAAGAAAATTAATAAAACATCCATCCAGAAAACAGATAGAATTAATTTTTTTTAACAAAATATTCGTTTAGTATATTATTTTTTTATTCCAGGCAATGTTTAAATTACATTATGTTGAAATTGCACTGAAAATGAAAATCTTTCTACGTTTTTTTTTTTTTTTTTTTTTTTTTTGTAAGGAAGAAAAATTAGAAATACTAGGCTGAGTTAAGTTTTAACAATATTTTGGTAACATAAGGCACAATTCAGCATCTCTGGATGTTTTTGCCAAGGTTGTGTAAGTGATGAACCACACCGGACTGTGAGATGCTGAGCTTACCTGATACTCACTGGATTTGCCATTATGGCTTGGAGAATGCCCTTGAAATCCACAGTTACAGGCATACCTGACCTTGCCTGATCGTTGAGGTTCTTGCAACCCAAGTGAAATTTCTCAAACTGGCTGAATAAACTGTGCCATCACCTTTTGCACAACAAATGTTTTTTTGTTTATTTTTGTAGCATTATGGCCAAGTTCAAACTCATAAAGCACTCATAGTTCCCAAATTAGCCTGTTTCATGTTCATCCATGTGTATTTCAAATCACACACAGAGTGAAGCAATGTATAACATGCCAATGCACCAACACCCACAATATTACCAACCATAGCAGGTACCTTCCATGGCTTGAACTATTTCAGTCACATGATATACACGCCACAAACTAGCACATACCAAAATATTGCAAAACCTTTGACTCCCTTTAGTGTGTGTGTGTATATATATATATATATATATATATATATATATATAATATGCACATAGATTTTTAGAGTTAAATTTCCTCCGTAAATTGTTGTTCTTGACTCAACTTTTTTTGTTTTTTTAACTTTTACTTCATTAAAAAAATCATAAAAGCAAGGAAAACATTTAAAAAGGCCATTTAAGAACATTTAAAAATTGCAATCAAATCATATAAGAAAATAATCATCTCAACTTACTCAATTTAAAATGTTTTTTTCTTTTTTTTTCTATACTGGAACACTCCACTTCTTGTTGGCTCTATGTATCTTTTGAAAATTTTATAAGTTATCCCAATTTCAATTGTATTGATTCCTGAGTAAAATCAGTTCTGGATTTCTATTCTATTCTCTCTCTCTCTCTCTCTCTCTCTCTCTCTCTCTCTCTCTCTCTCTCTCTCTCTCTCTCTCTCTCATCAAAAGGTTTAAAATGTTTGCTTTAAGCTAAAAATATAAAATAATGTATAATAAAAATTAAAGTAACCTCAAATCATGAAGTCATGCTGACAACACGGATCTCCATGACCCTTCCTCGCCATCCGTCCCTATCGCTCCTGGAACGTCCACTGCACAACATCCAGTATCCGTACAGAGCTGATTGATTTAGGTTTTTGCTGGCCAACCCAGCTTATGTTATAGGTGCCCACAGTATGGTGCGGCTTCCAGGATTTATTCAGGACAAACAGCCTTGAAGTTTAAAGTTACCCAACCTCAAATCTGAAATTTCTGTGCACAAAAATTTAGCTTAATTGTTTGTAAAAATAAAAATAAAATAAAATAAAAAACAAAGTGGTCAAACCTTACTTACCTCAATTGAAAAAAAGGCAGCAGTATATTTGCACAATTCCCATGATTTTTTAATACTAATTTTCAATGGAGGGTGTCCATAGGGATAATTAGTGCTTTTTGTTTGTTTTTTTCATTTACTCATTTAGCCTTGTATTATATTAACCCTTTTACTACAGAAAATAGATATATCCACTCAACATTTTATTAACATTGACTGCAGAAAGTGGATTTATCACATGGCTTTAAAAAAAAAAAAACTTCTCCTTATCCTTTGAGTGACTTCTGAACACTGTGCCAACACTCACTGATCCAAGATCAATTTTTGGGGGTGGATAATTAACATCATTATCGGAATGATTATGAAATTTAATTATACCGTGAAAGAGTTAAGCTAAACTTGGGCATCTCACATGATGTAATGGTTAGCAAGTTAGATTAACACACCATTGTTAGTGAGTTCGCTTTCTTACCGAGCACCACATACTTCTGGTCTTGTGCAACATCTAAGGTAAGCTAAGCTTGGTAAATAACTACATTAAGAAAAGCTTATTGAGTATATAAAAGGCAGCAACCATAGGTGACCTGTTTTGTGGTTAAAGTAGGTGCATATTTCCTACAGATGTTTGTGAACAGTCCAAGCTTAGGTTATATTCAGAAATCAGGGTAAGAAAAAGGAATTAAGAAGGAACTATTGGATGAAATATTTAACATAATTTATGTTCTGTGCAAAGATGTTATTATCTTTTAAAGGTAGATGTAAGAAGATGATAAAAAAGGGAGATGTCTAAGAAGACATAACTAATAATGATAATAATATACACAGTATTGCAAAAAGGATGCAACTGTCTTTTTGACACTTATTTTAACTTTTTTGTAGATTCTAAAAACAATACCTGTAATCAGTAGAAAATGCAAATGTATGAAGAGGATGCAACACAAAATCAATTATTAAACTGCAACGAAAGTTTTCAATGAGATTTTCTGAGGGATGCTCATACACATCATTATGTACATTGATAGTTAACAAAGCATCGCAGTCAACAGGGCCTAGGATATTCCACCTGCACCCCAAGCAGAGAGGTAAGATATCCTTAAAAAGGTTGTCTTAGGTATGATACTTAAATTGCATCCAGTGGTAAAGCACCAGTTCTGGAACTTTGGGGAATGTGGAGTTACCACTTGATTGCCATTACTTCCAGGTACACTGACTCAGATTAGTAGTACCTGTTAGGGTCACATCTATGGGTTAAACAGATCTGTTTGAGATAATTGCATATTTCCTTACTTAAAACAATTATTGAGATACATTTGCATATTGTATATAATTGGAGACTCTAATTGTTAAACCAGCTTCAGCATAAAATAACCCTGCAGTGTTATAAACCAGTTTGAACACATAAAGCAAAAGTTGCATGTTGTGTTCCTCTGTGCAAGTTTCAAATCATAGTGAAGCAATGCACAACATGTTAGTGCACCAACTACCACAATACTACCAACCATAGGGCATACCTCCCACAACTTGAACTACTTCAGTCATGTGAATAAACACTGCAAACTAGAATGTACCAAAATATTGCAAAACTTTTGCCTCACCCTTGTAATATATTAATAAAGATATGACCTCCCATTATATGAGTATTATGTCAAATCTTAATAAATTTAGTCTACAGTTATGTCAGCCAAAAATATCATTTGTAAATCAGTTCTCTTGTTTAAAAATTCTGCCATTTTTCTCACTGTTTCTATATTTAAAGGAGTTTAAAGGATTTCTGTTTCTCTTAGAGTTAGAAAATTTCACCCATGAATTGTTTTTTCATGATTTGAATCTTTTTTTTTGGTTCACCTTTACTTCATTGAATTTTTTTCTAATTTCTTTCTCCCCCCCCCCCCAAAGAAAAAATTAGTTTTATGCCATTATAATGACTTAGGTGGGGAACTTACTTCATCTTGCTTATATTTCCTCTTAATTTTTCTTTTTATTTATTTTTAAACAAAACAGCTGGATACTAACTCAATTTAAAAGATGTGATGTATTAGATAAAAGTTTAATAAATATATTCAGACAAACAAACAAACAAAAAAGAAGCATTTTAAATTTATTTCTCTCTTTCTTTCACTCTCTTTGGTTGAGTGCCTTCTCAGAAAAGAACATGCGGTTTGGCTCTTTCAATGGCTCTTAACTTGCATAGCCACTCCCAATAACTATCACTACTACTACAGAAATATATTGTCTTTTTGTTGATATTTTATATGTTGATTATAGCTGCAGTTATTAAATTTACAAGCCTTCATAAGTTATGAATAGATGACCTCAGAAATAGGATTCACTCTATCCTAGGTGATAGCTCAGTCTTTAAAACACTGCGTGGTGTTGGCTTAATAGAATTTACTAACTGTAGCTTTTAAAGAAGGAAGCTGCTTGGAGATTGAAATAAAAACATGGAATCTGAAAATAGCTAATAAGGCATACAAGTATATTATTTCATCCCCCAAAACTAAAATTAGACTTAAATAAGAATTATCACTATTTTTAAAAAAGTATTTCCTGAGGTCAGTCTTAAACACTTCAAATATAAAACTCAAGTGTTATAAATATAAATAAGAGAAATGTAGGCAGTAAAATTATACAAAATAAACACTTAAATATATTTTGTTATTATATTTTTTAACTAGCTGATATACTCAGCACTGCTTCCCATCCTTTTAGCAAGGTTTAGAATATGATGACTGCATACCCTTGTAGAAGAGTAATACTCCCCACCAAAAAAAGATGTCCTGGGTATGAGGTTCTAGAAATCTGGGTGGTACAGAGTATCCCTTTGTCATTAATCGCAGGTACACTCTGACCTGTTAGGGTCTCATTTATGAATCAAATAGATATGTTTAAAAATTATTAGTATTGGATAGGAATACCTGAAACCATATAAATGTTTTCATATTATTTGTACTAGCAAAATAAAAAAACGCCCTCTGGGTAACTAAAATAAATATTGCCTGAGGGGATGGGAGTTGAAAATTTAATATCAGAGAGTTTGTATCATAAGTAAAAGTAAAATCATCAAATTTATTAAAGGAGTAAAAAAGGAAATAAATTTATTAAAGGAGTAAAAAAATAAAAAATTTGAAATGGAAACTTAGTTCTGATAACTTTAAATATATATTAAAATAAAACAAACTATATATAGATAGATAATACCAGGTATGTATTTATTAAAACTTGTTTAAAAAACCCAATGAGGACTGTCTAACATTGCATGCTCAAATTTTGAGTGTATTTATTCTTTCTTATGACGATTTTAGGTAGTGTGACATAGTTTTTGTTACAGACAAAAACCGGAAGCGAATCTCCATTATTAATAGATTATTTGTATTTTGTAACTAAGAATAGTTACTTGAGGCTTTTATTGTTTATGTATTATTATATTAACTAGTTACTTGAAACTACATAATTGCTTGAAATACTTGAAACCATATAATTGTGTGCAAATTATTAGAATTAGATAGGAATATTTGAAAGTAAATAACTAATTACAAATAATACTGCATGCAAACAAATGATTATCAGAAAGACCGCGGGCCTCGACAAAGTATCCCCTGAGGTCTGGAAAATAAGGAAATTTAATGATATACTACTTAGACTATGTAATGCAGTATACAGACAAAATTCGATAGAAAAATGGACGAAGGGCTGCATTCTCCCATTCCCCAAAAAAGGAGACCTAGGAATCACTAAGAAATACAGAGGCATTCCTGCCATATTAAGATATATAATGCCCTTCTCCTTAATCACATCCGACCCGAAATAGAGAAAATCCTTAGAGAAAATCAAAATGGATTTGACTCCATACATAGAAGGAAAATGGAGCAAATACTGCTAGCATACGGCCTATCCAGGGAAATGGTTAACACCATAATGATGCTCTACCAAAATACTAAAGCAATGGTATGATCACTTGATGGTGACATGGACTTCTATCACATTGTCATTGGAGTCCTACAAGAGGATACACTAGCACCATATATATTCATAATATGCCTAGACTATGTACTCCGAACATCACTAGATCCCATAAAAGAAAAAGGCCTCACACTAAAAAAAAAGCAAGAAGTAGGTGATATCCTGTACAGACTATTACAGATGCGAACTATGCAGATGACCTAGCACTACTCGCAAATACACCTGCACAAGCCGAATCCTTACTACACAGCCTAGAAAAGGCAGCATGAAACGTCGGCCTATACGTAAACTTTGTTAAAACTGAGTTCATGTCTTTTAAAAATAAAAGAGACATCTCAACTATCGATGGCCAACTCCTAAACTCGGTAGAATAATTTAGGTACTTAGGCAGTAATATCTCATCCACAGAAAGCGATGTTAATGCACGCATAGGAAAGGCATGGTCTAATATAAATAGATTATCAGTCATATGGAAATCCAAACTCACAGACAAGTTAAAGACACATGTCAGTGCTGCTGTACGGCTGGACCCTAATGAAGCGACTAGAGAATAAACTAGATGAGAGCTGCACAAGAATGCTGCATGCAATCCTGAACAAGACATGGAAACATGAAAACAGCTGTACGGCCACCTGCCCCATATCACCCAAACCATCCGAGTAAGATGGACAAGACACGCAGGACACTGCTAGAGAAGCAAGGACGAACTCATAAGTGATGTCCTCCTGTGGAAATCAGCACATGGGCACGCCAGTATGGGCCGACCAGCAAAGACATACATTGACCAGCTCTGTGCGGATACTGGATGCTGCATGGAGGACTTCCTGAGAATGATGAGTGATTGGGACAGATGGAGAAAGGTTGCCATGGATATCCGTGCTAACAGCGCGACATGGTGATGATGACTTAAGACAATATAATTGTTTATAAATTATTAGTATTAGATAGGAATACTTGGCACCATATAACTATGTGCATATTATTAGTACTAGCAACAGAAAACACCCTCTGAGCATCGTAAAAATTAATTTTTGAAAGACATTGTTTGAGAGGGTGGGAGTTAAAAATTCAATGTCAGAGGGTTTGTATCATAAGTAAGCAAAATCCTCATATTTATTAAAGGAGTAAAAAAACAAAAAACAATTTGAAATGAAAACTGAGCCCCGTCCCTCTCAAATAAAATGTTGTGTGCATGTAATAATCAAACAATTATTTTGAATATTTTCCACATCAATTTTCCACAAAATCGTAAGTATTTATTTATTTGTAAACTTTTTAGTTAACTTCTTGTTACTGTAAAAAAAAAAAAAGGACAAGAGTAAAAAACAATTTTTAAAATTGCTTACTCAAATTTTGGGTGTATAGTGCATAAGAATATTGTGACATAAGAATATTGTGATGTAGAGCTATGACGTAGTTTTTGTAACAGACAGAAATACAGACAATCTCCATTATTAATAGATTAGAAATATTTGAAACTATATAACTGTGTGCTAACAAATGATCATTATCAAATAGGAATAGTCACTTGAAACCATTTAATTGCTTGAAACAAAAAACAGTTCAGCATTAAATAACCCAACAAGGGTTGCCACGCCATAAAACCAACCAATGAGCATTGCTTTGGAAAAAAGTAATCAATACTTAAATGTTATTGAGTAAATTCAAGCATATGAAAAAGGAATTATAACACAGCAAAAAATATTCTGCTAAAATACAAAAAATGTTGATAATGTTCCAAGTAAACAACATTAGCAGCTTTTTCCTTCTGGAGCTAGAATAAACATTTTTATTTATTTATTTTTTATTTTACAGATAGTCTTGAACAACCCACATAAAGTTAACAATGAGAGAAGCATGGTAAAATGAGGTAGCTTCAGAGACAGACCCTAAGTTTAGTTTAAAGCTGTTTCATTGGAAATATTGAAGGTGCTCAGTCTCAAAAAGTGGATCAGTTGAAATATATCTTCTTACTTTCCATCATCAGACATGATGGTAGCCTCTATTAAATGAGGTAAAAACTTAAAAGGTCCTATTTCAAAGCTTAGAAAGAGTTAGGATTCTGATTCATTGGTTTGAGCTTAAAATTGGCTCACTAATAAGTAGTGAGCCAATTTTAAGCTCAAACCAATGAAGTTTTCAACAGAAAGCTCAAATGAATTGAGCAATTAAGCAGGAAATTCTATAGTTTTGTCAGGAACTGTTTTTTAAGGTTTTGTTGAGATGGACTTGAACCTGAATTTACTGTAGGAGTCTTGAGAGTTAGCAGCATTTTTGGGAACAAGAATGACATGCTTACAAAACCATTAATGATTTTTGAAGTGTATGTATTTCTGTAAACAGATGCCTGATTAAATTCTCTATGAGAGTGTGAAATCACATCTATGGGTTAAATAGATCTGTTTGAGATAATATTTAAAATGATTTTGAACTACATTAATACATTGAGTTTTAAAAAATTGATATTGTAACTAAGTGTGAAGTGTTTATCTGTTAAAGAAGATTGTAAACTACATTAATTGATTTGCTCTTAAAACATTGATATTGTAACTTAATATGAAGTGTTTGAAATGATTGTGAAGATACGTTTTTGTAGCATATATAATTGGAGACCATAGCTGTTGATTATGAGTTATCTCCCTTGGACAGTTTCAGCTGAAGGAACTCTTTAGCAAAAGAGTTAGAAAGTTAGTTGGCAACAGACTACATATACGACAATCGTCCACCATTAGAGTGACTGCCATTATACAGCCTATTGACAATAGCTATTTAACTTTAGCATAAAATAATCCAACATGCCATAGAATTAACAAACCATCAGAAATAAGAGGCTTTGAGATATGCATTAATTTAATTGGCTAGATTATCAATTGGGAAGATTTGTTTGAAATCACCAACCATATAAAAGTGATTCTATCCATAAGAGAGTTATTGCCATAGATATCTACTGCTTCAAAGTCCTCATTATAAGACATAGTGCCTTTATCCTATACAATCATTCAATATCTCTTCAGTACCTTAGTGAATACCTGGCAATAGATATCTTCTCAGATCCACTTTTAGAGCAGTTTAGTGGCAATCTGAAGTTTTAATGAGTTGCTCATCCACCAGTAGCATCAATCCCAGAAGAGAACAATTCTAAGTCAATGAACTCATGCTGACAGATACTATTAAGGAGATGATTTATAGCAAATGTCCTTCCAGTTTCATCATATACATCAAAGAAGAAAGACATCTCCTCCCTAGTATCCATTCCTTTCATTGTCTAAGATTGCTAGTAAATTTTCTTCAATAAACTTCTGAAGCTATTGAGGTTTGCAGTTTATTCCTCATAATGATTCTTTGGGTGGAGTCTATCTTCTTTGATTTAGAAATGGTAGACTCTAATCTAGTTCTTTCTCACTAAGAGAAAATACATTGTCCTCAAGAAGGATCAAGACCTCATTGAAGATCTCATCATTGAATTCTACTATGATTGAATCAGTAGTGTCTACGTTGGATGTCCTTTGCAAAGTTTGTTTTGTTATTTTCCCATAGTGTCTTCAGAGAGGAGGGACCACATTATTGGAGAACAATGACAAAATCAATGCAATGGTTGGATAGAACATGTAAAATTGAAGCTTTTTTCAAAGTGAAATTTTAATGGATGCCAACTTTAGGTAACACTTTTTACTGACAGGCTTCCAAGTAAGAGGGACAAACTCTTTCATTAACAGTATGTAGTTCATTAAAGGACAATAGATCTTTTATTTCATGAAGAAGCCTCCATAGGAAGAATCACTTATGTTGGTTTGGGTGAATGCCAAAGATTCTTCCAAGTATCAAATAAATGCCTGGGTGACCCTCAACAGGTTTTTCAGCTTTCTACCTGTTTTAAGCTAGTGTAATATCTTGGCACCTCCCAATAAAAAAATGGTTTGTGCAAACTCATCTTGTTAGCACAGCTTGGATAAAGCAGCCAATGTTTTCTCTTGAGAATTTTCTTTTTCTTCCTGAATATTTTCTAAAGTGAAGAAAACTTTTGGTTCATTCTCTAAGTGCATTACCAGCTGTTTTATTACTGGCTCTGTCTCATGAACTGGAAATCCCAAGATCCTCTAAACTGCTTCTTTGCTACTTATGTAATGACTTGCATGACCTCATGTCAATTGGTGCACTGAAAATTAAAGCCTGCTAAGTCACTACTCTTACTTAAATACTTGCACATGTATTGGATTGACTTGAAAGTATTACAGAATCCTATATTGTTATGAACATTGAAGACACCAGATAGAATTGGGTTAGAGGGAACAATCAATTGTTGTCAATGGTGATGGGTCTTCTTTCTTTTTTTTCTATTTTTCCACCATCTTCATGCATGCATCTTCCTAACAGAAGATAAACATCTGAGTTTATTTCAGGAATTATCTTGGATATCTTTTTGAACATCCTTTCACTTTCATCCCATTGTTAATGATCTCTGACATACATGATCAATTTGGATGAATTGCTCCACAGAGACCATGCTACATGTGTCTACTGACACTTTCAAACAGTTACCAATCAACATCTTGATCTAGGATTTCAGCACTGGTGAAGTAATTAATTTTAGAGTGCTGGATCTTATCCTTGGACCAGACTAATATGCAATGTGTGAGAAAGACTGTCCTTTTGCCACTCAATAGAATACATGAAGTACCAAAAGGGCACAAATACTTCAGAATTGTTTTTTGTTTTTTTTTCAGTAAAGTAAAAAGTGACATTATTTGGATCAACTTTTGTTTGGAAAAAGCTCTCTTATTTCAGGTCACTTTGGATTACAGATGAAATGAAGAGATCCAGTTGACCATAGTTCATTGCATCCTGGGTACAATCATACTTTGTTCTCTTGTGAAAATAAATGATAGAACCATCAGTTTCCCAGCATCTCAAGATGCATTATTGTTAACAATATCCCAAAGGGTTCCATAATCATTGACAAAGCTGTTTTTGATCATTATTTACACAGGCTAACCTTTCACTCTGGTTCTGTGTCAGACTAAGCTTAACTTAACATCTAACATATCATGAACTGCTAAAAAGAATAAATATCATTTTTTTAAAAGGGAAATAAAAATATAAAGATAATATAGATATTTATTGAGTTTATAAATATCTATATAATTTTTATTTTTTTACAGTAGGTAAATTCGGTTCTTTCGGTTCTTTTCTAAAGCATTATCAAGATTGTTTATATTTGTCTAAGCTATCATTATCAAGACTGTTTATTATTTGACTAAACTATTGTTTTGTTTTAATTGCTAAGGTAATGGTGGCAGTTTATTTTTTAAAATATTTCTAGAAATATTTAAAAAATAAACTGCCACCATTATTCAAATCATCATAATTATTTTTGTATATATGTATGTAACAAAGAGGACGTGCTTGTGGTTATCATCGTAGGAAATAGACGCAGTGAACTGAGTTCAAATTCTTGATGAGGCTGTTTGCATTTCACATAGCACTAATACCCTTGGATAAGTTATAAATACAACAATTCTCCCCCCACTCCTTTGAGTAAATGATAGAGCAGTCTGGTTTCTTTAACTTTTGTAACCAGTTTAGAAGGGAAACTAAATTCAAACCTGTTAAACCCTGCCAAAAAATTGATCTTGTGTCACATCTTGTTTGTGCAGAGGGCTTGGTAAATACATATGTTTGTAACAAGTAAAAAAAGTAAGTAAAGTCACTGGGGTGGCCTAAAGTCAGTATCAGCCAGACAGTGAGGGAGTCTATCCCCTTTTCATTAATGCTAGACCAAGGTGATTGTTTTTGCGTCTGAGGTGAAGCGTCACACCTACCATCAGCTCCTTACTTTATCACACAAATTCCTGTGCTACTCATACGCTGAGTTGGTAAGGGCTGGTATCGAACCTGGAAAATTGTGGTTCCTAGTCAGACGCTCTACTGATTGAGCTAAACCAGCCCTATGTATATAACAATACAATCAAAATGCTTTGATATAGAGAATAAAGCAATTTTCAATACAAATTACCACTGAATAATTTTGAGAGGTCAATATTCAAACTGAACATCACTTCTTAATCAGCCAAATTTTTTACATATGGACGTAATAATAATGAAATATTGATTAGAATTCTTCACTCTTTCCTAAAAAGTGGCATCGATATCATTGGGACCCAATCATTTCACAGGCTATCTAGTAAATATACAAAGTTTGTTTTATAAGTATCAAGACTGAACCTGTATTTGCCATAACAAAAATGAACAATGAAATAAATGTTAATGAAATGTTAATTTTCTTAAAAATTGTCCTTTAGCATTCAACTAACCTATTCTAGTGAGTTTCCCATTGATCAAAACACCTTTTTTGAAAAGGTGTGAAGCTGTACCATAATATTTCTTTTAATGTCCTTCATATTCTTGAATCTTAACTTAGTGATTTTTCAGTTTAGGAAACAAGAAAAAGTCACATGGGGCAGAGGTTGATAAAAACACAGAAGTGTTTTGCCAGATTCTGTTGGTAAAAAGGTATGGGAAGATAATGATCAAAACCTATTTAGAATTGGCACTGACTTGTCTAAACAAAGTGTAGGTGTCTAGATAGCAGTCTAGACATCTAGAAATCTTCAATTTATTATTATATAAGTTGCACATGTCATTAAATTTAAAATCTTAAAATTAGAATATTTAAAGATTGAGCCTTGATACTTTTTTGATCACATCTCACATATATTTACATGTGCAAACTATCTATACATTTTTCTATACTGTACAAATATAAGTTTTAATCTTTAAAAAATTGTATTATGTGGGAAAGAAAGCAAATTATAGATATTTAAATATGCATTCATGTGTATGCACATATATATGTATATATATATTCTAAAATTTGATTATTACAAAAGAATTTAAAAGTCCTTACTTTGTCTATTTAGATACACATAAGAAAGTGTTCCTAATTCATTTACTCATATGTATCAGTATTATATATATATATATATATATATATATATATATATATAGTTATTGTGGGATGAGAAGACAAAGTTTTCAAAACAATCTGAACATTGTAGACAAACAAATTGTAGCTGCAGGGGAACGATGCCTTGCAGATGATAAGAAGTATTTTGATAACAAGACAAGAATATCATGTGATGAGAATTAGCATAAAGAAATAAGAAAAGAGGAGGTAAATATTTTTTTTTAAATGAGGAGAGATTGTATTACATGGTTGTGAATCTTGGTAGTGAATAGAATTGAGAATAATGCAAAGTATTTGAAATATGGATCTCAGAAGGAGTGAATCAATAAAGAAAAAATTATAGGAATACAAATAAAAGTTTTGTGTAGAATAACAGAAAACAGATTATTAAAATAAAAAATATTGCAGTAAAAGGTTATTGAAAGCATACAATTTGAGGAGGGCAATTGTATATCAGAAAGGTCTTAAAGGTGCACAATAGCTATAATTTTTTTTATGTCATAATGTAAATACAAAGATATGATATATGGATTCCACAAGATTGAATTTATTTTTCAAGCTCATGTTGTCTTTCATCAAACACACAAGCTCATTGTTATTTGATCTAAAACATAAAGGAATGAAAGAAATCTTACAATCTTTTCAATCCATGTAAAATTTATCATTAGAAGAAAATATTTCCTGTTTTTTTTTGTAACAATATAGCCTTGCATGTTATTACCAACCACCCCATGTACAATTCTTCTTCTACAGCTATATTAATAATTGGGAAGAGTCTATTTGTCTGTTCTCTACACGTGAAAACAAAAATGGTTTGATCTAAAGCTACCAAATTTGGTATATTTTGTATTATTGGACATAAGGGAAGGTTTTAATATTAAAAAAAAATTGTTCCTGGTAGAGAAAATCGGCTTTCATTGAGAAGGTGTCTCTAACAATAATCAATGTGAAGATATGTTGCTGCAAGATGTGTGTGTTTATCCAACCTCTTCACCACAGACAGAATGTGACACAAGGTCAATATTTAAGTGGAGAATAGCTGGTTTGAATTAAGAGTTTTCTTTTGCCTAGACCTGTTTCTGGTTGGTCAGCTGGTGAGAGTGGACAGGCTGTGGATCAGTACTGCCATAATAAAACCCATCTAAATTACACTGGGGAAGGATTTGGTTCCAGTTAATTTCAAATCACTGACAACTTTGGTGAATAGATTCACATCTGTGTAGAATGAATGAGAACATTTTTAAATTCATCTACAAAGTCAGCTGAATTCTTTACATAGAACATGACAGTGAACTGATTATAAATAGTGGAAACTCTTAGTGTAATAGTTATCGTTGTAAGAAATGGACTCGGTGACATGAGTTCAAATCCCAGATAAGGCTTTTTGCATTTCACATAGTGCTAATACCCTTGGGAACAGTATGCATCCAGCTATTCTCCTTCCATCTATAGGTAAATAGTAGGACAGAGTAGGTTATTTAACCTTTGCTAGGAAACCATTCTAAGTAAAGTCATTGGGGCGGCCTAATGTCAGTATGAGCCATACAGCGAGGGAATCTATCTGTTGTGGCCTGGTTAGGGGCCAGAATAAAGACACAAGACAGGAAATGAGTTAAACAAATATATTAACAAAGAACAGTAGTACAAATATATACCAATGAGTTGGTTACACACGAGGCTGTCTTATCGGCTGTCTCCTGAAATATTAACTCTCCTTTAAGTGCAGAACCTGCTGCTATTTATAATTGGAAGAGTTCCTGAATGCATGGTAAATTACCATAACACTATCCCCTTTTCACTAACGCTAGACTAAGGAGATTATTTTAGCATTTGAGGTGGAGCGCCACACCTACCAACAGCTCCTCACTTTACCGCACAGATCCCTGTGCTACTCATATGCTGAGTTGGTGAGGGCTGGTACTAAACTAGGAACCTTATGATTCTTAGCTGGATGCTCTACCGACTGAGCTAAAAAACTCTGAATTCAAACCTGTTAAACACCACTTAAGAAATTGACCTTTTGTCACATCCTGCTTGTGTGGAGGAGTTGGTAAATATATATTTATCCTGAATAGTCAATGGCTGGCATGTAGTGTCTGAGCAAATGACAGTGGATCTTCATGGTATACTGTCCTTGAGGATTTTCAGAATCAACAATATAAATTACTGGTGAAGTGCTCTCTATTCTTTTATCAAAACCTGAACTTTATTTACTTTGCAGTATTTACATTCTTCAATTAAACTTGCTAGTTTATTTAGATACTACAACTTGCACAAACTTTGATTGCTGCTCAATTATCATTGAGTTTTTCCAATTGTCACTATTCAGGTCAAGTCTTTACTGATCTGTGATTTTTTAAAGTAAAGTGTTGCTATTATTACCATCATCATCATCATCATTATCAGGTCATGATGAAAGCATAGATTCCCATGAATCTCTCTTGCTACCTGTTTCCAATTAGTCATCACCCCTGGCAGGTCTTCGGCACAGCATCCAGAATCCACATATAACTGATCGATGTAGATTTTTGCTAGTTGGGCTACACTGGTGTGTTTGTGTAAGTGTCCACAGGAGAACATCACTTTTGAGTTCTTCCTTGCTTCTCCAGCAGTGTCCAGCATGTCTTGGTTATCTTACTAGGATGGTTTACGTGATAGGAGGTAAGTGGCCATACAGCTGCCTTTTGAGGGGTACTGATTTGTTCAAAACAGCATGCAGCACCCTTGTATAGTTATCATCTAGATTTTTCTCTAAGCATTTCATTAGAATCCAAATGGTGCAGCTATACAGTAGTACTGACATGGCTACTGCTTGGAAGAATACAATTCTTTTTTCATACTAACATCCTCACCATTGTTACTGCTATTATATTTTGCTTCTGCAATCTTTGTTCATGGAGAGACTATGAAATCAAGAATTGTTACTAAAATATCACAGGAAAAAAAGAGCACACCAAAAACCTAAAGAATAATCAAGTCCACATCTAGAAAATGAAGTAATTGAAAGAATTAATGCTTAAGAAATAGTTAAATTAAATCAATACTCCTGGCACAGAAACAAAAACCATTGAGGTACACAACGTGCTTAGACTCGTTATTTTAGTCATATTTCAGCCATTGTATCCACTGACCTTCTTCAGGTGTCTGTCACAGTAACCTTTAGAGAATTTTGAATATATATATATATATATATATATATATATATATATATATATATAATGTTAATTCTTTTGAATTTTGAATTTTGAATCCTTTATTCAATCCACAGTAGTAGATTGTTTTTACTCTGCTGTACATGCTTAGAATATACATTATATCAGTTAATTATTCCCAGTTAATTTGTTCCTAAGGTATCACTTGTGTCTTCCACTGAACCTTGTGGATATAAGCATTGGTTAAAGTGTATCTAGTTACTTGGTGGTCATGAGTTCAATTGAAATGTCATAATGCATGAAAAAGCCATATACTCTGGTTCAATGGAAGATACAAGCAACATCTAAGAGACAAATAATCTTAGAAGAATTAACTGATACAAGATATCCTGTAAACAGGAAAAGCAGAATGAGAAACAATCTATAGGATAAAATCCTATATTTTATATCCAAATAAGGATAAATATAAAAATCACACAAACACAATTTTTTTTCCAAACTTAAGGAAAAGAGATTAAAAAAATATTTATACATTTGTCAGAGTTCGATCGGACAAATCATGGTGCTTAAAACTACGTCCGCGCTTTAGCGCCAAAATAGAATATCAAAATCGAAGCCTATTTGTTAGCTATTTAACAGACGAAAAAAATCAACAAACTAAGATTCCATTTAGCTCCCAGACAGATCAAACGACGTCCGCGGCCGATGACAACTCTAAGCAACCACCAGTTCTTCTCAATTGAAGAAACAGATGTCCGAGCAAACGAGTCGACTTGCTGATGACAAACACAACACTTCAACTCCCTGTCAGCATTTACTACTGTATACTATCAGCCATCATCATGCCACTGTGATTTCACAGGTTGTATTTCACCAAAACTTTATTTCCTATCGAACTTTGCTAATTCTACATACAAAATTTTGCATTCATATTAATGTTTTGAACATTCCCATATTTTTTGATTTATACATTATTTATAGATATATGCCTTGTCTTTGTCATTTCTCCGTATTTTCTGCCTAAACTGTGTCTTGTTATTTTATCATCATTTAAATATAAAGTCGGAACACACAACGCCGGCCTCTACAAATCTACCACTCAGAATTGAATAAAGTGTTTGGTTCAAAATTCTCAGAAATTTACCAGTTATCACCAATAACTGAAGAAGGCTGGAGAGTAAAATAGCTGAAATGTTGTGACTATAATAACAAACTAAGATGAGTACACTAGTCCAAGCACATCAATGAATATTGATAATTCATCATCTCAGAGATTCAGACAGATATAGGAACCTCTTAGAAAAATCAAAAACTAGCTTTAAAACTTAAAGATTCTACTACCTGAGTAAGTTCATCTCATTTCTTGTTATGGGTTCAGTTTCTGGGTTAGTCAGTGCATGTGTATGTAAGTATAGCTGTGTTCAGACTATGAGGAATAATATACAGGTACAAAGATTAAAGTAACAAGGGAAAAGCACACATACCTTTAACCAATTTTATTAACATGTAAACACAACTAGACACAACAGTATAACGAGTACTTAAAGACAGTACTTACAGTTTTTTATCTCCCTCGTTGAGGGGGTGCTCAGGTGGTGTATTCGGCTATTGCTCCCTCACTGAGGAGCTTTTCTTCAGTCACAGTTGACTGAGAGACAAGAGCTCAATTCTATGAGGCTCACATGTTGGTACTGAAACCAGTTAAGAGGCCCTTCTCTCAACCTGACAAAGGACGTTACTCTCCCTACTTCCTGTCCCCTGGATACAGAAGAGTTCTAGCCCTTACACATACATTGGCTCAAAGGAAAAGCAGAGAGGCTTCATAAGAAAAAAAAAGACAGCTTTCTTGAAAAGACATCTGGTATAACAAAAAAATTAGGAATGAGAACAACATACACTACTGGATAAAATAGACTTGTTAAAAATTCCTTGTAGGATACTAATCTAACAGACTTCTGATTGGTTGATTGATTTTAATGGCATATCAACCCATCTGCGGTTATTTTATGCCTAGAGTTTAGGAGATTACATTTGTATTCACATTTTTTCTGTAGTTGTTTCTTAAGAGTTTTTTGTACACAGTTATAATATTAAGCATTCCTATCTAATAAAAATAATTTGCTCAGTTATATGGTTTCAAGTAACTAATAATGATAATCATTTGTAAACAATTATAACTTCAAGTAACTATTCTTAATCCAAATAATTTATAGTTATGTGGTATCAAGTATTCTTATCTAATACTAATATTTTTAAACAGATCTATTTGACCCATAGATATGATCCTTACAGATACTAATTATGTGGGTCAGAGTGGATCTAGGAGTTATGGCAATAAAGAGGTATTGCACAATTCCCAGAACTCCAGAACTGGTCCCTCACCATCAGATGCAGTTTAGTGTCATGCTCAGGATACATATACTTCTGAGGAAGACTGAATAGTATGGTAGCCAAAACCATCTGATAAAGATAAAAATCCAAAAGAATAATAACATCTCATTTTAATAGTTTAGACATAAATCTTTGACTAACCTACTTTACTATAGGCTTGTCCATTATATACATTTCTTAACTATATAATTGAAAAAACACATTTATTTAAAAGTAAACTGTAAAAGAAAAAAAAATCCTTTTAACTGGAATCCTTAAAATCTACTTTGTTACATCTACAAAAGTTGATGTCACTTCTTATATTTTAGCCATCTTCTCTTTCTCTCTGAAGACCAAATGACATCATCTCATGTCAGTTTTTTAAGTAAATTTCCTAAGAAAAATTCTTTATAATCTCTTATGTTAGATAAGATTGGTTAATTTTAAAAATGCCAAACTGACAGCTGTCTTGAAATATTTTTTTCAAGAAAACTAGTAAAACAAAAATTTAAAAAAATAATTATTATACACATTTCTTTGAGGAATTGTTTTTGAGCAAAAAATTATTTCTTTAAAAAGAACATCAGTCAGACTTTATGAAAAACTAAGTTTTTGTTATATCAAAATTTTAACAAAAAATCTCTTATACAATATTTAATAGAAAACAAAAACTTAATCCAAGATTTAAAGCAATGGACTGTTCTGCAAACCTTAACTTCAACCTGAAGTAAATATTAACCCTTTACTATTAAATATGTAATACTTATCTTGGTATCAATAGTTACTATATTGGGGTTAATGAGTAAAATATTGATATAGGTTTGATGGTTTAATGCTATTTTTTTTTTTGCGAATAAATGTATGTAGTAAATGTTCAAGTAAATAAAAATGATAATAATAATGATAATAAGTATTTGTACATAGTTATATGGCTTTGAGCATTCCTATCTAATAATTTTCAAGCAGATCTATTTGACCTATAGATGAGACCCTAACAGGTACTGTTACTCTAGGTTAGAGAAGATTTGGAAGTAATGGCAATGAAGGGGTGACTCCACACTCCAGTGCTCCACAATTTATTATTACCATCAGATACAGTTTAGTGTTATACCCATGACACTGATCTAGGATATTATTTGATTTTTGATGCTAGATGAGTGTATGTTATTAAATATAATGCAATTAAAAGGAGAATACTAACCTCAAATAAGATTATATGCTGTGTTTATTCTTATAGCAGTAGAATAATTCTCAAGAGAAAATAGAGATTAACAATTTAGTGTTATCCTAAACATAATAAGTTCAGTCTTCTGCAAATCAAAACAAATTAATCATTTATGGTTTACTGCTTTGCAAAAGATAAAATTAAGTTTCACCCTTTTAACTAATCTGATTTTGCAGGAGAAAAAGGAAATGGATGAAAGTGGGGCTGGGCATTATCTCAGATAATTTAGATTGAATGAGAGGACTTTATGAAATTCAAGTAATTCTCAGTATGAATTCTGTGTAATGGAGTCTCTTAATTACAACAACATATTTGATGTACCCAAACAGTGAATACTTTGAGCATCCCTGTCAATAAGTAGACTGAATGCTCTTTTCTTTGAATCACGGACATTGAATTATTCTTTTCTTATACAGATGAAGATCAATAAATACCACTCTCTGATGAAGCTATTGATTGAGGATCAATAGTTAGTGTCTTTAGAACTGGCAGCAGCAGCAGCAGCAGCAGCAGCAAGTAGATGTCCTAGGAAATCTTACAATTCTCTCTTGACATTTTTATGGTTCATTTCTTATGAAGAAGTGAAAATCAATGTAAGTGCCATTGATGGGCAACCAAGTGAACATTGAAGACTTTCTATAACCATGAACATGAGGGAGGAGGAAAAACAAGAAACTAGTCAATGTTTTTATGTTAGAAATTACTTAGCTGTTGCTTTAACAAAACAACTAATACTATTTACAACAGATGATTATACCACTTGGATAGTTCAGAATTTGCAAATACAAAACTAAACGATGGACTTTTTTTTATCTAATTTGAAATAATTTGTCTGAATTTTTTTAAATAAGGCTTGATAATTTGTATTATTCAGGTATTTTTGACTGTTGTCTTCATCTTTATTGTTATATACACAACATTTCGTCTGGCCTTCTTCTTCAGGTGTTTCTTGTCCAGTTGGACATGGTGCAATGTATATGGGGTTGTTAATACAGTTCTAAGTGACAATCATCTGTAGGTTGCAGGTTCAATCCTGATCATGGGAGATGATAACATAGAATAACTTAACACTTGTACCCGGTCACAGTTAGCAGAATGAGAACAGTCTATTCCAGTGGTAGTTCGGTTCAAAGTTCTGTGAAGGCTCCTGATTATGACATGAAGGCTCCTGAGTTTGACAAAAAACACCTGAAGAAGGCTAGAGGACACATCAGCTGAAACATTGTGTATATAACAATAAAGATGAGGACAACAGTCTGAAAATTCCAAATAATACTCATTTGAAATTATTTTCCATCCAAATGACAAAGAGAACAAGCCACACCAATCCAACATCAAAGGTCGTTCTTGTACCTATTTATACTTTATAAAGTTCATTGAGAAAGAATTTGCCAGAATTAATTACTTTTTTTTTACAAGCTATATATGTTGCCAAATTGGCAACTTTGAGAATAAATATCTTCATCAAATCATTTATATCACAATACACTGATTTTATCTAAAGTACTAAAGAACAATTGATACTAACTCAAAATCTCAATATCAATGGAATTTTCACCAATAATGTACTGAAGATTTACTAAGATGAAATGATTAAAGTGTAAAATGTTGGAGATCACAGATTTTTTGTCCACTGATTCCTTTGCTGATTCTTTTTATATTAAGATTCTGATCTCTATTTCTCCTTTGCTGATTTTGAAAGTAATGTTGATTTTTTTGTCACAATCTATATTGCAAGTAATTTAAACCCTAAGTAATTTAAAATTACCTCAGTTTGATGATCTAATGTAATTTTGTCAACATTTGTAAGTTCAAGCCATTAAACTGATTTAAGCAAACATTTTTCAGCTTGTAATCTGTTGCTTGAAAAATTATTAAACTTAATCCTTTTCTGTTACTAAAAATATTCATGAGATTCAATCGGATTTAAGGACTGGCTTTGATTCAATTTTTTATAACTTAATACTTTCCTGTAAATGCTACAGAAAAAAAGTTACAGGAGAATGTATTGCTCTGTATGTATTTTACTCAAGATACATCAAAATTCTTGGTAAATAGTCTTCATATATGTCCAAATATAAATATCACTTAAATACTGTGAGAACAATAAAGTTTTGATGGAATGATTACACCTTTGATGAAAGTGATAGCTAAGTTGTATAAGAAAACTTCAGATGATATAAATTTCTACAATTGAACAATTTTGTTTTAGAAATCTATTTGAAGCGAAAAAATCCTTAAATACCCTTTTTTGTTTTAAAATTTAGAATTGTTAATACACTCATTTGTTTAAATTAAAAAAAAAAAAAAAAAAATAGACTCAAAGAGTATTGGATTGATATCCACAAAAATTGTGTTGCTTTGTTTTTAATTTTTTTAAATTAATGCAAACATGAAA
The DNA here is from genome assembly GCA_023376005.1 of Doryteuthis pealeii. Lineage (NCBI taxonomy): Eukaryota > Metazoa > Mollusca > Cephalopoda > Myopsida > Loliginidae > Doryteuthis > Doryteuthis pealeii. The sequence continues at coordinate 39,851,581 of CM042139.1, read as the reverse complement.
TTTGTATCCTCCAAACTATTTGTAAAATGAATGATTCCAAAGAAAGAAAGAAAGAAAGAAAGAAAGAAAGAAAGAAAGAAAGAGAGAGAGAGAGAGAGAGAGAGAGAGAGAGAGAGAGAGAGAGAGAGAGAGAGAGAGAGAGAGAGAGAGAGAGAGAGAGAGAGAGAGAGAGAGAGAGAGAGAGTGTTTTGAAGTAGTCAAAGGAAGCAAAATACCAAACAATTATTTGGTATAAGTCACTGATAGTTTTATCCTCCTGAGAATACAGTAAACCAAGTGGAAAATTTAGTTTTAACTGACTTGAATAAAGAATAAACCCATAGCACAAAAAAATCAGGCAAAAAACAGCTTATTCAATGACTAATATAAACTTTTTCTGTCAATTTCATACACAACTTTCATGGATAAGTGTTTTGCTTTCATTCAAAGAAATATGAATCTCATACCAGGATGCAAGCCAGACAATCCATTTATATTCCTTTTATGAAGTACTGAGACACAGAGACACTGAAATATGTAATTTTGAGGTAGACACATAAAAACTACAAACAATTCATAAATTTATAAGGAAACTGTGTCTTTCCATAATAGGCTTCTTTTGCAACAGAATTTAAAGAGCAAATATTTTATCTGCAATACAGATATAAGAAAAGTCAAGTTAAAAGTCTGAATCAAACAAACATTACTATTGAAAGATTATAAACCAGCTCTTCTTTATTTTTTATTTTACAATAATAAAACCTATCAGTACACAATAGAATAAGAATGGTAAACAGACTGTTCTAAATCAATTTCATTTTGTAATTGATTATGAATCAACTTTGAAATTATGAAGATAATAAAACTCTCCAAAATACTGATAGATAATACAATCCTTGAATTTCTATAGCTGATAAGCTAACAAGTAGCCAGTTAGAAAAGAAATTAGATTTACTTATATTTTTATTCATTTGGTTGTCAAATATAATTTTCTCATTTTGATTTTCCATAGACAGAAATCATTTTCATTTTTTAAAAAAAGTTTGAATCTTTTTAAGATATTCTAAAGAAGATCAGTTTTACTTTTTACTTTTTGAATAATTTTGTTGAAACAATTCAAATTAGTATAAACAATAAATAAGTTGACATGAACAAATTTTTATACATTTCCAGACTAAAAATCTTCTTTTGATTTCCATTTCTGGGTTAAACCAGACATCCAATTTAAGAGACATCATTTATATAAACTGAGTCATAATGTGTCTCTAATTTGAATTAGTTATGGCACATTTATTTTATTCTGCAGTATACAAGTTAATGTATTATCACATCAAAAATATACAAGTTAATGAATTATCATGTTAAAAATATACAGATGATAATACTAATGAAAAATATAATTTTGTTATGATTAACCACCACTGAATTTTCATATAAAATATCTGAACATTTTTTAAATATAAAGTTTTATATGAAAATAGTTTTCTAGAAGATGCTAGTTTTCAACTCATCTTTTTTTTTTAATCTGAAAGTCTTCCTGTATAAGAAATGGAAGTTCTATACTGTTAAATTTACCTTTATGATGTAAAACATTTCCATTACACACGTTGATCTGCATAAGTGTGTATGTGTGTGTGTGTGTGTGTGTGTGTGTGCGTGTGCGTGCGTGCATGTGTGTGTGTGTGTGTGTGTCAACCATTAGAAATACAAATTCATGTAGGGAAGAATTGAAGGAGGAAGAAAATGACTTCTTATTAAATTACACAATACAACCAGAAATAAATTATTGTTTTATTCACAGTTCATAGTCTACAGATATAATAAGCTAATGAAGTCTACAATATATAAGAAAAACTTTATTCAGAATATAAATTTTAATTTATAACAAAAATCAATAATGCAATTACAAGCAAAGTTCATGTTCAAGTTAATTGTTCTTCTATATCTTGGCATCTCTTGGAGTAATTTATACATTCAGAATTTTGTAAGATTATTGTCCAACAGTTCTCCATATGGTTATATTGCGTCATTTGTTAGGGAAATAGATTCAAGGTTCTGCATTGTCAAAAGAAATAAAGACATAATTATAATTACATGAAAGGTAAATTTTTTTATTGAGTTGAAAATCAAGTCAGATGTCTATAATAATAAGGAATGCATAATGCAGAGGTTGTATAATAGGTAAAAGACAATGAGTTCATTCAAGAAATATATGAAGCACTAACCAAAATTGCAGGAATTGATAAACAAATTGATCAATCTGTTTATTTGTCATGTTACCCAATGTTTCATTGATTCTTCACCAGATATTTCTCCCCAAACCATTCACACCTTTTCTATCATTATTCTCTTTCTTTGAGGAAGCCATTTTGTGCCTGAAGTTCCCTGAACTTTTAGGTAGCACCTGATATGTAATCTCATTTCTGGCTGTCATGTAACACAACATAGCACAACTTCAATTAAAGTGATGAGGTAATTAAATATTAATAAAAACAACTAAGAAATATTCAGAACATTAAGGAAGAGAAATATTATTTGATAGTAATGAAAAATGAACAGGAATCTTATTTCTTGCTTTATGAAAAGTATTTAAATTCATTATTATTGAAATCAGACCACTATTGCATATGGGCTAATTATAGAATTGAAAAATTTATCCCATGGAAATTCCATATAATAAATGCATAATAATTGCATGAATTTAAACTATAAATATATTCTAAGATGAATTGTTGTCAATTTCTATTTCTGTTTTAAAATCTTGTAAATTAATAACAACACACACACACACACACACACACACACACACACACATATATATATATATATATATATATATATATATATATATATAACAAAAATAAATTAAATTACAATAAAAAAACAAAAACAAAAAACACTTTGAATGGAAAAATTGAAGATTTGGTTTTTTGAAGCTCATTTTTGTAGATGAATATATCTATTTTATTTTTGAGTAAGAATTAGTTAACTTTTGAAGCAAATGGTTTACAATATTTACAATGGGGTTCATGTTACCAGTTTTCAAGAAGGTCAAGGTTGATAATATCACTATTGCAGCCAAGAATAATTATAAAATCTATCAGCAAAAGGATTGCTTATTAAAGAAAGAAAACAGTTTATAAAGATTCAATCCCCACTGAGGTCATCAACTGCAAGTCTTGTTGACCATACTAGTTGTGTTAATAGGATTAACACAAGCTGATACCCTTTCTCAAGATGTGAAGTAGTCCTGTCTTGTTCTTTTGGATGGATTGTTTTTCTATGTTTCTTTTTTTAATGCCATCAACCTTCATGAGTTATTTAATGCCAAAGCCAAACAGTAGAGGTACTACTTAACTAGGTGGGGGTGGGATAAGGGGATTCAAACCTTTTTCCAGGGTATGAGTCTGAAAGTGAACATAATATAAAACAACTGGAGTTTGAACTCACTCACTACAATGTTGCAGTCCAGCTCATTAACTACTACACCATGGGGACTCCACCCAATTTGGATGGCAGAAGCTTACAATTAATCAACAAAAAACAAATGATAGGATACAGTTGCAAACCCAATTTCATTTAATTCTGTCTTAGACTAAAGCAAGGTTTGCAGCAGACTTTTATGCTATAACTTGTGAGATTCTTCACCATATAGAAACAGTAGTATCATATGCAAAGAGGTAATCAGCCTGGCTCAGTAATAAGTGGTCAACTACTACAATTTACTGAAAGCAATGTATGTTCCTGATACCAATATGGCATCGCAAATAGGACCATTAAGTTCTTTAGAGGACTCCGAATATGCTGAAACTTGGATTAGATATTTCACAGCATTGGCTAGGGTAAAGAAGTTGAAAGACCAGAAAGTCTCTGGAGGGGAGAAGGAAATTACGGATTTATTTTTGGCTTCAGCAGGATGTAAAGTCATTAAAAAAATATTGATTATGGTATACCCCAAAATACTGGAAAATTTAATATATGAGGAAATCTCAACTATTATGAAAAGGAACCTAAATCCGAAGAAGAAACTTGTTATTGCAGAAAAAACAAAGTTTCTGGAAAGTAGACAGAACCCAAATGAAACTATGAGGCAGTATTTGCACAGATTGAAAGAAGCAACAATATATTGCGAGTTTGAAAAACTGGGTTCGAGAGAAATGGCTATAGAAGATGAATTGATCCTTCTAAGACTAATTGAAGACATATATGACATTGCCTGTAAACATAAAATCTTAGAGACGCTTCAAATAAATGAAATGAATCTAGAAGCAAGTGTAGAATTTTTGTAGCAATTAGAATTAATTGACGAATTCAATAATTCTAAAAATAATTTGGAAGCTTACACGCAACTAATAGCCCAATTAAGTGCAAATATTGGAACAGAGAACACGAAAAAAGACGTAAACAAATGTCCAGCCTGATGAAAATTATGTTTGAATTGTAAAAAAAAGTAACCACTTCCAGACTGTATGCAGATATAAAAAGAATATAAGATGTGTAGAAAATATAAACCCTCATACTGAAAATATGGAAATATATTTGCTAAAAACACATGCAAAATTAAGAGAAACAATAAAATTGAATGGCATAAAATTTCCCATACACGTTGACACGGGGAGCGATGTTACCCTGATTCCAAGGAATTTCTGAGAAAAAATGGATAAACACAAATAAAGAAAAAGTAATCTTAATTTAAAACAAAAATTTGTGATGAAATTATTCCCATCACAGTGATGCAATGCATTAAATCATGGACTCCTGGGAATAGATGTTTTAAAAGTGGATACCGTGAAATTGATAAACTTCATAAAGTTTGAAGAACCTAATATAGGACTATTAAAAGGATATAAAGCAAGTATTGATCTAAAAGATAATAACCACCCCATCTATTTTGAATCTCAAAAAATACTGGTTCACATTTTATTCATGGTAATGGTGAAAATAAAGAAAATGGTTGAACAAGGCATACCAAGATAGTTCCTCAAGGTAGTAGCAGTTGGGCCTCACCAATAAGAAAACCCAATGGCAATTTGAGGATATCTGGGGATTAACAAATAGGAGTGAATCATCAGATATGCTCGGATTCATTTCCCCATGCCTACCATAGAAACTAAGACTCATAAATTAGCAGATCTGAAATACTTTGCTAAAATTGATCTAAAATCAACCAAATAGAAATTGGAAACATCTGAAAGTTTAGAAGATAAAATACTGGACAGGGTTGAAATGGATACCCCTAAATTTTCTCAGAATGAAAACCAGACAAGATCCTGTATTAAGTTGAATTTCAGACAGAATAAAAAGAAACACATGAAGTAATTGGTCAATGGCAGAAAGACCTTACAAAGAATCAAGGTATAAACTAACTATAGAAAAAGACATAATATGCACTGGAGATATTATAATGCCCCCTCCCCCCCAAGCTTAAGGAAAAAAGGCATACATGATGATGTACATTGTGGTATAACAACTACACAAAGGAGGTTAAAATTACAGTCATGGTGGCCAGGATATTCTCGAAATGTAGAAGACTATGTTAAAAGATGCCCAAAATGTGATGAAATAAAAAAAAATTTCAGCAAAACAAAATTCACTTGTGGCCTAAAGAAAAACAACCATGGGCTTGGATACACATGGATCAGGCTCATATTAAAGGCATGGGGCTATTTTTAATTTTAGTGGACTCATTTTCAGGATAGCCTGACATAACTAAGGTTACTGACAGAAAATCCACCACTACAAACAAATTTTTAAAACAATAAAATCCACCACTACAAACAAATTTTTAAAACAATATTTTCAAGGAAACTTTAGTCTCAGATAATTTTGCCACACACAATCGACAGGAATCGTAGAAAGAATGGTGCAGACATTGAAAATGGGACTAAGAGCATTTTCCCTATTTAATGATAATATAGAGACTTACTTACTAAAATTATTAAGCTACAGAACAATTCCACATGCTGGCAGATTACAAAGTCCCTCCTCATTAATAGGTTAACAGATTAGAGCTCCCATAACAATGTCATTTTCAACAAATGAAAGTGTATGGTATAAAAAACAACAAAGAGTCTAATTCAGAGCAGGCAAATTTTATATTACAAAATTGACACAACACAGCAATGTTAATAAAAAACGGGCAAAATATACTTGCTCATGAGGATCAATTTAAAAGCAGAATGGAGCCAGGGGACATAGAGAATGAAGAATATAAAGGGGAGGAATGAAAATGAACAATCAATGGATGAGAATGACAAAATATCCGATGATGAATCAGAAGAAAATGAGCTTAGGCCTAGGTCTCCTATCAGAAGAAGTACAGATACCCTACCAGAAAGACCGTTTAGATTTCCAAGAATCTTCAGAAGTCAAAGATCTATGAAAGGCATAAAGCCATTTTAGTTCAGGGGGGTGTAGTATCATATGCAAATGAGGTAATGCTATAAAAGTAGTCTGCCTCAGTAATAATACTACAATTGACTGAAGGCAACATGTGTTACCAAGACTGCTTCACTTCATAACAGAAACTATCAATGCAAGTTTGCTGAGAACTTATTCCAACTTTGAGAATTGAATATTGGCATGGAAATCGCTTAAAAACTATAGGATTTAATGTCCTGATACTTCAAGACAGAGGCTAGAGTAAATCAAATTGGCATCACTGATAAACTCACTCTATGACTGTAGAGTTTAACATCCCAACATCCAGGGACATTCTAAAATAATTCAAAGTGGCATTGCCAATGAACTGACTCCAGGACTAATGACTTTGGAAAGTCAAGGTTTTTTATGAGCTTTCAAACAAAAATCCTCAATTTGAAGTGTGTGTGGGCTAGACACGTGACTGGCTCCCATGATCACTGAGATGAAAGGAACAATGGAGGTTTTGATAATTTCATCTCTTGTGGCCATGTCTCCTTTCTCAATTATTTGATAATTACTGATAATCATAGCTCATCCTTAAATGCCAATGTTCTGTTTGATCCCCATTAAAAGAGTTGACTCATATCAAAGGTTCACTCCCTTGGAAGCCCAAACCAATGCACAGGTTTTATTACATATCATATCACACTTTAGCTGGCTGGTCAGTCTTTTCCAGCTCTTGATTCTTGGCTCTTCCTCCAAAAGTTTATATCAAAGTAACATGTGGGGTTTACCAGTTATCATAACTTTTTAAGTGGCATAAAAAATTATGATTGCCATCTGTATTTTCAATTATTAACTCTTGGGTCTTGCTGATTTTGCTCTATCTTACCAAGTTAAACCTAAGTTAATTTCAGCTTCACACTCTGGATGTGTACAGGTACTAATTGAACTTGTCTCTCCTAATTAGTCTTCCTAATTCCTTTCATTCATAATTTCTCTAGTTTAAGGTTACAATTTATTATTCTGCTACCACTTATCTAGTGCCACAAAACAAGATTAAAAATTGATAATAAAAAATAGTCATTAATTTTCAATCTTATTTTTCTAATAATTTATAGTTTATTTTGATAAGTGTTTTTATAAAGCAAAACTATACAAATTAGCTAACTTCATTAGGAAAAATTGCTACCTTTCTAAAGTTATATAGCCAGCTGCTTAGGAACTTATTTGAAGCCGGAAGAAGTGGTTGTTTTGGTGACACAATTTTATGTTGAACCTGAACTTGGACAACAAACAAACACAACAGATTTATACACATAGATGAATAAGTTGTAGGAACCAAGTAGTAATATTAAAGAAACAAAACATTTTGTATTGTAAAAGTTATTTTAAGCAATACTTTATTCTAGATTCTCTTCAGGGTGTACTTAAGTAATGAGAAATATATATAAGAAAGTAATTTGTAGCATGAGTGACAAACTGAGATTTTCCTGCTAATGAAATGTTATTGTTTTATTTTATAATACTTTAAAAGTAATTTCCTATTTTCAGGCATTCAGTATATAAGAAATTAGATTTATAGATATAGCTATTTACTGAGTGGAAAAGCCTTAGTAAACAACTTAACAAGCTTTGAGTTGACTAGTTATGGGGCATATAACACAATATCCTTTAATTAGTTGATAGAATAATAAAATACAAGAACACAAGCAATTAAGTTAAGCTTAATAGAGCAAACAAATCTTATTGAATCATTATTTATAAATAACATTCCAAATATCTAAATATAGATTAAAAAAGAAGACAATTCTTGAATTTTTTTGTATTAGAAGCCAAATAAATTAAGTTTCTAATTGACTTTGATATGTCAATTTATACATATTTGAAGAGCAAATAGAATTTTTAATCATCCAAAAGTTTAACAGTAATGCTTTTAATTAATAACAAAAAGGAAAGAGAAAACATAAAGTTTCAACTTTTGGTCATTGGATTGCATACAGCTTGTGATTTGGATAATTAAATGTAAGTCAAATTGTCAGCTATAAATGCTGGCTGCCAAAATTTGATTACATGGCAAACATGATATTTAATGATAATTGAAAGAGAAGTATTTTTAGTATCATTAAAGGAAAATTAAGCAAATGATTCCTTATCAATGTTGCCAAATAAATAATGAGAAGCAAATATATGTAGAATGTCTCAAGGGAAGTGAAGTTGTGATCCGAAGAGAGACATATTAATTGAAAAATTAGAATGTAAACATAGTCAAAGAGTGCTCAAGAATATATGAAAACACTTCCACAAACAATATGGTAATGCCTACTTTTCTATAGAAATCAGTTTAAAATTATAGTTATAGTGCAAAATTAGACATCTTTTAAATTTTAGTGTTTTCATACAAGCAGTGCTGAAAAGTTCTTGGTCTGATCAAGAAAGGAATGACCTAAAGCCATGAAATGTACATGCTATTTTACATATTAATCTGACAGTGCAACTCACTTATTACATAATTTCCTTAATCCTACTTTAATCCTTACAAAGAAAAAAAATTGATAACAAATTTTAAAAACGAAAAAGGTCTTGGTTGGAGGGAAAACTTTTTGACACCCCCACAATATAATGAAATCTATAAATGTAAAATTTTGTCCACTAATTATTAATCTTCTTCAGATTGAAATGCATACCATATGTTCTATTTTGTAATAAAGAGATTCTACTGGAACACATGCTGTATAGATTTTTCAGAGTCAATCATATGTATGACTTCATATTACTGCTTTAAATTTAAATAAATGTGTTTGCTTTTTTTGCAATAGCCAAGAGCTACTAATCAGAACTTTTGATTTATCAAAAAAAGTAGACCATTTCTTTTTGTAGAGATTAGTCCACTATGTTTACTTAAAAGAATATACAAATCTAAAAAAGAAAATGGACTGATTTTTAACTGATTACTAATTTTACCAGAAAAATAACATCCAATAGCCTATAGGGTATTGGAGGAGGAATTTTTAATGCTATTTAAAACCTAATTTTAATGGTTATAGCAAAAAACCATTTAAACAAATGTTTTTTTGACAGCTTCAAATTCTATTGAATCTTAAGTTAAAAAATAGAAACAAGAGAAAAATACTTAAAATGTTTTCTAAAGTCCTGTGAATAGTTGTGATTTTATTTTTGTTAGCAACTACATTTTTTCAATAAATCTTTACTTTGACTAAACTTGATTAGTTTACATGGTGTAGTGGCTAACATGCTGGACTGCAAAATTGTAGTAAGCAAGTTCAAACTCCAGTTGCGCTACAACATTCATTTTTAATAAGAGAAAAAATATTATTGTTCAGAAGAATTTTCTTTTTTTTTAAAACTCAATCACATTCATGTCAATTCTTATATAAAACTCAATATAATCTTTAAAATCCTACTAAAAGACTAAATTACTGTATATGTGTCATCATACATACATTTTATCTACCAATTGAATCCCATGATTATATTAGATAAAAACATCTTTAGCGACAAGAGATTTGTAGGGCAAGAGAAGTGATTGGCTTCTTTAGGGGTCCCTTCCAACATTTAATAAGATTTGTTATTATATAATGCCAGTAGAAATGCAGTAGGTGAACTATTATTTATAAAGCATTAGGGGTCTCACTCTATTGGGGATCTGGGAGTATTTTCAAATAGCCAATCAACTTCCACTCAGTTATAACTAACTATTATATAACATTTTTTAATCAGGTCTTAAATAAAATAACCTTAATAAAAAGGTTAAAAACCCTTTATATCCTGAATTTCAAAGATGTACTTATTTATAGAGAAAAATTTTATAATTGTGCCTCAAAGGAAATGAAGTCAGATCAAATAAGTCAGTATGGCATAAAGCAAGGTTATTCCAGTTCAATTTTCATCTGCTTTAATCATTCCCTGTGCTCTGAATAACCAGAATATTTATAAATGCCTTACCTGATACTGAGAATAATCAAATTCTTTATTCTCATTAAGATTCTGAGGCAATTGGCTGAAATGAGAGATTGGAACATTAATTCTATATTGAATAAAAACATGGAAAGTTATCAAACAGAGAAACTATATTTATCTATGTAGGTTGTGTACCATAAAATAATATTTATTATTATTTTGTTACTTGCATATATCTATTGGCTGTTAGAGGAAAAAAGATATAAGAAAGTAATACCAAAAATTAAATAAGAATTTATTATATCTTTAATAGTTAATACTAATAATTTCTAAAGAGGTTGGGGTCAATATTTGGAAGGGACAAAAACGTGTGAAAGATGGCAGTTTAATTAGATAATCTTAATCAATTTTCCTCTTTCTAATATTGTACCTAGGCACCTGGCTACTGGCTGTGAGGATTATGCAGACAGATAATGCTTCTAGTAGCAGGATGACATTTCGGAACAACATGCAAAAGTGGGAGGAGGTATTTTAGAAGAGTAGAACCATGTCGAGATAAGAAATACAAAGGGCTATGAAACCTAGGGAAAGAATAATAGTTTCTATCATCATTGAAGAGCAACATCAAGGCCGATACCTTGATGCAGCAGCCAATCAGTGTGATTGGTTATTTCTTTCATGAGACGACAATGATGTAAGAATATCATCAAAAGGAATCAATTTGGTGCATCAGTGTATCTGCCTCAGAATGTGTTGTGAGCCCAGAATAATTCTAAGTGATTGGCATCAGCAGCAGTAGAAGTATTGGTACCAGCAGCGGCAGCAGCAGCAGTGAGGTATGCAATGTGAGAAAGAAAGAGGGAGCAATAAAGGATTGATTAGATGGGTAGGGGGTGTAAGAAGAACGCATGAAGCAATTCTTGTTAGCTTAGGGAATGCAAAGCTCCTGCTGAGAATGATCGACAGCTGAAAGTGAGGGTGATAGGAGAGGTGGAAGCCGAGTAAAGGAAGGTGTTACAGCTAAGCCTGACTCAAAGAATTTTTTCTGGCATATGTGACAAGATGGCCATCCCATTCCCCATGTGCATTAAGAAGGAACAAAAAGAACAACAATGTCCTATGTAGAATCACTGTGTTTTCTTTATTGCTCACATATATTGGATATGAATGACAAGTAATGCAGGAAACATGTAAAAACCTATAGGCAGAATGCATCAGTAAGCAAACATGGAATTATTATATATTCTATAAGAATTAGCTGGTCACGAAAAAAAAAACAAAAAAAAAAAAACAGAATATGATTTGGTGCATTCTTTGCCTGACAATGATGAGATGTTCTCACCTTATCTTTAATATAACCAGAAGCTAACATGCCAAAGTTCATTGAATGCTTTATTCTTTGTACAAATATAAAAACAGTAAGTCACTAGGATAAGAATAGGCAAGGAATGAAAAATAGAACAGCATTACATGTCAAAATAATGGAAAGAGATGAGTTTTTATAAGAGACAAATGAAGATGGGGATGAGGAGGAAGAAGAAAGACTGTATCTTTATCCAATCCGAGAAAGGATTGGATAAAGATACAGTCAGTCAGTGGAGTGAAAGAAAATAAAGGCTGCAGTTTTGATAACAGTGGTAACCTTAAGTAATCAGTGTTGTCTTCTCTGACCTTGGCAGTGATGGACATTATCCCCAGAGGCGCTTATCCCAATCTTGCCACAATCACAATGTCAGCAGGGTAAATGTCAATCTCATGGTAGAAACTATTTATTGGTTTACCAATGAGAACACCGAGAAATGATTATATTATCAATATTATGATTTGTCTGTTGGAGACTGAGATAGGGGCTTAGCTATAAGGCATGTTTCAGAGAATAAGAAGTTTGTGGTAAAGTTATTACTTCCTGAATAGGGAATAATGAAAGAGGTCAAAGTATGAGGTTTTGATAAATAGAAGAATGGCAACTTTATATTCTAGAAGTGGGCTGGCTAGCGTGATCATTATATCTTCAAGTGTTAATGCATTTCTATACGACATATGATTTTAGGAAATTTGTAACCCTATTAAATTTGTTTTCACTCTCAATTTGGCTATTTTAATGATTTTAATACAGAATACAATTGGTAAGAACAAATAATGTAAATATCAATTTTATTCAGTTTAAAAGTTTTATATGATTTACACTATAGATTAGCAGATATCAACCTAATAACTTTCCTCTGAAGAATTTATAAAGATATTATCAGAAAATATAAATTTAAATTATGTATTTACCAACCCCTCTACTCAATCAGGATGTAACACAAGGTCAATTTTCACACACACATATATATATATATATATATATATATGTGTGTGTGTGTGTGTGTGTGTGTGTGTATATATACACACATAAACACATACACACACACACACACACAACCCTTCTGCATGAGCAGGATGTGAAACAAAGTCGTTTTTTAAAGCAGAACTTTGACAGATTAAAGATTAACTCAAATGATCTTCCAGAAAGCACTGTATTCACTTGTTTCTACTAAGAGGATATTCAAACATTTCATTGTGAAACAAAAATATTTTTAAGACAATTTGAATTTGAAGTAACTTATTGGTAAGGTGATATTCTCAAAATCTGACACGACATCTGTATTGTTACTTATTATTACTCAAATATTTTTTTAGTTTCTTCAGATTATCTCTTCGTTCTTATGTTTGTATCTGCAGATTCTTCTTTTGTTGTATAACACAAAACTCTAAAGTATATATTTTACTGCCCTACTGGATGATATTCATCTTAAGTCTAGAAGCACATCTTAAAAATCATAACATTATAAGATGGATTTTTCCTTATTTGGTTATATTCTGTTTTTGCTAGATACTAGCAATTTTAAAGTTCTATATAGGAGGCAAGATGCCAGTAACATGGAAGGCTGAAAATCAAGGAAGTGACTTATTATATGGGTAATTTTTAATTTAAAAAAAAGTAAATTTTTTCTAGTGCCTGTAGTTGTTATAAATATCATTTATAGATATTTCATATACAATTCAATCAGACTCATGTAAAAGAATGACTTTTAAAGTGACTACCTCAAAAATCTAATGTTTACTATAAACTTCAACAGAATATCTATATGTATAAAAGAAAGATTCTGTATGTCTGTCTGTAGGTATGTTTATTTGTACAACCACCTAGTGCACAGCCTTTTATAAAGGAAAATTGGTGGAGACCAGCAAAGACCAAAGTTCAAAATCCACACCCTATTTTTGTCTGAAAGGGGGTTAAAAACATTTTACCACTCATTTTCCATAAAAGCTAAATAAAAATATAATAAGTGCATAAATCAATGTTATATTAAAAAAATAATTTAAAAAATTAAAAAATAGAACAAATAAATAAAGGATAAAACATTACAAAAAGACAAATAAAAGGAAAAAATATAAACAAGAATAATAATAAATAAAAAAAACTTCAAAACAAAAATATATAAAGAATAAAAGATAATAAAACAAATATATAGAAATGATTTTTTTAAAATCTATATATAAATATAGATAAGAGATATATTTAACTTTTTAAATACCAGGGGTGGCTAGAACTCTTTTTTTTAATATTAAATAAATTGGCATACAAAAATATCTGACAAAAGCAGTTTGGTATTTGTTTTGTACAATTATATATGTACATTGATTTTTTTTAACATTATTATTTTCATTTACATTACAGTATATGAGCTTTTCCACATACATGAATAAATTAGCAAGTTTGTTTAGTAAAATAATCATAACAAATCTTGAAAATACTCATTTGATTAATAATCAATTACCTTCTACTCACTCTTGCCATTTGTTTTGATTTGAGTTGACTCAAATGATATTCAATATTTCCTTTTTTTCTTTCTGCCCATTTCAGGGTGTTTGCTCTTGGTTTCTTTTTTTTCCTAAAAGGAACATTTTTAAATTGCCATTATTTTATATTTTCTGACATTTTTCTTTTACTCAACATCATTCATTATTAAGAGAGTTAATAAGCTAAGCAATGTTTCACTCCATGTTAAGAGGCAACATATCAGAAGGAAATTTAGTTTTATTAATATAATGATTAAAATCAAAGACTACAGTAAGATTAAAACGATTTTCATTGAAAATAATGAATATATGTATTCAAAAAAGTTTCAATATAATTTATAGTGATAGTCAACCAAAGATTAAATTTGCAGATCATGGGATGATCTATTTTCAAAGAAGAATTAATATTTAATCTTCGTCATCATCATCTTCAAGGCATGCTGACAGAACATATATCTTGGACTCTCTCTCTCTCTCGCCATCCATCCCTAGCGGCCATTGCTATTGGAAAGTTTTCTTGATAGAATCCAGTGTTTGCACAGAGCTGATAAATGTAAGATTTTGCTTGTCAGCAAACATTGATGTTTCCCTGTGTAGTTCATAGGAGAATGTCACATATGACTTTGACCTTACTTCTCCAGCAGTGCTCAGCATGTCTTAGTCTTCATACTTGAATACTTTGTGAAATGGGAGGTAAATGGTCGTACAACTACTGTTTTAGAGGGTGATGCTTTCAGAATTTGTTCAAAACAGCATACAGCTTTTTTTTAATTATTATAATCCAGGAAATTTTCTTGTTGAAAATAATAAAGCAAAGAATAAATCATACATTTATCTCAGTATGACAAAGATTTAACTATTTTAGATAGTAATGAATAAAATATCAAAATTAAAAATGTATTATTTAGAGATGAATGGGATAATTAATTAAAGTATAAATTCTAAAGTCAAAGGGACAGAATATAAGTGGTCAATAATTCTTACAGTATTAACAGTAATATAAACAAGAGATTTCTTTTAAAAATTGAACACATTATTGATCAACTGTCAGTACCAATATTCATGCATCTACCTATTCATTTTTAAATGATTCAATTTCTCTACATGCTGGAAAATTATAAGACATGATTTATTTTCTATCCTTAAATAAAAATATTTCAAATGACAAAATTCTGCCATGTCAAGACAACTTATTGAAGAAAAAGATTTTCCCATTTGAATAAGACAGTTAAAAAAATTTGACAGCCTATAACAAATGAATATATTATATGCTTAGCATCAAAATATTTATCAGCTTCCCTTTCATCCATATAAGTATACGTATATTGATCAGGTGGAAACTATTCAGTAAGTTTCTCAGCAAGAGTGTACAAGATGGCATTAATTATCTAACATCATCCACTCTTTATGGTACCAATTTAAGTTGTTCTTTTTTTTTGTAGTTCTTGGTGCATATATAGAAATTGATAGATTTTGTTGACAGATGTTATCAGCCAAAAGCATGATAAATATAAAATTGGTTATAGTAGACACCAGAAAAAGTATACGCGTGTATGGACATCAGATTAAACATGGTAATATGTGAATAAATAAATATATATTGATTCCATTAATATATTTTCTTTATTTTGAGCTTACACATGTAAAATAGTTAATTTGGATTTATAATCAAAATACTTCTCTCTCTCTCTCTCTCTCTCTCTCTCTCTCTCTCTCTCTGTGTGTGTGTGTGTGTGCGTGCGTGCGTGCGTGTGTGTGCTTATTGATATTCATACAATACTAAATATGAATTTTCAAATAAGTTTGACCTTTAAGTTATCTTGTTAATATCTCTCATTTTTTACTAATGTTTATATAATTTAGAGATTAAATGTTTGTCATAATAACTTTACCTTCAATCAAAAATTATATAGAACATTTAATGTCCATAAATGGGCTTTAAGCTTTTTGGTTTTGAAATTATATATATATAGCACCTTTTCAAGACTAAAATTAGATTTAACATATAATAGGCAACATTGTCTTAAATGTGATATACAAGGGTGGGTTGAAAATTTTATAAGCTGAAAAGTTCATATGATAATGTAATATCTGACCAATGGGATACAAGCACTGCAACACTGATGGAAGAAGTATGTGGACCTCAAAGAGGACTATGTTGAAAAATAAACCTCATTTGGTCACATTCCATGAAAGTATCTTTGTCAGCCTATGAACTTTTCAGCTGACTCTCTTAAATACTTAAAAAAGAGGGGGGAATGAATTACCAAAATGTTTTTGTAAGGCTTGCAATTTCATTGTTATTTCACTTTGGTCACCATTGTTAGTTTGTTTCTAGATTAAAAAATACCTTACTTTGACTATCAGATAGATTTTGTTTATATTAAAATCACCAGGTCAAAAGTAAAAATGATTATATTTATGCATTGAAGATGCTTGCAAAAGATTTAAAGTGTTCTTTCTTTTTATATAATTTATATAAGTTTTCTCTGATTTTTCTGAAATGAGGAATTATTATTACTCGGGTGAGTTGCAAGTTTTGCAATATTTGGGTAAATGCTAGTTTGCAGTACATATATCACATGACTGAAAGACCTTGAAAGTACTCGCTATGATTGATAATATTATGGTAGTTAGTGTGCTGACATGTTGTGCATTGCTTCATTCTATTTGTTATTTGAAAGTCGTACAGATGAATGTGCGACATAGTCTAATTCAGGAACTTATACTTTACAAATTTGAACTAGCCATAATGCCTTAGACGTAACAAAAAACATTTGTTGTTTGAAAGGTAAAGGCACAGTTGATCGCAGTACAGCAACGATATGGTTCAAGAATTTTTGATTGGGTTTCAAGAACCTTGACAATCAGGCAAGTTCAGATACACTTAAAACTGTAGAATCCAAGGCCAATGCTCCAAGCCAGAGAGAAATCCAATGAGTAGCACTTGTAGAATATCAGGTGTGCTTGGCCTCTCACAGTCCAGTGTAGTTCATCATCTTCACAACCTTAGCAAAAGCATCCAGAGTTGCTGAATTGTGCCTCATGTTACAAAAACACTGTAAAACTTTTGACTCACTCTAGCATTATTATACACGAATATACTTGAACCAGCATCCAGGGTGTCCCATTGTGGTGTAATGGTTATTCATTATTACTGAATAATGAGTTCAATCCTTGCTGGATACCCCATACTTGTGACTGTGTCACATCATATCCATGGCAATCAGGTTGGGTAAATATCTACTAGAACCAGTATCCTCAACTTGGTTGTTATTGTTTTGCCTGTTATACCCTTCAGACATCTTCAGGAGTCTGTCATCTGGTAAAGACATTTGAAGAAGGCTAGAGAGCAAAACAGCTGAAACATTATGACTATAACAACCAAGATGAGGTTACTAGTCTGAGTACTTCAGTGCATAATAAGTGAATAAGTGTTGTGATATGCTTTCTGGTCAGAAAATTAGATGCGTTAATTGATAGCCACTTGTCAGACTGTTCACATCATTTAGTAAAGAGGTTGTGACCCATCTTTAAAATATAAAGTTTCCTTGATGTCATCCCTGAATTCCATATTCCCCATTTATTCAAGTACAATGAGCATAAAATAATCTAAAGTTGTCTAAATCTCTATAGTGTCAATACATAACACTGTCTGATTTATCACTTACTACAGACAGACATACACATGAATTCATTGATACAGTCACTTTAAACTTGAAGCACATAATTGCTAGTGTTTTATTTGTATGTTTAGCCAGTTCTTTTCAAACTGCTGAGTATAACTGTTATGGTTTTTTGTGCTAGCCAAGGGATAATCACTTCAGCCTTTGCAGTAAACAAATGGTCTTTGTCTGTTGGTAGTATAGTGTCATGTGAGAATGGAGAAGAAAGCCATAACAATAAAATATTAAATCAATATGTCCTAAGTGGTGGAGTAAGATGAAGCAGACAGCACATAATAAAAACAGTAGATAGAGAGAAAAAATAAATAAAAGAAAGAAAAAAGAAGATAAATAAATGGACAAAGGATTTTTCTCATTTAAAGTAAATATTAACAAGATTAAAAATAAAATAATAATGATGATGATCACAACAATAACAATGATTATGATGATGATGATTATAACAATGATGACGATGACAATAAAAATGATTATGACAATGATGATGTTGATAATGATGATGATGACAATAACAATGATTATGATAATGGTATCAATGATGATGATGACAATAACAATGATGGTGAAGATGACAATAACAATGATTATGATGATGAAGATGACAATAACAATGATGATGATGTTGATTCTGAAATCATTTCATCACCTAATCTCCAGATAAGAGTAAAAGTAGTTTTATGAATTCATTGTTACAATTTGAGTCTGTAAACATTTTTGAATGGAGCATAGAAACATGTTTTATAGAATGATAAAAATAAAATCAGTTCCCATTTCATAACTTACATACATATATGCATTTAATCTTTGATTGCTGTGTCATATGAATAACTAAAATCACAATCAGTTTTTCAATAAAGAAAATTATTTAAAAGCTAAAAGTGAATTTAAAAAAATGCAAGTGTTTTGAACAATGTGAAAAATAAAATATACACATTAAATCAGTCAATGAATTCAAATATTGGAATTGCATAGGTTCACTGGATTTATTAGGAGAGAAGAATTAGAAAAATATATTATCTATCATTGTCTGTTTCTATGTATGTGTTTATGCATGGATGCATCCTACTAAAGCATTTATCCATTTCAACTTATTTGTATTTATGTATTTCTGTTAGTTTATATCTGAACCACTTCAACTCTATTGATCTCTGTGTCTGCATTCAGTATGAATCTGAATAATACAATCCAACATCAAGTAACAAGGTTCCTCTGTTATATAAAAGCATTAATAATTGGAAACTTCACAATGATGTTGTCCTGGTGGTTGGCATATTGTCAATTATAAGTTAATCAGTTTGAAGCTGTTGCTCTAAAGTAGAGAGGGAACAACTCTAGAGAAAGCTCTATCAACATTCATCTATTCAGCTCATCAGTTATTCAAGGCAAATTAACTTCTAATCTTCTCCCTTTAGTTCTGCTTTTCAGTGCACAAAGGTGAAATCTAATCAAACAGGAAATCCTATCATAACAAGGAAACACATTCAGAGAATATGCTTCTCATAGAATGTCAAAGCTTAGTAGAATATGAAATGCAATTACTCATATTTTCCCTTCAAATTTTTAAAATCATCATAAGATGACATTCTTTGAAATTTCAAACCCCTATAGGATCCCTCAAGCTAATTACACCAAATTATACTTATATATATATATATATATATATATATATATATATATATGTGAGGAAAGGAAGTGAATCCGACGGTATGTAGTATATTAAGAAAAATGAAAAAACACAGGTTTAAATGGGTTAAGTGGTGAGTTTATTGGCCGACGCTGCAGTGTTTCAATCTATTAATTAGATCATCTTCAGGGCATTTGTTGGTATATGGAAGGTGATAAGAAATTATTTATCACAGAATAACGAGAAAAGCGAGTGGTAGTCATTGTTATTCAGTCTGTTTAAAAATTTCTGAGGTTTGAAATTGACGTCATATTTCAAACCGTCTCCTTTTTCAAACCTCAAAATTTTTTAAACAGACTGAATAACAATGACTACCACTCGCTTTTCTCGTTATTCTGTGATAAATAATTTCTTATCACCTTCCATATACCAACAAATGCCCTGAAGATGATCTAATTAATAGATCGAAACACTGCAGCATTGGCCAATAAACTCACCACTTAACCCATTTAAACCTGTATTTTTTTATTTTTCTTAATATACTACATATATATATATATATATATATATATATATATATATACTTTAAATATACTATTTTGGGGATGCTATTGTCAGCTACTTGTTGTAATTTTATTATAAAATCAACTATATACTTCAATCATATTCTGTATTTCTGTTTATTTGGAAGAAGCTTTAAAATAGACCACGTTTATCTATAGCATCCACACTTACACAGACAAAGCAAACATTATGATTATAGCCACAATAATGGTCATGCTTATAGCATTAGAATAAAGGAAAAAACTCTTGTCAAGAAGGATAAGTTTCAGCTATAAATAAGCAAATAATAACTAGCAATTCAAAAATGAAATAGATATAATAGAACACACACACACACACACACACACACACACATATATATATATATATATATATATATATATATATATATATATATAATATATATATATATATATTAGTTACTGTATTATAGGGATATGATTCATAGTTAATTGAAAAATTTTAAAAATATTGTAGAAATTACTTTCATTATATAATTATTCTTTGGTATATAGTTTACATACCAAAACTAGACGATGGAAAATTATTTGATGTTTTTTTTTTTTCAAAGATTTTAAAAAAACATTAAGAAAAACAATGAAACAAAAAAGAATTATTCCCCAGAGAAGAGTAGAAGGAAAATTAATTAAAAAACTCTTAGAATTACTTAAGTTTTCACATTTATAAAATTTTACACACACATACACACATATATATATATATATATATATATATATATATATATATATATATATATAGAGTAAACAAAAAGGCTTAAAAATTGGCCATTTTGCGGTTATAGATCCATTTCTGCTCACAGGTATCTGAATATACCTTTCATCAGACTGCTAACTTTATTGAATATATATATATTATCAAAAGTTTTCTTAACAGCATTTTATTTAATTAATTGTTGTTTAAGATATTTTCCATATATTTTGAATATATATATATATATATCAAAAGTTTTCTTAACAGCATTTTATTTAATTAATTATTGTTTAAGATATTTTCCAATTTGAAAATTTTAACCATTTTTTTTGTTATTTTTTCAAATAACAATGTTGTTAGGAAAACTAGTCTACAAAACTTAAATTAATTTTTTCAATAATGAATAATTTTACATATTAATTTTTTTTTAATTTTGCATCAATCCTAATATGTAATTATTATATGATATTTTAATATATAATCAATATAATATTTAATCTATTTAAGTTTAAAAGGAAAAGAGAAAAAAGTACCCATAAAAGATATTTTCTTAAAAAAAAAATAAAAAATAATTATTTATTTTTTCTATCAATACTAATACATAATTTAAGATAATCTTTTATTTACTTATTTACTATAAAAAAATAATTTAAATTAGAGAACAAAGGGGATAAAAAAGAAAAAAAGAAAAAGAAGAGAAATAACACCCCCACCCCACCCCAAAAAAAAAGAAAGAGAGGGAGATAGAATAAGAAAGGAAAGGTGAAAGCGAAACAAAAGCTAAGTATGTAAATTTTTCTATTAACGGTTTTTATTTATTTGTTCATTTTTGTTTTTAAATTTTGACACGTCTACACGGTCGCAACATATTGGCAACATTTTACCGGATGTCAGCCTTGTTCTCAACAAACTTTTAAAAAAGAAAAAAAAGAGAGAAATAAGAAATTACAGTTATTCGCCCATTTCATTCATAAAGGAGGAGAAGAAAGAGAGGAAAAAAAGGAGAGGAAAAGGAAATAAGAAGAGAAATTATAACGACACAAATAAAAAAACATAAGCACGTCATTTCTGAAAATAAACTCTGATGATGAAGCTCTAGCTTCGAAATCGATAAGACATATAAAACATCTTTTTGTCTTTATTTTTTATACGCATTGTATTGCCTTTGAATTTTAATATTTTAATATTACATATTAATATTTTTTATATAAAGTTTAATGAATAATGAGAATGTAAATTTTTAGGAGTTAAAAGTGTTTTTTGGGTGGTTCAATTTGTTGTTAAGTCCTTTTGGGATAAGGGTTTCTAGACATAATATCCATCTATCTTCATAGGTTTCTGGTAGTGATGAATTTTTTTCAATCTTTTGTATTTTTTAATGAATTTAGCATCTCTGTTAAAGTCACGGTCTGTTAGGCAGAAATGTTGTTCAACTGGGAGTAGTTTATTATGATTTAGAGATTTAATTCTGTATTTATGAGGGTCATCTAAAAAGTTCTTATGCTGACCAAGATACTCTCATGGAATGTGAACAAATAAGGTTTATTTTTCAACATAGTCCTTCTTGCAGTCCACACACTTCTTCCATCAGTGGTGCAGTGCCTACATCCCATTAGTAAAATCAACAGTAAATATGACGTCATCACATGAACTTTTCAGTGAATGAACTCTTCAGTCCACTTGTGTATATATATATATACATATATGTATAAGTAAAAGTAAAACCTGTGAAGTGGCCTATTGTCAGTATCAGTCAAACAGGGAGTCTATCCCCTTTTTGTTAGTGCTAGAGAAGGGAGATTGTTTTTGCTGAAGTGGAGTGCCACACCCAGATGCTTTACCGCACAGATCAGATTAGCCAAGCTGTGCTACTCATGCACTGAGTTGACGGGAACTGATATTGAACCTGGAACCTTGTGATTCCTAGGTGGATGCTCTTCCAACTGAGCTAAACCGGACCCATATATATATATATATATAGAGAGAGAGACAGACAGACAGACAGACAGACAGACAGATCATGAAGTCAAAAAAATCTGTCAGGGGATTGTGTTTTTTCTTTTTTGCTTTCAAAACACATGAAAATATTAATAATGGAATAAGCCAAAGGAGGTGAGAATAGAATCATTTTAGTTTACATATAGACAGAATAGACTTATTTTAGTTTATATATATATATAATCTATTTATATGTATGTACACAAAATAGCCATTTTTCTAAATTTATTGTGACTTTCATAGTCTACATGAAATACACCAAATAACAATTGAATTTACAAAACAATCTATCCATAATATACAAAATAGTAAATGAAAATAATTGGATTGTTAAATATTATTGATACCTCTACAAGATTCAATGATTAACAATCAATAATGTATACTTTTTTTTAACTAATAACTTCTTTCAAACTACAATTAGAAAGTATTTTATTTCAGTTTACAACTGCATATCCTTCTGCATTCTTCAAATTAGATAGTTTTCTCACATTCACTTTTTTCTTTAGATCCTATCATAATTTTTCGACAGGATTTAAATCAGGACATTAATCCAGCCATAGAACATCTTTTAATCAATTTTTGATTAAAAGTGAAGTGTTCGCATGTTCATTGTCCTGCATGAAGGTCCAAAAGGTATTGCCATTCAAGTTGCCTTGCTAATGATTCCAGGTTTTCAAAATATTAAGAATTCTTTTTTCATTGTTAGTTCATTTTCAACTAATTTCCCAGTATCTTCAGTAGAAAACAACCCCACAACATTATGCTACTCCCACCAAGTTTGACAGTAGGGATGGTGTTCTTTAGATTGTGAGTCTCACATTTTTTCCCTCCTAATCATAAATTGATTTTTGACTTGTCAACTCACAGAATAGAACACAAAAATATTCAAGATTCTTCAGAAAGTCTCTGAGAAAATTCAAAAGAATGTTTAAGTGCTTCTTTTGAAGACTGAATGCCTTCAAGCCACCTGTATTGAAAGCTTGTGTAATTGTTGACCATGAAGCATAGACTTCTGTTCCTGCTAAATTGGCTTCCTTTGCTCTGGTTGTTATCTTAGGATCTTTCTTCACTACTCTCAAAAGCTTTTCTTCATGTCACTCTGAAAATATCCTCTTCTTGCCACATCTACTCTTGTCTTCCAATGAATCAATATCACAATGCTTTAAGATAATGTTTCAAACAATTCATTATAGGATATTTAAATGCTTAAATATTATCTTAAATACATCCCTATCAGTATGAACATCAATTATCTTCTTTCTTATGTCAGAACTGTGCTCATGATAAAGGATATAGAAGCAGTAGATAGTTGGGACCATATGACCTTTAGGCACCCCTTTTTGATTTCGATTCAGAAGGACATGTTTTTCATTTACACCGTCAATATCCGGTTGTTTGTTAGAGGTTAGGCTTAGGGGTTAGTTTTATAATTAAAAAAAACAAACTCTAATCGTCTGTTAAAAACAACTGAATATTGACGGTGTAAATGAAAAAAATGTCCTTCTGAATCGAGATCAAAAAGGGGTGCCTAAAGGTCATATGGTCCGATAGTTGCAATAATATTACACAGGTGATGGCATACGCACCTTGTTAAGTGTTGTTTTAGTTTCTGTACAACTTTCCAGGGATGATGTCATTTCTATTGTTTAAAACATATCCTTACAAGGTAGTCAAAATCATTGTTTTTTTTTTCAATGTAATATATCAAATTCTTTAGCAGATGCCAATAATTTTGAACTGTGCTTAAAAGTTGTATTTTCTTAGAAAAGATTTTTAAGGGTATACTTATTCATGGCCAATACTATATATATATGTGTGTGTGTGCGTGAATGTACACCATTATTATATATATATATTTAGAAAGTTAATACGCAACATTTCATGGTCTACCATCTTTTTTAAAACAAGTTTTAATAAATACATGTTCGGTATTATTGATTTATATATAGTTGGTTTTATTTTAATATATATTTAAAGTTATCTAATGTATAGAGATTTATGAAAAAAATTATTCAAAAACAAGAAATCATTACATAAACTTGTCCTGCCTTATATTTTAAGGACCAGAAATCTTAACCAGAAATCGCAACTGAATTTAGTTTTACGATGTGTACAAATATTTTTTTTTAAATTGTTACACTTATTTTAGATGCAAAAACAGTTAACTGTTGAAATTTTTTTACATAGGGTTGTTACTTTTTTTATTAATGATGTTATTTTTTATCTGCAATATATTTATTTAAATTAATTTTAACAAAGTAATTAATAGTTAATAGTATTTTTTTCATTGTTTAAAAACAATACATTCATCAATGAGTTTAATTTTATTCGGTATTAGATTATTAAAATAACTTTTTAATTCTAATTTACATAAATTTTATTTTGTTCTTTAAAAATTAAATAAATAAAGTTACTCAATTAATTTAATGCTTACTTTGATAAATAAATGCTTACTTTAATAAATATGAAATTCATTAAATCTCTAAGAAAATGAAATAGGAGCAATTTTAATGCAAAAACTGTTTATGTTTGTTATTTTTTTCTATATTCTAATGGTAATTATTACGTCCCCTTCTTTTTAAGTGGTCAAAATTTAATGTAAACATTAATTTCAAACACAATTTCATGAATTTTATGATATAAAAAAAAAGAGAAAAAGAAATATTGGAGTTTTCTTTAATATTATTTCTTTTAAATGATACAAAGATTTTTTTTAAATAAAATAACTTTTTGAAACCTTTTGTAACTTTTCCTGTCATGTGTACATTTATACTGCAAAATCAATTGGACATCCCTAAATTATGTTATTTTTCATCTGCAATATATTACCCAAAATCTTAATAACAGAATAAATACACTCAAAATTTGAACATGCAGCATTAGACAGTCCTCATTGTTTTTTAAAACAAGTTTTAATAAATACATGACTGGTATTATATATCTATATATAGTTTGTAGGGACCGTTGTTGTTTGGTGTTTGTTGAAGAAGATCCGTGTTTTGATCCCCACAATTTAAATGTATATGACTACGGAAATGTAGTTTCCATAGACAACAAGAAGAAGACAAAATTGATACAATAAACAACTTTATATACATAAATACAATTCGTATAGTTTTGTTCTTTCAGCGGTGTTGCAGACTATGTGTCCGTACGTAGTTGTGTTTGTAAAGTGATTATGTATTGTTTATATTTGTGTGATTGGATATGCCAACGTTGTAGCAGTTTTGATAAAACAATGTCTGTGATTGAAACTTGTATCATATTGAGTAGGAGAGAGAGAAAATATGAAACGAAAAATAGACGGACCTGTTGAGTCGTATTTTATGTTTTCGGACAGCGTCTTCTCCCCATTGTGTCGAGTTGGGAAGAGTGTCCGTTCCCACTGTCGAGTTAGGAGCATCAGCTCCAACTCTGTCAAGTCGGGAAGAGCATAAGCTCCCCACTGTAGTTTTTCAGCTCTATGGGCCTTTTTATAATTTTCTTTTGTCTTTGTCTACATGATCATTAAGTTAAATTTAATATTGGAATTTTCAAATATCAGCTGTTTTCTAATGACGTAAATATCGGATGACTTCATTACATTCCGATGGCGTACATATTTTCAATGGAATTTAAACTATTGTTTATATTGTTGCTAAAATATTTCTAAACTAATATTTATTCGATTCTCTTTTGTTTACATAATTCAAAACTTAACTCATATAATTGTAAAACTAATGATTTAAGAAAACTTAATTATTTTAATTTATTCAATTCCACATGCCGTAAAAAGATAGGGGCCAATCCCCATAAGTTTGTTTTATTTTAATACATATTTAAAGTCTACATTTCAAATTGTTTTATATTTTAATCTTTTAATGAATTTGATGATTTTACTTACTTAGTAACTCGCTGACATTGAATTTTTTACTCCCACCTCTCAGGCAATATGTTTCAAAAATCTATTTTTACATGTTGTACTATTTATTTTTATTTTGTACTAGTATATATAAAAGAAAGTTTGGTATGTACTTGTCGACGTATAACTCAGAAAACAGATGTCACTCAGATTTGAAATCGTACATATACCTTAATATCCCTATAACTAAGAAACTCACCAAATTTGGTTATTGATTTCTACTGATTAAGGGATATAATTAATTAATTAAACAAAATTAAATGATTTGTGATAATTGTGGCATAGCTGCTGCTGCTACTAATATAAAGAAATTTGCTGGCTGTTGGCTATATCAGCATTTTCCAAATGGCCAAACAGCGCTGTCTGCTGATAATTTGAAATAGACAAATTCGTGCCCTAATCGTTTCAGCTCGAAATTTCTCGCGTAATCCCGGTCCAATCTTAGAAATGTTTATTTGGTTAGAAAGAAAATAAAATAATCTTTTTAAATATGTAATTTGTATGTGGTTTTATTGATTGAATTTTTTTTTACAATGAATTAAATAACAATAATAAACAAAAACATTTAACGATTAATAATAACTCAACTTTTTCTTAATTGATACTTTCATTTTAGAATAAAATATATCCATTTTTAATCAGTATATTATAGAAATATTCCACCTACAAATAAGGTAATGTTTAGTTATTAGCTTCTTTGTTACTTTTAGAAAAAGGAAATAAATTAAACTGATAAGCTTCTCCAAGAAGGAATTAAGAAGTGAATTTAAATTTGTCGTATGTACAAAAGAGTTTTAGAACCCCTCCCCCCAAAAAAACACTATTATAACCCCCCCCCAAAAAAAAAAGAAAAGAAAAAAAGAAATTGTAATACAAACAATTGTAAGTATTTAATTCTTAGCATTTTAATACAGTAAAAAAAAGGAATTAAACAAATACATTTCTATTGGAAATCAACAGGTAAAATAAAATTGTTTCAAAAATGTAAACAACAAAAAGAGACTATTCATAAAATAAACGAATATCATAATACTCTAATTCTTAGTGTTATATCATGCATATGGTTACAAGGAAAAAAGACAAACACAGGTTGACGTTAATATATTGTATTGAATATAATGAATTTAATATGTACAGCCACTTGATGAGTTGGTAAAGAATAACATGTTGGTCATTGTGTGTGGAGTCGTTGATACTACGGCACCCGTGTGTGTGTAGGAATGTTGTTTGCGAAGTGGTCACGGAGTGTGAGAAGTTGATGTGTGAAATATGATATCCGGTCGCCAGCGTAGAAGTGAAATGAAGGTGTGCATTCAAGTTGGTGTCGGGTCGGTGACTGGCAGTGAGGGAGATGAAGGAAATGTGACAAGGCTGGGTCAGCGATGTCAACTGTTCACTGACTGCCGTCCTCACTGCTGGCTGACGAAAGTTCTGTGTTTTTAAAGGTCCGTAGTGGATCAGTTCGGATAGGGTTTCACATCTCCCTTGGTTTGAGCACGAAGGTCACTGATTAGTTGAAAAATGGCCCTTTCGATGTTATCTTAATAATTTCATCTCGAGGATATGCAGAGGCATGTGCGCAGACCCACATTTTTCATTTAGTAAAAAGATACGGTCCCGTTCACATCTGGTGATGTTCTTGTTAACATTTTGTATAGTTAGTGAATGGGCTTATTGGATTTTAGTGAATTTTGTGAATCAGGAGATATCTTTATTTTTGTATATAACATTAGCTTTATTTATCGTCAAATCTTTAATAAAGTTTAGGAATGCAATAAAGTTTAGGAATGTCAACAACAAAAAAAAAAAAAAAAACATTTCCTAAAATAAACAAACATTCTACTATACAAATTCTCGGTGATCTTTTTTTTAAAAATTGGTAAATCATTTTCCTCTTATTTTCTCTCTTATTCCTGTTTTCTACTTCTCACTCACTCTCTGGTGTTCCTAATATTTTTTTTTTTAGTCCGGTCATGAGGTACCACCAATTTTCCCTGTGAAAGTTACCCTCCCCCACAATTTTAATACAAGGAAACTTGCATAAAAGTTAATATGATCTTGAAAAATTTTTGTCCATTCGAAAGAAGAAACATTAAACAAACTCGTGATGATTTTTTTAAAAATTTTTTAACTTACGTAAATAATGAAAATTTTGAACAAAAAACAATATTTACATTTTTGCGCCATTAAATCAATTGAAATTTCATGTAGACAAAAACAAGTTATGACTAGAGGCTTTTTTTTAAAAATTCTATGAAAAATCAATTAATGGTCCGATTTTCATGAAAATTTCCATAATTACTTACCTTTTGATGAAAATATGTCTGAAATAGTTTTTTTCCTAAAATATATTAGGGGAAATATTTTTTTACAAGGTCTACCTCACTCCTCTATTTATTTTATGAAATATGAAAAATAAATCGACAAAAAACAATTTTTACTTTTTTTCTATAAAGATAAGAGTCTGAATAATTATATCTGAAGATTTTTATATGTTTTAATGCGAGAGCTTTTTAGTAAAAGAAAAATGAATACAGAATTCTGCTAAAAAATATCAATAAAGAAATTGAACCTGTTGTAAAAAACTGACTGTTTTACTTATTTTTCAAGATAACAGTGAGTAATTTTTCCTTAATCAGATAATTTGATCTTTGAATTAACTGTTTTTCTTTGTAACAACTCATTATGCTCGTTATTTCTCTTTTGTGAGATTTTTTTATTTAAAGTTCAAAAATATCTGTTTCTTCCTTCAATATGGCCTAAATTGATCACGTGATGTATTTTGGTGGTCATCGACCGGGTACTTTTTGCTAGTATATATATTTATATATATATATAAATAAAATTGATGTGTATTTTTTACATTACATAGTCTGTATATATACATATATCTTATACACATATATATCTTTTACATATATATATTTTTTACATTACATAGTTTGTGGATTTTATTATGTAGATCATATGTTAGTGTAGTAGAGTTGTTGTTGTTGTGTGTGTGTGTGCATATGTGTGGTTAATTTATCTATGAATTGCTTGTCTTTTATTAGGAGTATATATATATATATATATATATATATATATATATATATATATATACATATAATTTATCTATGAATTGCTTTTCTTTAATTAAGAGTATATATATATATATATATATATATATATATATATATATATATATAAAATTAGTTTCATTTATTATAATTGTGCTTTTTATTTATAGCAAGGGAACAATACATGAAATTAATTTTTATCTTAACTTAATTTTACCTTGAATATTTAGAAAGTACTTGTCATATATAAGAAAATGCAGAGAAACAATTTTTAAAAAATATTTTATATTAACAGTATTATTATCATACTTATTAGTATACTTACCCATATTATGTAGTTTTTTATGATGGTTACTGATGTTCATAAAGTACTTTATGTTAAAATCTTTCATTTATTTATGCCTAACATGCATCTCCTTTTCAAAATCTTATATTCCAAATGTTTTCATTATGAAAGAACGTCTGCATAGAAAACATTGATTGTGATATATTTGTTCTCCGTAATGAAAATATTTGTGATATTAGATTTTGAAAGTGAGATTCATGTTAGGCATAAATTATTTAAAGGATTTTAACACAAAGTAATTTATGAATTTCAATGACCATCTTAAAATCCATATTTAACACTGCTAGTTATAATAACATTAAAGAAAGTGTTGCTAAGAGCTTTGAAAATGATGTCAGTTCTCATTGAATTTCACGTGTTTAATTGCAAATCATGGTGTATTACTTATTTTTTTTTATTGGCATGGGAAGTAGTTTCTTTTTGGGAAGTAAAAATCAAATCATTGTGGCTGAATAAAGTAAAAAACTTTTTAAGGAATTACCTTAACATTTTCCAAACCTTTAGTTGAAATCTGTCTAAAAACTGCAGATGAATGGACATTTGATAATTAGATATTGCCATAATTTTTATGGCATGAATAAACTATATATATCTATATATATAAAAGAAAGTTTGGTATGTACGTGTCGACGTATAACTCAGAAAAGAGATGTCTTTTCAGCTTACGTAAATAATGAAAATTATGAATGAAAAACAATGTTTACATTTTCATGCCATTAAATCAATTGAAATTTCACTTAGCCAAAAACAAGTTATGACTAGAGGCTTTTTTAAAAATTCTATGAAAAATCAATTAATGGTCCAATTTTCACGAAAATTTCCATAATTACTTACCATTTGATGAAAATATGTCTGAAATAGTTTTTTACCAAATTACCTTGTAACCTACCTACGAAAAGTATATATATATATATATATATATATATATATATATACTAGCAAAAAGTACCCGGTCCATGACCAGGAGGTACCACCAAAATACGTCATGTGATCAGTTTAAGCCATATTGAAGGAAGAAACATAAATATTTTGGAAATTTGTTTTTTTAAATCTCGCAAAAAAGAAATAAACGAACATAAAGAGTTGTTACAAAGAAAAATAGTTAATTCAAAGATCAAATTATCCGATTGGGGAAAAATTACTCACTGTTATCTTGAAAAATATGTAAAACAATCCATTTTTTTACAACAGGTTCAATTTATTTATTGATATTTTTTTAGCAAAATTCTGTATTCATTTTTCTTTTCATTTTCTTTACATTTTCTTTACATTAAAACTTATAAAAATCTTCTGATATACTTATTCAGACTTTTGCTTTATAGAAAAGAAGTAAAAATTGTTTTTTGTCAGTTTATTTTTTCATATTTCATAAAATAAATAGTAGACCTTGTAAAAAAATATTTCCCCTAATATATTTTAGGAAAAAACTATTTCAGACATATTTTCATCAAAAGGTAAGTAATTATGGAAATTTTCGTGAAATTGGACCATTAATTGATTTTTCATAGAATTTTTTTAAAAAGCCTCTAGTCATAACTTGTTTTTGGCTATGTGAAATTTCAATTGATTTAACGGCGCAAAAATGTAAACATTGTTTTCGTTCATAATTTTCATTATTTCCATAAGCTGAAAACTTTTTTTTAAAATAATCAGGAGTTTGTTTAATGTTTCTTCTTTCGAATGGACAAAAAATGTTCTAGATAATATTAACTTTTATGCAAGTTTCGTTGTCTTAAAATTAGGGAAATTCACAGGGAAAATTGGTGGCACCTAATGACTGGACTAAAAAAAAATATTAGGAACACCATAGAGTGAGTGAGAAGGAGAAAACAGGAATAAGAGAGAAAATAAGAGGAAAATGATTTATCAAATTAAAAAAAAAAAAGAACGCTGAGAATTTGTATTGTAGAATGTTTGTTTATTTTAGGAAATGTTTTTTTTTTTTTGTTGACATTTAAGATATCATTTTTTTAAATGCATTCCGAAACTTTATTAAAGATTTGACGATAAACAAAGCTAAGTATTAGAGTATTATGATATTCGTTTATTTTAAGAATAGTCTCTTTTTGTTGGTTATATTTTTGAAACAATTTTATTTTGCATGTTGATTTCCAATAGAAATGTATTTGTTTAATTCCTTTTTTTTTATCGTATTAACAATAAAATGCTAAGAATTAAATACTTACAATTGTCTGGATTACAATTTCTTTTAATCTTTTCTTTTCTTTGAGGGTGTGGGAGTTATAATAGTGTTTTTTTTTTTGTTTTTTTTTCTAAAACTCTTTTGTACATACGACAAATTTAAATTCAGTTCTTAATTCATTCTTGGGGAAGTTTATCAGTTTAATGTATTTCCTTTTTCGACCCCTAAAAGCAACAAAGAAAGTAACAAAGAAGCTAATAACTAAATATTACCTTATTTGTAGGTGGAATATTTCTATAATATACTGATTAAAAATGGATATATTTTATTCTAAAATGAAAGTATTAATTTAAAAAAAGTTGAGTTATTAATCGTTAAATGTTTTTGTTTATTATTGTCATTTAATTCACTGTAAAAAAAAAAATTCAATCAATAAAACCACATATAAATTACATATTTAAAAAGATTATTTTATTTTCTTTCTAGCCAAATAAATATTTCTAAGATTGGACCAGGAATACATGAGAAATTTCAAGCTGAAACGATTAGGGCACGAATTTGTCTATTTCAAATTATCAGCAGAAGGTGCTGTTTGGCCATTTTGAAACTGCTGTTATAGCCAGCAGCCAGCAATTTTTTTAATATTAGCAGCAGCAGCTATGCCACAATTATCACAAATCATTTAATTTTGTTTAATTAATTAATTATATCCCTTAATCAGTAGAAATCAATAACCAAATTTGGTGTGTTTCTTAGTTATAGGAATATTAAGGTAAATGCAAGATTTAGAATCTGAGTGACATCTGTTTTCTGAGTTATACGTCGACACGTACATACCAAACTTTCTTTTATATATATAGTTATAGGTGAATGGTATCAAGTATTTCCATGATAGGATTCAACCAAAATTGAGAACTTAAACATATATATAAAGATTGTGCATATATACATATAAATATCAGTATATGTGCATATTTTTACATATACAGAATATAGTATAAATAAATATATGAAAACCTTAATTCATCAGAAATGAATCCATTTCTCATGAATTTAGGTTTATATAATATATATATATATATAATGGAAATCTTTTCTTTTTTTACATAAGTGTAAGGCTTTAAAAATGAATAACCAAATTATTAGGTTTTTATACCATTTAAGAATAGTTTAAAGTGGATAATTTTGGCTAGCAAGTAAAAAGATATAACTGAATACAATTATGATTTCATTTGCAAATTCAATGATAAAATATGCATGATATATATAATCTAGAAGGAAAACAATGTCAATTGAAGAAATTCAGATGATTGACCTACCATAAATCAATATATATTTTAAAGTACAAATATAGAATCCACACAATTTTACAATCACAAAATTAAAATTTAACTGATACAATTTAACTTATCTTTTTTAACTTTACCTAATGAATTAGTGTCTATCATATTAAATTGACTTCATAATGATAAACTGTTAGGTATAACTGAATAATCAATAAAAGGATTTAAAAAAAAAAACTGGTAAACTTACAAAACAGATATTGGATAAAATAAAACTGCATAGCTATTTCCTATATCATTGCTATCCATATAGGATAAATTCTCTGCTTTTCTATATATCAGATGTTTGCAGCTAGTTTGTAATTAATATACTATATATTTTTACAAAATTTTATAATCAAAATGCCTGAAAATGAGAAAAAAAGCTCAGGGAAATTTATTTATTATACAAATTAGTTTATAGATTCTCTTGAATTAATAATGCTGAATATTTACCTCAATTTTGTTGGATGTGGCAATGATTCTGAATCCCTTTTTTGATGGCGATTTTCTGTGGCAGTTACTATAAACTCTTGAGCAGACTAAATGTGCATATTGAAACAGAAAAAGATAAGTACATATAAAACATGGAAATACAAAGAAGCAAGACATATCTTCTTAAATTAGAATAAACCTGCAATAATCTAAAGCTTTTTTTTTAAAGCTTTTTATTCAAACATAACACTCAAAAAATCATCTACTTTCATTGTTTTTTATTCATTTTCTTTATAATATATAGTTTAAAATGTAATTTATACATAAAGATGTCCTTAAAATTGCATGCTTCTTGACAGGCATCAACTTAAAAACCCATACCAATAATATTGATGTTTATAAACAGCTAATAGGGTGAGTCAAATGATTGGTAATATTTTGGTAGATGCAAGTTTGTGGTGCATATATCACAAACTGAAGGAGTTCAAGCCATGGCTGTTACTCACTGTGGTTGGTGATATAGTAATAGTTGATGCACAGTCACTGTGTGTGATTTGAAAGTCACACAAATGAACATGCAATTCAGGAACTTATGTTTAAACTGGGCCCTAATGCCACAGAAGCAACCAAAAACATTTGTTGTTTGAAAGGTGAAGGTGCAGTTGATTACAGTACAGTAATTTCAGTTCAAGAAATTTCACTCAGGTTGCAAGAACCTCAACAATCAGGCATGGTCTAAAAGTGGTCTAAAACTGTGGATTCTTAAGCCGTGCTCCAAGCTATAGACACAAATCTGGTGAGTATCATTCAGAGAGAATTAGGCAAGCTCAGCATCTCACAGTCCAATGTGGTTCATCACCTTCACAATCTTGGCAAAAACATCTGGAGCAGCCAAATTGCACCTCACATTACCAAAATATTTCAAAACTTTTGACTCACCCTAGTAATATTTTAATAACCAAAAGTAATAACAATGAACTTTGATTCAACAGTAATTTAATTTTTGGTTTAAAAGGAATATAAAATGTTTATATATTTTGATTATCATATTCTAAAAACAAAACTGCAATCAGCTATTTTAAATTAGTAAGTTTAAAAAGCCTATAATCATTTTTCTTATTTAATAATTGCAATTCTTTTTATAATTTTTAACTAATCCACAATAAATATTTGGTGTATGTTATATGTCTCATTTTTTAAAATTCTTATTCTTTTTATCTTTTTTTTTATATATATCTTTTTTTTAAATGAATATAAAATTATATGAATTAAGAGCAGTTAGTTTTGAGTGTTCTAAAAAATTATTCAAATAGTAATTCTCAGAATATACTTATTTCAAAAAGAAGATTAAAAATAAGCAAATTTTGTGTGTCTGAGATTTATTGATGTGAAAAATTAACAGAGGATTTACCAATTACAAGGCAAAAAAAGGACTACTGTGGCACAAATTACAGATAGCTTTAATCAAGAAGATGGAAGAATGAGTCATAACACACACACTACATCAATCCTTGTTGTGTATAGTGCTGCATAAGTGCAAGTCATCAGGGTAAGTATGCTAACCATCACTAAATGCATCTTTAATAGACATTCAAGCATCGGAACTGGACTTTATCTGGTCTGATGGGTCTTGCTTTTTATTGAATAAGGTGGATGGTAGAATATGTGTGCATCATTATGCCAGGCAAGCTATGGTTTCAGGATGCAATTTGGGAAAACATCAGGCTCATAGATATAATGTGATGGTTTGGTCAACATTCTGCTAGGAAATACTGGGCCCTCTCATTCATGCCAAAGGTATTTTGTCAAATACCACTTACTTCAATATCACTGAAGACCAAGTGTGTCCTTTCATGGTAACAGTTTTTCATGATGGCACTGGCATCTTTTAGCAGAACATTATACACTCTGCCATAGTTCTTGTGATTGACCTTTTGTTGTTGGTCACACAGCTAAGCACCAGGGTCCCTGGTGGTGCAAGAGGGCCACCACATTACAAAACACTTATAGGATTTGTTGGATCAATAAGTTTCTTCATCAGAACCTCTATTATAGAACTTGTAGCAGTTAAAGGATCTACTGTTAACCCCCTGGTGTGAGATCCTACAGGACTCTAGGTTTGGTTTCTTTGTTTAATGGCATATCAATCTTCGTGAGTTATTTTATGCTAAAGCCATCCTTGTAAAAGAACAGTTGTGGTACTATCTAACCCATAGCTGGGGTATGAGGGGGTTCATAGGGTTTAGACTTTGGAGATTATGTACAGTCTATATCTGATCTGATAAGAGCTGTTTTGCAGGTATATCAGGACTAAACATTTTATTAGGCTGATGATCATAATATTTTGGATTATCAGTACATTTGGTTAAAATATAATGCAACAACATACAAAGAAACTATTAAATAAAAATGAAAGTAAAAGATTGACAAAAAAAGAAAGGCAAAATGTGTTAAAGGTAAGCATCAGTAAATTGGTTTCTTCAAAATATTACTGTTTAATAAGCTTGTAAGAGCAGTCTCTCTTGTCTGAGGGTGATCATCTGCGTCAAGAGCCCCTTTTTGGTCACGTGACGCAGGAACCCAAGAAGAGTACCCTCTTTGGCCGAAGCTACTGGACAAGTACGAATGTGCTTGTCACCTCTCTCCAGCACACACATGGTGCATGCCAGACAGTACAGACTCCACATACAGTAAGTGGTTTCCACCTAGTTTGCCTCTATTACACTACTATGTATGTTTGGATACTTGTGACATTGTATAGCCTGGGGAACTTCATTCCCCTATATATGTTATAATAAAAGTTGTATAAATGTAACTAACGCATTTGTTGTTGCCCTAACTGAAGTATTCCACATTGGGTACTTTTCCTTTAAGTAACCTAATGATTTATAAGAACCAGAGTTAACACTCTGTGAACCTCTTATAAGCTCATTGAATTTATTAATTTGTCAATATTAATATAAATCTATGCAATAATGATAATAATAATAATATTCACCAGTAGTGACATACAGTTTTAATATAATAAAGTGGACGTTTGCTGAAATAAAAAAAGCATACCTCCTAAAAATAGGGAACCTGTTACAGAAAACATCATCCAAGAGCAGATATTGAACATCTCTATATCAAGAGAGAAAATGGTGGAAGAGGCTTAATCCAACTAAAATTGACCTACAAAACAATCACTAGATGCAGCAAAAAAACATAAAGGGACTAAACATACAAAAACACACATACTAAATCAATTAAAAATGCCTGGGAACTAGACCCTTTACATGGATCATATACACAAAGAATTAGAAATGCCGATATAGATATAGTAGAAACTAATTGATGGATAAAAAGTACTGGACTGAATGCAGAAATAGAGGGGTTAATAATAGCAGCACAGGACCAGAGCTTAACAAATAGAAACTATCAGAATAAACATTATAAAAAAGCAGATTAAACCCAATGTGTAGACTGAGCAAACAAAAAACTGAATCAATTAACTTAGTATCTGGTTGCCCAATCAAAACACTAATAGAATATAAAGAAAGGCATGATAAAATAGAACATTATATTCATAGGAAAATATGCAAATACTATGGAATATTGAAATCTAAAAAATGGTATACACACTATCTAGAACCAATAACAAAAGTCAAAGAAGCTACTATTCTCTGGGACTTTGCTATCTAAACTGATAGGAAAATAAAGAGCTATAGACAAGATATAGTGGTTAAGGACTATAAAAGAAAGATATGTTTTCTAATTGATATGTCAGTACCAACATATCAATCAAAAACAGACAAGAATTGGAATACCTAATACAAATATTTAGACTCTTCAGCCAATATGTTAGCATTGAGAAGTGTGCAGTGCTAATAATGAATAAAAGAAAGAATAGGAAGAAAGAAAGCTACAAATGTTTGGGAACCTTAGAAGACACTGTCAAAAAAACAGAGCTATAAGAAAAAGTAAGCAAAGAAAACCTCAGAAGAACAAGAAAACTGCTGAAAATTAAACTTTACAGCAGAAGTTTAGTCAAAATAATAAATACTTGGGAAGTCTGGACCCTTCCTAAACTGGAAAAGAGAGGAACTCAGAAACCTGGACTTAAGAACAAGGAAACTAATGACTATGTGCAATGCCTTTCAGTCAAGAGATGATGTCAACAGAGTATATGTGAAAATAAAAGGAGGATGAAGACTCACCAACATTAAGGATTGTATAGATGTGGCAATTCAAGGACTTGAAGACTTTGTAGAAACAGAGATAAGACAATCAGCCACATAAGTGAATGCAATAAATTGACACAAAAGGATTACAAGGGCAGGCACAACTGGGCAGATATAGTGATCCACTAGGAATTGGACAAATACAAGTTTGACCATATAAACCAATGGTAAATGCATAAACCAAAATCTATCCTGAAAAATGAGATACATAAAATCCACTAATCAACTTCATTG
Organism: Doryteuthis pealeii; assembly: GCA_023376005.1. Taxonomy (NCBI): domain Eukaryota; kingdom Metazoa; phylum Mollusca; class Cephalopoda; order Myopsida; family Loliginidae; genus Doryteuthis; species Doryteuthis pealeii. The sequence continues at coordinate 39,813,226 of CM042139.1, read as the reverse complement.
TTCCAGCAGACTGCAGAGAGAGGCTTGTGGTGTAATGGAAATAGACATGGTGAAACAAGGCTGTTTGCATAATGCTATTATCTTTAGGAAAGGTATGAATCCAACTATTCTCCCTCCAGCTATGGGTAAATAGTAGGGCAAACTGGGCTCTTCAACATTAGTATGGCAACCAGTCTAGGAGAAGGAAAACTCATGTGGTGGGGTTGGGTAAATACAGACATACCTGAGAGTTTAAAAAGGCATGGAACATGAAGGTGATAATGATATCAATAATAGTAGGAGTCCTTAAAACAATCCCAAAGGGTTTGGAAAAGAGACTAAAATCTGTTGAAGGATTGAAACCATTCATACTGCAGTACAATTGAAATCAGCTAGAATACTGAGAAGAGTCCTGGAGAGTTAAGATGACTTTCTGTCACTTAGACTTCAGTTAAGACAATGAGCTCATACTGGTGTGGAAGCACACCAAGAGTAAAATAAAATAAAAAAAGCAAAGTAACTTTGAATAAAATTAATTGAGTGAAGTTGTTTTTTAATGTTATTTCCTAGTGACTAACAATTTATAATATAAAGTGATAAATGTACCTGTTTTAATTTGGTTTGTATATTTAGCAGTTTATTTATATAATAAAGTATATAAATATATGATGTGCTAATATTGTTTTTAAATTAAAAAATATAAAACTAAAATATTAATAAAATATTACGCTGTAATGTTCAATAAGAAAATAATGTCTTGGAATGGAAAAGTCCATTAATTATCAGAAAATATCTTTCAGAACTAAATTGACATTTGAAGGAAATAATTTTATATTAAAAGTTGAAAAACTGTATTATGAAATTTCCAAAGTCATTGTGTAAATGTGTTATTCATTATTAGAGCTGACAAGTCCAGGAATGTTATTTTATATGAAGAAGGTATGCAAGTTGTTTTTAAAAATATGATTAAGTTAATTATACATCATTTCATTTTTAATGTACTCAGGATTTCTTTTGAAGTAGATAATTATAGTGAAAATATAAATGGGATCAAAGAGATAAATATCATTTTTGTCAGCATTTATATATTTATTGTTCTTAAGTATTTTTCTTTTGTCACTTAGATTCTGCCAAAACTTATAAATGAGAAGAAAATGGCAATAAAGTATTTAAAGGTTAAAAGTTAAAACTACTGAAGTAAATATTTTGTTGTTGTATTAGACTCAGTTAAAAAAAGAATTTAATAGGAAGTCATATAGATTCTTAAACATTATATTATCTATACAATTAACAGTGTGACAATTTCTGGTTGTTCCTTTATTTTCCTCTATGTAGCTTCAGGTAGGATGAGAGTGTAGTATCTGTATCCTCTGCTTAAGATCAGAGTATAGTACCTGTACCAATTAAAACATAATTAAAAATAATACATTTTATATAATTTGTAAGCGAATTCTAGTACCCTTGAGATAAAAAGGGTTTGCCATAAGATCAATTTGAAGAATACAGTCAGGATTTAATCATAAGTGCTAGGGCTTGACATGACCAACTGATTAACTGAATCGAGCATCTCTTACCACCCTTCAAAGTGGAGAGTTGCAAGTCATGTAACCACTTAGTATCCAGGCCACCAGGATCCCATCATCAGGCATTACTGGTCACCACTCACAGCCAACAGGTAGCCCAATTTTTTACATCTTAGCAGTTAGCATATTCTACAGCCCCAGCTGACAGGATTATGTAAATCTTGAGTTATTTGCATATGGAGACATATTAAAATATACTGACCTGTGTATTTAAGTGGTCCAAGTTGGAATCATATAATGTTCTGTGGGGAAAAAAATGGTCAGAATTTTAACTGATAAAAATCGAGAGTCAGCTAAGTAAAAAAGCAAAACAATGAAAATAATAGGCTTTTCGATGGGGTTTATTTTAATTTTGTATCATCTGTGTCCACTTTTTATATTCATAAATTAAATTATACAAGTTTACTGGAATTTTTTATAGAAATAAAACAACCTTTTGTATAATTAGATTCTGTCAAAACTTATAAATGAGAAAAGAATGGCAATAAAGTATGTAGAAGTTAAAAGTTAAAAACCACTAAAATAAATGTTTATTGCTGTATTGGATTCAGATGGGAAACTAATTGAATAGGAAATCATAATTTATGATAATTTATTATGTGTTACTGCAAATCAAGTAGGATAACGGTTTCAACTTTTTATGAGTATAATTATAAAGTTATGTTATAATAATAAATGTAAAGCCCTATGTATAGCATCCATGACATATAATTTTAACACTTCTGTAGTATTTAATAACAATGTTGACTGAATAAAACTATTATGTTGGATTTTTTTTTGTGTGTGGGTGGGTTCATAAATGTCATGCAAATATATCCAAATATATACACATGAAGAAGAAAGCAAAGTAGCTGCTCAAATGTTATTGAATGATATTACAGACCAACTATCATTTTTAAAAATAGATATAGAAAACACATTTAGAATAATTCAAATGCAAAAGCATGATTTTTACAAACATTTTATTTGGACAAACATAAGTAGATATTTGTGTTGGTCCTGTGAGTTCGCTGGCAGAAGGAGATCAGCAGTAGCCATCATAACAATAGTTGTAGCTAAATAATGGAACTATTTCCAAATATAAACAGTTGAAGAGGAAGTGAGAGATTAAGTAAATCTAAAATAGTATTATTGCACAAAATCTATGCTATAATGATTTCATAGTGCTAATACACTTAAGAAAGGTAGGCATCCAACTATTCTTCCTTTAGTTATGAGTAAATAGCAGGGCAGACTAGGCTCTTTAACCTTGTATGGCAATTAGTCTGTGAGAAGGAAAACTGAATTCAAACCTGTTAAACTCACTTTAAAAAAATTGACCTTGTGTCTCATCCTGCTCGTGTGGAGGGGTTGGTAAATACACATAATGAATTTTCAAATAAGTAACGGAGAAAATATAGATGTACAATATGTACATACAAATATAAAAATAATGGCATGCACAGTATATAAAGCAAATGTATTTGCATCACTTAAAATTTTCTTAAAAACCCTCTCACTAATTCTGAATTCTACATTCCCAAAGGTTAAAGGAAATTGTTCATGTAAATGACTATCAGTAGGTTATTTTCAAGATAACGGTGATTAATTTTTCCCCAATCGGATAATTTGATCTTTGAATTAACTATTTTTCTTTGTAACAACTCTTTATGTTTGTTATTTCTTTTTTGCAAGATTTAAAAAAAAAATATTTACGTTTCTTCCTTCAATATGGCCTAAACTGATCACATGACGTATTTTGGTGGTACCTACAGTAGGTCATAACAGATTAAGTTAAGATTAAAATGTACTTTTTATAAATAACATTTTTTTTTTTAAGTTTAAATGCTTCTTATCAACTATTTTGTGGGCTCAACATTAACAGGGTCCTGTTTACAGAAACTACTCCATTAAACCATTAAGTAATTTTTCTTGGTTTTTCCCACCACTCAACAATCACTACATCAAAGTGATTGTTGAGTGGTGTGAAAAAACATTTAATGGAGTAGTTTCTGGAAAGAGGATCCTTGTAAGTTCATTACATTGTTGATGCCTTCAGAAATACAGGAGAGTTGCATGTGAGATATATAGATAATTCTTGCATCTGGCACAATATCTGACTGCTAAGAGGCATATGAATTGTGAAATGTGTAAAGTATATGAAAAGGGGATTCTCCAGTTTGTGAAGCCTGGAACATTAAGTTATCATATAAATGGTGCATAAATGCCTGGTAGTTGTGTGTAGCTTATGCAAAATGAAGAGGGTGGAAACTTTGTTCACATATCTGGCTTGTCTTGGCCAAAAATGCTCCTTTTTATCTTGACCACAAGGATTTGTTTTTTGTTGTGCTGTTCTTACTTTATTTCAATGAAACCAATAATCATCCAACTCTCTACATGTTGCTTTAAATTTCTTAAAGTGAAAACTATTCTAGTTTAGTCACTGATCTGTCAACCAAAACCGTAACATCATGATGACATTGTTAACACATTATTTAATATTATTGCTACATCTCAAACTGATCACTGGGACATTTTTCTCTTGAATCTCTGATATAAACAATAATTTACTGTCACTAACTTTCACACAAAAAGGTACTTGCAACTTACTTATAAAGTTCATGGTCCCCTATTACATAACAATTTTTATGGATAAACCAAGAAGTAAATTTGACTAAGCATTCATAAAATTTAGATCCCATTCTCTTCTTCAGCCTTTATATATATATATATATATATATATATATATATATATATATAGAGAGAGAGAGAGAGAGAGAGAGAGAGAGAATAGTCATATTTATACTTTCATAAGATATACCTTCTAATATACTACGATTTTTTTAAACTTATCAATATATTGTTAATTCATAAATACTTTGTCCCTTTTCAATTACCATTAACATGGTCCATATTGAAAGGAGTATATGGTTGCATATACCTCTATCATATCTAATCAACTATCTAGAATTATACCCTATATTTCTTGCACTAGTTTTAAAGTGATGTCACAGACTTCATTTTTAAAAAAGATTTTTATTAATGTTAATGCAAAACCAATTTGAAAGTTTTTCTCCAGTGTAGCTGGAATCTCTAGGCTGAGTAGAATCTATTTTTCACTGGGCTCTTCAAAAGACTTGTTTGTCCATGGATTCCACCATAACAAATAATAATGTCCAACTTAAATTACTGATTTAAGATACCTCTGCTGGAAAAGTTTCAATCAACTTAATACAAGTGTTGCAGGGTCTGTTGACCATATGGTAGTTCAAATGATTGTGTTGAACATAGAAAACAAAACAAGAAAGTGAAATATAAAAAGATATATATACATTATATGTATTTACTAGTTCAACAGTTAGAAAATTATAATAAGATAGATTTCAAAAAGGTTATTCTAAGTGAAGAAGTAGGTTAAAAGAAAAGGACAACACATGTTAACTTATATTGGGTATAAGTCAGCACAAAGTGAATACAGCATCAAGTCTACACAATCTCTAGCTTTATACAACTGACTTAGGTAAAATATCAACTTACATAGACTTTTGCCGGCTCCTATAACTAATAAATTACACTTCATATTGTTTTAATGGTAATTAACTAAGGCATGTCCAAAATCATGGTAATATAAAAAATGTCCATAAAAAATCAAGCAGAGGCAAAAAGATCATTTCTATATTCATTTCTTTTTGCTGCAATCATCAAAACTGGTAGTAATAGAAATGCAACAAATCATATCTCAAAATTACAATCTTCCCCCCCACCCACCCCAAAAAAAACGAGACCCCCAAAGGAACAGTTAATTTCAATATGATACTACTTTTCTTAAAAAGAAGTATTATTTAGGTTGGAATTTTGTAGTTCCTACACTTCCAGGCATAGAAAAGTGAATCCCAATATATTCAGCATGGTATATGGAGAAAAAGGTTTATAAATCTTAAAATTGATAGTTTAGAAAACTGAAATCATAATTTTGATCTTTTTTGTTACCTTTGGTTTTAGTAGTAGGTATTTACCCAACCTGTTTGCCATGGGTTAAGATGTGACACAAGGTCACAAGTATGGGGAATCCAGTGAGGATCAAACTCATTATTTAGTAGTAATGGATCTGCAAGACTAACTTGCTAACCATTACACCATAAGATGCCCCCTTTGATTTTAGTAGTGTCTCATTGTAAACAATTGTTAACAAACTTAGCTTAGAATATCATTACAACTATAATGAATTTGATTCTCACTGGATACTTTATACTTACGGCCTTGTATCAGACTGAGCTAATAAATAACTTTACCTAAATGAATCCACCTATTTTGAAAGTATTATCTATCTATTTTTTAATGTTTCATGTCATCCCAAACAGTTATCTTAGTGTAGCGTTTGTTTGTATTCGCCTGGTGGAGTTGTCTGCCCCTTTTAGTTTGATGATGCCCGCTAGGGCACCAGTATTTAAGCGCCGGTTTCAAATCCTTTCGGCCTCTTTATAGTTTCAGCAACTACGAGCCACATGGGGTAGATTCTATCTAAACCCTCTCGTGGGGCTCCGCCCCCCTTACATTACTGTAAGTTCTTTTACAGCATGGACTATTCCTAGTCTCATGTCTGTACTCATATATGTATATCTGTATCATTCATGAATGTGTCTTATCTTGATTTGTGTACCTCTTTTTATATGTACTCTTTATTATGAACGTTGTTCTACTGTTATCCATGTGCTGTATGTATTAAATGTTTGTCTATTAACCTTCGTCGGAGTTATTTGTATCCAAAGTATGTATAACTTTGCACCATCCTTACAACTGGTGACATCCCGAAGTGATATGAACACTTACCCTTTTTGCCCAAGTCAACCATAAAAATGGTCGTAAAAGTACTTGGGACTTTCAACACGAACTTTTAAAAAAAAAAAGAAAAAACAGTGACCCCTCAAAGAAATTATTTCTTTTTTCTCCGACGGTTATGGACACATTTTTTTACAGCGCTGGAATTTTTCTAAAAAAAAAAAAAAAAAAAAGATTCCACACCAAGAATTATTTTTTTTACCGAGAGGAGATAGTTCAGCCATCAGCCAGGGACAGTTTGACACGTTCCCCCACCCTTAGGGACACTGGCAGCTTCAATTCAGCGATTAATACTAAGGATACGTACATGGCCACACCATGTGACCCGGATTCCAACCGCAAGGCAACTCAGCAAAAATTTTTTTTTGCTACACCTCTGAAAGTGAGATGTTCATCTAAAATGTCCATTTCAGGATCACGGTATGTGTGCCTCACAAACTCAAAATACCGACCTTGAAAATTTCAACTCGACCTTGGCGTCTAGAAGACATTTAACCAGGTCAGCATTGAAAAATGGAACGAAGAGACGTTGAATTTCAAGTTTTTTATCCACACCACACAGAGACATTTGCTCCATATATTTCCTCAAACTGTTGAAAATTGTACACCTGTACAGAAAATTTTATATGCTAAAAGTTGAACCTGAAATAACGTTCGTAAAATTCTTTTAACATTTGTTTCTTTTGAAACACTCTTTTAACGATTCCCGTCGTTTTTTGGGGCATTTTGTGCCTACCATTTTGTTTCCAGGAGAAAAATTATTCCTCAAGGATAACAAGCAGTCTTTATTTCAACTCAGGAATTTGGAAGAAAGTTGATTTCTTTAAATTGTAACCATACCACATAGGAGTTTTTCCCACTGGACTTATACATGAAAATTCTCTTGTGTGTATTTTAAATTACATTCCTGTTTTTTCATGTTTTTATTTCATAGTTCGCGGGAATATGTATATGCAAATTTTATTTCTCTGTTTTTGGAACTTTTGAACTTTGAACATTCGAGACTCTGTTCTTTTCCGTAAAGGAATATATATTTTTTTTTTGTTTGTCATGCTTGTCTATAAATTTTTTGCCCCGCTAAAAATTTAGGGGGAAGTATTTGTAGCGTTTGTTTGTATTCGCCTGGTGGAGTTGTCTGCCCCTTTTAGTTTGATGATGCCCGCTAGGGCACCAGTATTTAAGCGCCGGTTTCAAATCCTTTCGGCCTCTTTATAGTTTCAGCAACTACGAGCCACATGGGGTAGATTCTATCTAAACCCTCTCGTGGGGCTCCGCCCCCCTTACATTACTGTAAGTTCTTTTACAGCATGGACTATTCCTAGTCTCATGTCTGTACTCATATATGTATATCTGTATCATTCATGAATGTGTCTTATCTTGATTTGTGTACCTCTTTTTATATGTACTCTTTATTATGAACGTTGTTCTACTGTTATCCATGTGCTGTATGTATTAAATGTTTGTCTATTAACCTTCGTCGGAGTTATTTGTATCCAAAGTATGTATAACTTTGCACCATCCTTACATTAGTATAAACAAAATACAAAAGCAAATACAGACACTTTTGAGTGGATAGAGTGAATATTTGTTTAATCATACTGCATTATTATTTTCAACAATTTGTAATTTTTAATGAGTTCAATACTGATAGGTAAGATACAAGTTTTTTCTCCCAATTTGTAGACTTATATCAATTATTTCTTTCTAAACCAATTAGTAATCAAAAGAAATTTTCAAAAATAGTGACTCAATAAATTCAAAATGAGACTAATGCAAGATACTTAATAAAATGACTATAGGCTTTTATAGGTAAGTACATAACATGAGTAAACATTATGAACAGATAGTATAAGATCTAATGAAACTAAACATCATTTCTGAGATGTATTAAGCATTTATGTTTTTGGTTCTACCACTAGTAGTCTTTTTGTTATGTTCATTTTGAATAATATAAAATTGAAACATATTATGAAAAACCTTGCACTATTATCTTAAATGTACATATATCAAAATGATTTGCATTTACATATGGAAGCATCAAACAGTATATTATCTATAACATAAGAATATAAGAAAGAAGCATTTATATGCCACATGCAGTCACAATACAAATATATCCAGAAAACCATTTTTTATATATTATATTAACAAACTTTTCTATCTTTATTTTCATCCATCAAAACAAAAAGGATGAAAAATAAAAGTCTTCAGTGATAAAGAGTTTCATCTGATTCAATTTCTATAGACAGAATTTCAAAATCAAATTGAATTTCACTGGAAAGTCTTTTATAGAAATAAAGGCCACACTAATCTCATCAAAAGAAACAGAAGCATTAAAAATAGTCACCTGCTTAGCAGCTTGTACCAAAAATTAACATTAGAGATATCAGAACACATACTGTTCAAAGATACAAAATTGAACTGCAGGATTTTTTTCTATAGGGAGATATACACATATTGAATGTTAAAATCAATATTACAATTTAAGCAGAAAGCTCTTGTAAATCAGTCTATCAAGTAACTTAAATAAGACATGTTCACTAAAAATTATCAAAGTAATATTCTGATGATGATGTTATACTCTAAATCATATCTTGTTATAATTCATGACCCTTTTTTTTCTCAAAATGGAACCACTAACCACCTACTGTGCAATAAGTAGGTCATGAGATCTTTTTGGTCATTCAGAAGGCACCATAACCAATTTCCTTGAAAATGTATAAATACATAGAATTATTTCTCTCTCTCTCTCTCTCTCTCTCTCTCTCTCTCTATATATATATATATATATATATATATATATATATATATATATATATATAGGTTGGTAACACACAGGGCTAATTCTTTGACTTTGCTATACATCCTTCTCAAGGTATTACCAGTTAACACACATGGCAGACTCTCAGCTTAATCACAAACAATACCTCTTCTCTCCCTGACAAATGAACACATGGTAAACCCTTGATCTAGCCACACATAATACCTCTTTTCTCTTGGCCTCACTACCCAACATACACATATGGTACCAAAAGGCATAGTTCCTTCCCTCAGCATTGCCAGCTAACATACATGGCCAGTTTTCCTGACCTCCTGGGCTACTTGCTCACAAAACCTCCATTCTCAATCTCACTAACAGTCTTAACATGTTACCATCTTCAGCATAGAAACCCCCACTAATAGTTTTTCTCACATTATCATGTGCTGCTTTGAGACCCTCAATGATGGATCTATCCATGAAAACCCCAAGTCATTACTACACTGAAATACTTAGCCTGCATTGAACCCCCACTAATGGCTCTATCTGCAACCATAGTGACTCCACACATAACACAAAGCCAACACAAATAACAAGACAAGAACTACTACAAATAATTCTATACTCTAAATGCCAACTTTCCATTTCCAAAAAACAACAGTTTTCTTATATGCTGTTTTGGGGCGCATAACTATACTTCATACTCACACAAGCAACAACCTAATATATGGACCACAATAAGAAGTCCATTTCTTGCAAAATTCTGAAGCTGTGGGGAGTGTGGAGTCAATTCTTCATTGCCATTACTCCCAGGTCTACTCTAACCTGGAGTGGTAGCATCCATTAGGACTAGATCTGTAGAAAATTATTTGCATTCGATAAGAATATTCAATACCATATAACTGAGCAAATTATTTGTATTAAAAATAGTTACTTGAAGCTATAATTGTTTACTAAGGATTATTATCATTATTAGTTACTTTAAACTATACTGGGTGCAAAAAATGATTATTATTAAACAGGAATAGTTACTTTAAACCATATAATTTTGTATAAATTATTTTTTAGGACTATTTGATACCATAAAACTGTGCAAACAAATGATTATTTTAATCAAATAAAGTGTTAAAAAAATAATTGCAATATATTGAACATATGAATAATTATGATTGTACTCAAACATTTACAAATGAATCAATTTCATCATCAAATAACATATAAAGAGTTAATATGCCATTAAACAAATAAACCAAATCAAACATCACTCTGTTTCCATTACATTTCAAGGATTGCTCTGCATAAGGCTCAATCAATCTCTTCATTTAATTTATTTTAAACAAGTTCAGATATATTACATTTTAATAGTTAATGAAAATGGTTCCTATATTTTCTCCAAGCATTATTGTTACATTGATCCCAAGCAAAATTTCTATGAATGCTAGGCTAAGTCATAGTTTCATAGTTTGCCTTCAACAAATATATAATAATGGGTCAACGTTTTATACATTATTGCATTTAGAATGCTGATTGGTTCTTAAAATCTAATGGATAATCCCACAAAATAGAGAATAAATATATAAATAAATACAATTGCATATTCTCAGTTACAAATTAAAAAATTGAAGTCAGAAATAACAGAAGGTATAATAAAATTGCACTTATATTAGCATAAACTTTATTTGAATTAAATTTTATTCCTAAAAGTGACAGAAGGCAGAATACATACACTGGAAACTTACAGGCTTCTTGTTTAAATTTGTGTATAAAATTAGAAACATATATTTTATTTTTGTTGTTATGTTTCAAAACATAGAATTTTTTTCACATAAAATTATAAATGAATATAAAACATCAAAATGGTGTGCATATAGAATTATACTGAAAAAAAAGCTTAACTTTTACATAATTTGTTGAAATATTTCATTGTAAGTTTTGTATTAACTGCTTAACATTGTGATTCTTTCAATGCAATCAGGTAAGGTGGGTTAATATACAACAGTGTACATGACAAAATACCTGTAAGCTATTGTTTATCTATTCATAGCCCAATATCTATAATAATGCTAGTTAGTACATAGTTCAGCATCTGGCATATAATTATTCAATGGCAGAAACCTATGAATTAACAATGTTATTATCAAGTCAAAGTTCCTCCAGAAAAATCTGCAATCATTCTTACTAAATGTTGATTGTTCAACTTTCGTGATGCAGTATATCTATTGCACAAAAACATTAAAAACAAAGTAAATTCTATGAGCATTTCAATCTCATTCATTTCTATGTAATATAGTGATGCAGACACTGATGCACAATAAGGTCACATGTTCAGACTTTTGAATGAAAACTGATATCACTCATGTACATTGCAAAAACTGCCCTAGCTAACAGCAATGTCCTGAAAACTGCAGAATAGACATCAACTTTAAAGTCAGCCATGAAAATACTAATGGGGGTAAGGGAACCTAGGTTACAGAATAAGAAATAATTTTCTAATGAATACAACATATACTACAAGTCATTTTCAAAACATCGTGAAAATGTAAAACTTTAAAAATCATATTATTTCACATTTGATATGTAGATTGAAATATTTGGTATCTTAATTTTATTATAAAATAACAAAATTCTTGACATAATAAAACATTTGAAACTTGATATAACCAAAGTTTATCCACATATTTAAAAAGTATTAAAAGAATGAGTGGCATTAACAGTATGTATGAAGAGACATTAGTATTTAAATTCTTTTTTAATTTGAACATGGAGAATAAAATATGTATAAATCAGTTCAATTGGATTAAAATAAAATAATAAAATAATTTAGGTTAAAATTTTTATTATAAACATTTAGTATTCTTTTCCATTTTGAAAATAAAATTTACAACAGAGATTATGTAATGCTGCAATATAACTTTTTTAGTACAAGGGGAAATTTTTTTTAAAAAAGCAAAATAAATTTTTTTCAGAATTTTTTTTTCTATAAATGTAAATGCTGCATTGTTTGGAATTGGTTTATAGCAAAATTTATTTTAATCTTGCAAAAATATTTGTTTTGAGGCTATTCAAAATGGTAGTGAATCAAACAGGCTTGAACAGAGGTCTGTTATCAAGTCTTTGGTGGCTAAGAAATGAAAACCATGTGAAATTTATAGAAGAATATTTTGTTTACAAAAGGACTAAACATGAATACCGATTCAAAAAGACAATCCATGAAGTGGAAACACATTGACTCTCTGGTATAGAAAACATTCCAGATACAATGGTCAGTAAAGAAGATCATGCTAACTGTCTTCTGAGACATGAAAGGACCTATCGCAATTGATTTCATTAAAAAAAGGTGCAACTTTAAACAGTGCTTCCTACTGCCAACTCCTCTAATAAAATTTACCTTATTTATTGAATAACTATGTACTGCTGAAATAAGAATTCAATTTATAGATGTATATAATTATACTTAGTTCAATTTTTCACCTGTTACTTTCTTTGTACCATTATAACCTTCTTAAAAATGTATATGTATATATATATATATATATATATATATATATATATATCATATGCCTAGACTATGATACTCCGAACTTCACTAGATACCATAAAAGAAAAAGGTTTCACTCTAAGAAAAGCAAGAAGCAGGCGATATCCTGCACAAACTGTCACAGATGTAGACTATGCTGATGATCTCGCACTTCTTGCAGGTACACCGGCACAGGCTGAGGCACTCCTGCACAGTCTGGAGAAGGCAGCAAAGAGCGTCGGCCTATATGTGAACTCTGATAAAACTGAGTTCATGAGAAAGAAAGGAGACATCTCCACACATGACGGCAAACCTCTTAAGTCGGTGGAACAATTCACATACCTAGGTAGTAATATCTCATCCACAGAAACCGATGTTAACACTCGAATAGGAAAGGCATGGTTGGCCACCAACAAATTATCAGTCATATGGAAATCCGATCTCCCCGACAAGCTAAAGAGACGATTCTTCCAGGCTGTGGTTGTATCAGTGCTGCTGTATGGCTGTACCACCTGGACCCTAACAAAACACCTTGAGAATAAGCTAGATGGGAGCTGCACCAGAATGCTGCGAGCGGTCCTGAATAAGTCGTGGAAGCAGCACCCCACAAAAAAGCAACTGTATGGCCACCTACCCCCCATCTCACAAACCATACGAGTAAGACAGGCTAGGCATGCAGGACACTGCTGGAGAAACAAGGACGAGATCGTAAGCAACGTACTATTATGGAAGCCAGGACATGGACATGCTAATGTGGGCTGCCCAGTCAGGACCTACATTGACCAACTATGTATGGATGCTGGCTGCTGCGCGGAGGAACTCCCAGAGTCGATGAATGATAGGGAAGGTTGGCGAGAGATTGTCATGGATATCCGTGCAAACTGCGTGACATGATGATGATGATATATATGATAGTTATAATACATAGTACTTCTTAATCTTTATTTTCAGTACTGGTTAAAATTTAGTTATACAAATTAATCAGAAATAGAAATTAGGAAACTGTTTGTCAATAGTCAAACAAATATATTTTTGATATTTTGTGATACTTGCAATATAATAGAAAGTAATAATAACAATGGAAAATGATATTCCTTAATTGGATATCATTAGAAAAATAAGGAAAAACTACAAGTCCATTCACAAAATTTACATAATCAACAATTATGAAAACTTATCAGCTGGTTATATATTTTTTCTTTAGTTTAATTTAATTTGATATGAATAACTACTTCAAGTTGTTTGTATACAATGTGAATCGCCAGTATTACTTATCAAATAAACCATTCATTTTTAAATCCTGAGTAAATGGTAGGTGACTGCAAATAAATACTGAGTATAAACAATAGTTGAATGATTATTCCTTGTACAAAAAATATCTCATATACAAAATTGAAAATACAAAATTAAATGTGATTATTTTTAAATCTTCATTTCATTTCATAAAAATAAGAGATTATTTCTTTTACTGATTGTTAAGATTGATTTTATTTAAAATAAATAAATAAATAAAAAGCTAATCCTTTTGTAATCGGATTTGTAATTATATAAAATTCAGCACAATGTGCATAAGATACCGACAAAGAAGCTAATAAAATATCTAAAAATATTATCAATAATCATAGACTTTGATTATTTTTATTTGGGATATATTAACAATGGGAATTCTTCTAAGCTGTAGCCATAACAGTACTATTGTATAGTTGCACCACTTGGACTTTAATGAAATGTCTAGAGAAAAAGCTAGATTAGAACTACACATACAGTTTTGAACAAATCCAGGAATTAGCACCTTACAAAACAGCAGTTGTACGGCCACTTACCTCCCATCTTGCAAACCATCCAAGGAAGATCAGCAAAACATGCTGGGCACTGCTGGATAAGAATGAACTCATAAGCAATATTCTCTGATGAACTCCAACACATGGCTGACAAACAAAAAACTTACATTCATCAGCTCTGTGCAGATACTAGATACCATCTAGATGACCAATAGGGACAGATAGCAAGAGAGAGTCAAATGAATCCATGCTGTCAGCAACCCTTAATGATGATGATATTAACAACAGTTCCAGCATTTAATTGAAATATCCATTTGTAATTTTTTTCAAATTATCTTAATCATTGTGTATGAATTTAAAACTTCTCTAGCATTGAACAATTATTTTTTATCTAATTAACTTTTATCAATATCATTTACAAGTAAGCATGAATACATTTTTATTTTAGGACATTTTAACTGCTGATGGCATAAAAGACAAACAAACCATCAAATATTAGTCATTAACTTCCCAAATAATTTTCAAAAGTGTAAGAGAATCAAATTGATATATTGATCCTTCATCCAGAAAATTCTCTGATGTGTCTAAAAAAAGAACCCTAATAAACTTCAGAATGGTTTGAAAGTTTGCCAAGTTTTCAAATGAAGCTCTGATTATTGTCTGAATCAAAGCAGAAGGTGATTTGTGAATGATACAACCAGGGCAATTGATATAGTCTTTATACAAAGACAATTTTATATCAAATCATTATGCATAAAACAATTTATTTTCACAGTTATAGTCAATGAAGGATTATATTATTTCCAAAACATTGCATTAAATCTTTGAACAGTAAACATCAATAAAATATAACATCAAAAAGCAATGCTAACAAGATATAAATAAGGAAACAAGTGAATTGCTTGAAATTCTTATTATTCAAGAGAATCATGGTCTATAAAATATAAAATATATCTAAGGTCAGGGCAATTTACAGATTGATTATCGATTCATTATAGAAGAAAATGTGTAACAGATTTTTTTATGGACAGATTTTCATTGATTTTCAAATGTTCCTATGTTCATTTTGAAATGAAGATCAAAATAGTGAAGTTAAAAAATTTTTCTCATAAAAGCGCTAAATTTTCTCGTCCTGTCTGCTGGGGCTGTAAAATATGCCAACTGCATATAAAATACAGTAAAATTTGTAAAAATTAAAGCCATCAGGAATACAAATAAATCTGATATAAATTGTCCAGAAAGATTAATAGTTGAATGACCAATTACAAAGACACATACAAGAACAACTTTAAATGTCTTCATTTTTGGATCGATTTCACTCTGTTTATTTTCTTAAAAAAACAAAAAAAAAACAACAATACAATGAAAGAAACAATGGCCTTTCTAATTTCAGTTTTGAACAAATAATCCAGTTTTCAACAGAATGGGCTTATATATATGTATATCTTTTAAATGATAGATTGTGGTTAAAGTATTAGGCTGCATATACTTTAGTCAAACATGTGTAGAATTTGTGCAACTTGCTAGAGACCCAGTCACATCTGGCTGAACACTGAGCTATATGCTTCCACAACTAAACATCCCCTTCTCACACTGAAAGAAAAAAAATTGAAACTCTAGGAATTTGGGGTAGATTTTTAAAATCCTTCAATCCCGCACTTTTCTAGATTTTGCCGTTCTTACAAGTAATTTTACAATTTTTTTTTAAACACAGTAACTGATATGCATAAATTGTTTTTTTAAGGACACTCACAAGAGTAGTCTGGTTATCTTTTTATTGATGGCACCAGGTGGTAAACAGTTACATAAACAGGGCAGTGCTGTGAGACAAACAATTTAGCAAGAAGATAAATGCTAGCAGATGTTAAACAGCCCTGAAAAGTGACAAAACAATTCTTTGCCTAAGTCTGTTGTCTAACTCAGCAAATTGGAATGCAATATTAGAACTATGTTTTATCCAGAGTTTTTTTTGTCACAAATACCATGTTAGAACTCCTAAAGATAACAGTAAGAACACCAAGTGAGGAACATAAAGAACAGTTTTCTTACAGCAATAGTTTATTCAGATAGAGTAAGCTGAAGCCAGTATAATATATATTTATGCATGGAATGATTTTTATTATTAAGAGCTAAATATTGACAAGACAAGCCACTCAGAAAAATTTTAATTCAAATTAAATATTTTTATAAAATAAATCAAAATATTTTACTTATATCTATATTGTTAAATCTGCCAAGTATTTTTTCCTAGACAAGATTTTAATGCTTAATACATTTAATCTTTCAAGTGATTAGCAGCATTAAAATTGAACCAAACTCAAATTCAAAAGATTCCTGTAGCAGTTAACTTAATTCAGCATGAATCAGTAGCAAAACTATTTCAGCCATTTCAGATAAATTGATTTCTTAATCTTTTTTACAATAGAAAAAAATTGTCTTAAAGAGAATTAATTAATAAACTAAATTTGATATCCAAGATAAAATTCCATCATTCAAGTCATAATGAGAAAAGATGTTTTAATTAATCTAATTTTTTTTTTCAAATTTCAAATACTTGTATTCTGAATAAATATTTATTAATATTAGAATTCAAATAAAAGAATACAATTTTTACAGGAATTATGCCAACAATGCTATATACATCAATATAATCTAAATAGATTTTTTTTAAATGTGTCTATGCACATGTGTATGTACGTGTGTGTGCACGTGCATGTGTGTCTGTGTGTGGGGGGGAATAGGGAGAAAGAGAGCATGGTTTAGGTGTATTTGTCTCATGATGATATACTATGAATTTGAAAACATGAAACGTGGGTAAATATTCTATTTTTGTTTAATTTGAATTTGTTAAAAGTGCATGAATATTTTATTTATTCATTTATATATCTATTTATCTATTTTAAATGATGTAAGTTAAAATACTTTCTATTTTCAGTTTCAGAATAACCTGGATGAAAAAGAAAATATACTTTGCACTTATTTGATGTACCTAATCTGATCAAACAGGTATTTTAAGATAACCAAAGAATACCCTAATCAAATTCATAATGCAATATAATATTCTATTCATTATGCTCAATTTGTAAAATATGTAGATAATTGCTAGAAGATACATTTATGATGGTTATTTTCAAATATACAGTTAATTAACAGTTTAGTTAATTATTTTAAGTTCAGTGTTATGCTATAAGTTAGAAGTAATCAAGAAGTAATCATTGATAAACTTGTTTGTTTTATATAACTATTAATAGTCTCTAATTTGGCATAAATAATAACAGTATTGGGCAGTTTGCTTCATTGTCTTATGTAAGTACAACTATTAGCTTGAAGACAACTTCCAATACAATCCTTTTATTACATATTTTGGGGTTTTAAGTTACCTTTTTTTTTTTTTCTTTTTTTTTTTTCTTTAAAATGTTCTTAAATCACTTATACGTTGACCAAATCTTTATGCCGGTTTAAAGTTCAAAAATGGAAGGTTGTCGTAAATTTCGGTAGCATGCCCCAACCCCCCCCCAAATTCCACTGGTCTGCCGATCCCTTTGATTCTCTCTCTCTCTCTCTCTCTCTTTCCCCTGCCCTTCTCTTTTCTTTAAATGCCTACCCCCACCCGACTGTTTAATCAACTGTAAACCATTAGATTCTGATTTGGTTTTGAAGAAGGCACATGTTTATGATTTTCGGACAGGACGGACCCTACGTTCCCAAACCCCAATCTAGGAGAGGACATGTGGACTTATACTAAGTTTAAAACTTATATATCTAGGCCCAACCTTTTTTTTTTTTTTTTTTTTTTTTTTTCTTTTTTTCTCTTAATGCCCATCTCTCTCCTTCCTTCTTGCAAAAAATCTACATGCCACACTGGCATGTAAACAAAACCATGGGTAGCAGCGTGGTGGTTGTGAGACGTGGCGGAGGAACCTAAATAGGTCAACGGCGTATATCACAAGATGCTGGGCGGAGGAGCCCAGAATGGGCCAACGGCCAGGATCAACCAGTTCAGTCAGGTAACTACTGCTCCTCATCTTTAAGAGCGGCGCCTATTGATGAGTTAACTCCACAGCTACGATAGATATCGATGACCTCGACCCAACCTAAACTATTCATGACAGTACACAAAGCCAATGAGAAAGAATCATACAGCATCGTGCTCCCTGCTATCACCAAAAGTACGCGCTCTGCTGAGGCTCGAGCTCCGGCCCAGTGTCCGATAAATTACATGCGGAGCTCCAAATACATCACACACTCAAACCACATCACTCTCAACACAGACAAACAAGGCAAACACTCTAATGAAGACATAAACCTAACCACAATATCTAATAAGACGGACATAGAACCCAAAACCAATACAGACCTACTTAGATGTAAAAAACACTTAAGATAGCAACATTTAACGTTAGAACACTAAAACGATAGGCCAACTCCCAGAACTTACAGCGTCCGCAGCTGAAAAAATATAGATATCATATGTGTGCAAGAACACAGATTTGACCATGGTGATGTAGAACTAAAATACCATGAATGTGGAAATGGCTGGACATTTGTGTCAGCATCTGCATGGAAAAACTCCATCAATGCCGCTATAGGAGGTGTAGGAATGCTTCTCAGCCCTCGAGCACTAAAATCACTTAACAGCATAGAAAAATCCAACCGAGAATCATGTGTGCTACGTTTAATGGCAATCCTTGCATGACTATAGTCTCATGCTACAGCCCCACAAATGTCAGCAACGAAACAGACATTGAAATGTTTTACAGCGGGCTATCCTCCCTATGCAGACATACCCCCAAACATAACGTACTGATCGTCGGTGGAGACCTGAATGCACACATAGGAAGAACGAAAACAATAGATTCAGCTTACACAATACCCCAAACAGGAACGGTGATCTCCTAGCTGAGTTCTCTGTTGAGAACAGGCTTGTTTGTCTAAACACCAAATTCCGAAAATGTAAGGGCAAACTTTGGACACACACATACCCAAATAACACAAAAGCACAACTAGATTACATCCTAATAAACAAAAAGTGGATAAATAGTGCAATTAACTGTGAAGCGTATTCCTCTTTGAAGGAGTATCCTCAGATCACAGAATAGTCACAGCAAAATTACGACTAAGCCTACGTAGGAATAAAAAGCAAACTAGTAAATCCGTACGATACAACTGGGCGACACTTGCCAACAGCGATATATGCAATCGCTACGCTGTTGCAGTTAGAAATAAATTCGATATCCTCCAGGAGATGTCCGAAAGCTCCACACCAAACGAGGAATACGAAAACTTCGTCAATGCTCACCAAGAAGCAGCAGCCGAGTGCGTACCAACTAAACCAAGAGCCAGACACTATGTTCCATGGGAGACAGAAACAGTTAGAGAAAAGAGAAACGATATAAAAGAAGCAGTACAACGTAATAAATAAACCCAACTAATGCCAATCTACACAACCTTAGAAAAGCCCAGATAGAACTAGCCAAACATACAAAAAAGAACAAATAGAATACATACAAACACAAATAAATAATATAAGACAATCGGTGGAGGACAGACAGTCACGATTAGCATGGCAAACTGTTAATGAAGTCAGCGGTAGGAAAAGTACCTCTAAATCGAAGTTAAAGGCAACCAGCCAAAAAGATAGACTCCAAAAATGGAAAGACCACTTCCAGAAACTTCTGGGGAACCCACCTAAAATAGTAGAAGATAATACCCCAAAAGATTGTCGATAAACAACTAGATATCAAACTGGGGGACTTCACGATAGATGAAATCAACCAAGTTTTAAAGAAGCTAAAAGGTAGAAAAGCGCAGGACTTGACGGAATACCCCGGAGGTATGGAAGATAGGAAAATTCAGTGACATACTGCTTGGGCTATGCAATGCAGTGTATAGACAAAATAGAATAGATAGATGGAGAAAATGCTGCATTCTCCCATTCCTAAAAAGGAGATCTCGGAATCGCTAAGAACTACAGAGGCATAACTCTTACTGCTATTGCAGCTAAGATATATAATGCCCTTCTCCTTAATCGCATCCGACCTGAAATAGAAAAAATCCTTAGGAGAAACCAAAATGGTTTCCGCAAAAATCGATCCACAACCTCTCAGATCCTGACTATAAGACGGATCATAGAAGGAGTACGAGCAAAGAATCTAGAGGCAACGCTACTATTCGTAGATTTCTCCAAGGCATTTGATTCCATACACAGAGGGAAAATGGAACAAATACTACTAGCATATGGCCTCCCAAAGAAACAGTTGCAGCTATAATGATGCTATACAGGGACACTAGAGCAATGGTACGCTCACCTGATGGCGACACAGATTTCTTTGACATCGCTGCTGGAGTCCTACAAGGAGATACATTGGCCATATATATTCATAATATGCCTAGACTACGTACTCAAAACATCATTAGATACCATAAAAGAAAAGGGTTTCACACTGAAAAAGGCAAGGAGCAGGCGTTATCCGCACAAACAGTCACAGATGCAGACTATGCTGACGACCTTGCACTCCTTGCAGATACACCGACACAAGCTGAGTCACTGTTACACAGCTTGGAGGGCGGCAGAAATATCGGCCTCTATGTGAACTCCAGTAAAACAGAGTTCATGAGTTTCAAAAAGAAAGGAAACATCTCAACACTCAACGGCACGCCTCTCAAGCCTGTAGAACAATTCACGTACTAGGTAGTAATATCTCATCCACAGAGAGAGATGTTAACACACGAATAGCAAAGGCATGGTCGGCCACAAACAAATTGTCAGTCATATGGAGGTCTGATCTCCCTGACAAGCTGAAGCGACAGTTCTTCCAGGCTGTGGTTATATCGGTGCTGCTATATGGCTGCACCACTTGGACCCTAACGAAGCGTCTTGAAAATAAGCTAGATGGGAGCTGCACAAGAATGCTACGTGCAGTCTTGAACAAATTGTGGAAGCAGCAACCCACGAAGAGACAGCTGTACGGTCACCTGCCCCCCCTCTCTCAAACTATCCGAGTGAGACGGACAAGGCATGCAGGACACTGCTGGAGAAGCAAGGACGAGCTCATAAGCGACGTTCTCCTGTGGAAGCCAACACATGGACATGCAAGTGTGGGGCGCCCAGCAACGACCTACATTGACCAGCTATGCGAGGATGCTATATGCTCAGCAGAGGACCTCCCAGGTGCAATGAGTGATAGGGAGGGTTGGCGAGAGATTGTCATGGATATCCGTGCTGCAAGCGCGACATGATGATGAAGTTACCTACACATTATATGCTATAAAATGCATAAGTCTTTCATTTATTGATAATCATTGCATAGCATTCCCAAACAACATTTAAATTCTCCCAATAAACTATAAAAGTTGCACTTAAAATCTTAACTAGTTAAATAACTAATTATTCAATGTATTCTTCCATATCATATCCTTAAGTCTAAATTTATCATATCCTTAAGATATTTTCTTTCCTTAAAATTAAATAATCTTTGAATTGTTTATTTAGAAGTCCAACATTCATTATAAGAATATTTCTCTACATAAATAACTTTAACCATGTTCAAATCCTGGACATGGGTATTTGTGTTTCATTTCACTCTAATGTTCCTGGGAAAAACATGAATCCACCTTTTCTCCCCTTAGCTATGGTTAGATAGAAGGGC
>CM042139.1:39486141-39786141 GCA_023376005.1 Doryteuthis pealeii | reverse complement strand
CTGGTGAAAGCAGTACAGAACATTTGACTCCATGTGAACTCTGATAAAACTGAGTTCATGTGTTTTAAAAATGAACGAAACATCTCCACACTCGACAGTAAGCCTCTAAAATTGGTGAAACAAATCATGTACCTAGGTAGTAATATCTCACCCACAGAAAGTGATGTTAATGGCATGATCTACCATAGACAGATTATTAGTCATATGGAAATTTGATCTCACTGACAAGTTAAAGCAACAATTCTTCCAAGTCATAGTTGTATCAGTGCAACTGTATGGCAGCACCACTTAACAAAGAAAATAAGCTAGATGGGAGCTGCACAAGAATGCTGTGTATGATCTTAAACAAATTGTGAAAACAACACCCTACAAGAAAGCAGCTGTACGGCCACTTGCCACCTATCACACAGACCATCCGAGTGAGGTGAACAAGACATGCTGGGCACAGCTGAAGAAGCGGGGACGAACTCAAAAGTGACGTTCTCCTATGGAAACTAGTACATGGGCACACCAGTGTGGACCGCCCACAAAGTCCTACATTGACCAGCTCTGTATGGATACTGGATACTGCGCAAAGTACCTCCCAAGAGTGATGAATGATAGGGACAGTTGACGAGAGATTGTTATGGATATCTGTGCTACTGGTGCAATATATATATATATTGCCACTAAATTTGTTTGTCAGTTCATCCAAATCTGTCATACTGAAATGAACTGAATTATATAAGATTAATAACTTAGGACTGACATGATTTGAAAGTGCACAGCTATGCAAAAAAATCCTAAATTGAGTGCTAAAATTGTTTCTAATTTGTATTTTTAAAAACTTGAATTAAATGTTGTACATAATTATTTGAGTGAGTCATATTAACTTTTTTCAATTAAATTATTTTTTAATCTGAAAACTTATTAAAGAAACATAATTTAAAGAATAGGAGATTTTCAAGTAGAAAAATCTTTTTAGTTTCATCAACTTATTTTCTTTTAAATAACTTTGTTCCAATTAAAAAAAAGTTTTGAGGAAAATTACAAAAAAAAAATGAAACACTTTGAAGATCTAGAAAAAAGAAATAAAAGCAAAAATTTTTAGATTCGAGTAGCGCACATTTCTTTTTTGGCTTCAGCATGACTGGATGAGAATTTTTTCTACAAAGTTTCTTATAGAAAACACAACAGATTTTTTTTTTTAAATTAAAAAAAAAAAAAAAATTTATGATCAAAATTTTGTCCAATTCAATTTATATAAAGTTTTTTTGATGTTTGGTTTGGTTTCTTTGTTTAATGGCACATCAATTTTGTGGGTTATTTAATGCCAAAACAATCCTTGTAGAAGAACAATAGCGATACTATTTAGCCCATAGCTGGTGGATGAGGAGGTTCCTCTGTTTCTTTGACAGAAAGAAGAGAAATTAACTATATAACAGTTGCATACATAAATAATATTATCAATTTTATAGGTACTATGCTACACACACACACACACACACATTATATATTTATATTTATATATATATATATAATCAAAATCTGGTTGACATTGTTTGCATTCACTTTGCACTAATGTCCTTGGAAAAGACTGGACTCTCTACCTTGATAGTGGATCCAGTCAAAGAGAAGTTTTACTTTAAAATAAATACCATTCATTTAAAAACTAAAATTTGTACTGGCTACAAACAGTAATGAATAAAACAGTGCTCAATACAAACATATTGTTGAGCCTCTGTAACAATGATAGCATTAAAAAGAAAAACAACAAAAAATATCCAACACAGCTGTTTTAGTTTTTAAACATTTTCATTTTATAATTGAATGGTATTTGCTTTAAAGTCACACACACACACACACACACACATACACACAATTTACAATTTTCATTGACTTTAACAAGAATTATACAATAGTTTTACACAGAAATATACCAAGTATATATTTGAAAAGTGGTGGCCTCTGCTATCTTCTGATAGGGGTCAGGACAATGTTTTCCTATTTTAACAAGTCTTACATAAACAACTGAAAGGTTATCTTTAGTTCCAACATACAAAAATCTTCTTATTCAGTGTATAGAAGAACAAACCTTTTATTTGGGATGTAATGGAATTTGGGAATGAAATGAAGAAGTTGTTTGGGCTGATGGAAACATTATAACAGTAAGTATCATTTAGCCTACTGGTGAGTGAAAGGTTATTGAGAATGAGAAAGAAAAAAAAAGAAAGAAAGGAATGTGAAAAACACAAAATGATTAGTTGTAGAGAGAGAGAGAGAAATATCAACATACTCATAAATAGAAAGCTGGAAACTTTAAAGTTTCCCTTTAATGAGACAATAAAACAGAAGAACTTATAAAAATATCTAATACAATCTTAAACATTAAACTTTGATTTTATAGAATTGGCTCTTTAAAAAAATGGTAAAACAGAATAAAGAAGATTGGCAATTAATCTTTTTTTTAAATCTAATGAATAAAGGTCAACTAAATTTATTCTCTGGCTTAAAATGGATGAAAGCAACTAGTTCAATGAAACCAAATAACAAGAATTAAAAGATAATAACATAAAATTGTTATTTAAAAATATTTAAGAACACTAGATTTACTTGAATTAAAGACAAGTTAAAGTGGTTTAACAAAATGAATAAATATTTATTTAGGATTATTTTGTTAAAATTCCATTTGGATAAGATTTCATTTTAATATACTAAAACCACATATTTATTTTCAAAAGTACTGCTGATTCTACAGTAATTTGATCCTTACTATTTCAATATACAATGAGGAGAGTCCCTACAGCGCATTAGCAAACATGCTGGACTCTAACATCATAGTGAACATGTTCATACTCCAGTCACACTATTATGTTCACTTTCAGACAAATACCCATGGGAAAGGTATGAACACCTGCATCTCCCAACTATGGGTTAAATAGTACCACAACAGTTCTTCTACAAGGATGGCTTTGGTGATAAATAACCCATTGATATGCCATTAAACAAAGAAACCAAACTAAACCATCAATATTCAGCACAAGAAATGGTGTAAAATCCTAATTCCTAATCATGTTGTTAAGAATTTGAATATTTTTTACAATTTGAATTTATCTTAGATCTCTCTCTCTCTCTCTCTCTCTCTCTCTCTCTCTCTCTCTCTCTCTCTATATATATATATATATATATATATATATATATATACTGAGCTGCTGCGTGTGCTTCACATAGTGTACCACATGCCTTAGGAAACACCAAAGCAGCCAATGATTCATAATTACAATAAGCAATATTAGACAATTATAAACAAGATAATAGAAGATAGACAGAATTACTCAATTAATAAAATTAATTTTGATGCCCCTGCCTCTCTCATCACCTCCCCAGTGCCCTCTGGTTTGCCTTTTGTCTGCAGTGCTGCCTGGTGCCAAAATCACCCTGTCAGCTTTGTCATCTCCAGTTCCCAACAATCTAGTTAAATAATATTATTTGATTTTTGGATGGTAGCATTGGGTTTGTTAGTGATAGGGAGGATATTTATTTGAGTCTCAAATCACAAAGGTTCAATATTAGCATTAGTACATCCAATGATATACTAACACTGAATAGGTGAAAGGAAAGACAAAATAAGTTCATTTAACCATATAAGAACATTCTTTACATACATAATAAACATACAAGAAGTACTAACCAGAATACTCAAACCTGTCACAATAGATAAAATGTGCACATAAAGTTCCATAAACAAGCAGTAGATGAAAGGGAAACAAAAACAATAAAAGGCTTACTTGTGTTTGGTGGTTTAGTCATGTGGACTTTATGTTTTAATGATGAGCTAAATTCAATGTCCATCACTGGGGTTGGAGACAAAGTTTCTCTACTGTTTAACAAACAGAGATAAAAACTAAGTCTTAACTGTTCAAAGAACAGAGATAAGAAAATGGATTATGGGATTGACCGTCGACAAATATGCCCCTTATACAAGGGAGACGATTATTTATTGTCTCTCTACAGTAGGTTTAAAATTCAAGAAAAATTATACATATATATTATGGTAACAAATTTTTCTCATATCTGTTTTTGCTTTTTCAAATTTACAAATATTTTCTAAAAATATACATGGATGGACATTGGGTGTTGATATTAGGATCATTGATATTGGGATCAAATTAAAGAATAAATTGAAATATTTTAATATAAAAAATATCATTATATATTTCAAGTAGTGAAATTTGTTTGTATATTCTGTGAGTAAAATCTACTTTGATATAATGAAAGATTTTAGGTTAATTCAATGCAGCATGTATCATTGTAATTCACATAGATCTCACTTGTAATATATTTAAAGTGAGAAGTAGATCCATTTTACTTTGTCTAGTTCTGCTGTTCCTAGAGGCTCTTTTTGATAGTTGTCCATTGCTAAGTACAATGGTGGGCAATTATATTTGAGTTGAGTCACAGGTGGTAATTATCTACTTTCTACTGGGTAACCTGATACTTTCATATTGAATTAAGCAATGTAGAAGTGGCTGTGTGACTACCAATGTTATCTTTGGAAAACAGTGACCACAGTTTCTGCTGCATAATGAAGTTTGCCACAGAATCTACTTGAACCAAATGTAAATTCAAAATTTGCAACGATCAATTTGTTCAGATAATCATATACATTTTGATGGTGATGAGATTAGCTGATAAATATTATGGAAATGTGAATAACTAATTGTAAATACTGTTGTAGGGAGACAATAAATAATTGTCTCCCTTGGATTTTGGGGACATGTCTTTTGCACACCTTGTGGTCACTTGAATATCTCAGAATTCTTTTTGCCCCTTTTCATTCATATTCTTTGAATGGTTAAGACGTGCCTTTTTATATCTGTTCATTGAACAAAAGAGAGACTTTGTCTCCAATCCCAATGATGGACATTGTCTTGCCTCATCATTGAAATGTAAAACCCACATAGCTCAACCACTTCATGTATATACATATTATGTATGTAATAAATGTTCTTATACATATAAATGAGCTTATCTTTTCTTTATTCAGTGTTAGTGTATCATTGGATATACTAAATCTAATATTGGACCTTGGTGAATGGGGACTTGACTAAGCACCAATCCACAGCTAATACTGTATATAAAGGAACTTAGTTTCTCCCATTAAACATAACAAGCATGCTATATAGCATATTTTCAATGTTTTATCAGCTGATACTTAATAATATTTTTGATGCTTAACAATATTTTCATGTAAATATCTGATAAAGTCATTTGAAAAAAATTTAGATGTTTATTGTTGTAATAATTTGTTTCTTTTACAAATGAGTTCATACTGAACTAATAAAAAGTTTTGTAAGCTAGGAATGTTATTCATGAAAATCTGAATTGATACTGTGATATTGTTTTTAAGGGTATGAATGGATTGTGTTTAAAAGTATGTTGATAAGTTACCAGTGAGGAGGAAGTATGAATACTTTGTTACAGACTGGTTCTGAGTTGACCTTGTGGTTTCGGATTCCCCACCCTTCTTGTTTGGGAGTAATACATTCGGAAATAAACAACTCAAAATGCACACAATGAAAAGATAAGGGAAAGATAGATATAGTGAATAAATGCAGGTTTTATTTTAGGAGAAATTTTAGGAAATATGCATTTCATTGTACTAAGGAATGTTCTTTGTTGCCATAAGTTTATACTCTTTCACATGAAGCATAAAACTGAACTTGAATATTTGAAATTATCATTTCTTTGGGATAATGTCCATAATTGAAGTTTTGGAATGGTATGTGTCTATTTCTGAACTAGAGTCTGAATACTTTTTGCTATAGTTATTAAATAATAGATTATCTGTATTTATCAGTTTGAGAGAAGTGTACAAACTGAATT
The DNA here is from genome assembly GCA_023376005.1 of Doryteuthis pealeii. NCBI lineage: Eukaryota > Metazoa > Mollusca > Cephalopoda > Myopsida > Loliginidae > Doryteuthis > Doryteuthis pealeii. The sequence goes on along the minus strand of CM042139.1, from coordinate 39,780,276 downwards.
AGAAATTGTACTTGGAGACATTGGATCAAATGTGTTTGATTGACAGGCATTTGATAGCTTGGAAGGGATTAGATAGTTTTAGTCATGTGATTAAAAAGATATAGAAGTTAGAAAAATAGTTTTGAATTAAATTAGTTGGTTCTGAGAAGCTAAGGCAAACGCATGTGTGAGAGAAATGTGTGCTTAAATTGCTCCACCAATGTACCTAAAAGGGCAACAGTTCAGTAAGTGTTGTACGTGTTAAGAAAAGACTTAAGACTTAGATAAGTAAATGAAGAAGTGTGCACATAAAAAATTTTTTTTAGAGTTTATTCTTTCTGACTGTTGTGTTGTGGAATAAAGAAAGGTTGACACATGTAGAAAACAAAAGGTATTTATTTCTGTGAAGAAATACGGTACACAATTGAGTACACCAACTAAGGCAAATAACAGTTAGTTGTAAGTTGCTCACCCAATATAGATAGAGCTCACTGTTAAATAGTCTTTAGACTAGTCTATCTTGTGGGGGGGTTCCAGCTACTCTACAACACTGACAAAAGATGTCTCCATGTTTGTTTCTGACCATGAAATCAAACAGGGCCCATACTGAAAGAAAGGAGATGGGCCATCAAAACAATGCAGCGTGGGAGTCAGAAGAGTTGACGCCTCGTCCGAAGAGGAGACCCAGTCAGTTAGATATAAGAAAAAGGAGATGGTTCCAGTCATCTTCATTTTTTCCTTTTTCAGGACAAGTGTACTTTTCACATATGTAAAGTTCACTAAGCTCTGGAGAATGATGTAAACACAACTCTTACATTCCATTGCCAAAGGAGGGTGAATTCTTTTTTTGTCACATGACTTTTACAAGAATGTGTTATTTCCAGTGTCAAGAGCGGTAATCATGATTCCATTTTTTTAAGTAGATATATTTACCAACCCTTTGCACGAATAAAATATGATACAAGGTCAATTTCTTAAGTGGATTTTAACAGGTTTGAATTATGAGTTTTCCTTCTCTTAGATCAGTTGCCATACCAAACTTAAAGAGACCAGTCTATCCTATTATTTACCCATAGCTGGAGGGAGAATAGTTGGATTCACGCCTTTCTTAAGGGTATTAGCACTATGTGAAATGCAAACAGCCTTGTCCAGGATTTGAATTCAGGTCACTAAGTTTATTACCTATGACAATAACTATTACACTACACACCTCAAATTTAAAGAATATATATATTCTATTTTATTCTATTATATTCTGTTTTTGTCTCTATTCCCCACACTTAATTATAATATATTCATATCTATCATATAAGTTATAAATAAATCGATATTTCCTTCCATTAAAACAAATACTATTCAAATTGATTTCTTATAAAATACTGGAATAAATACTTATCTCTAATGTAAGTATTGTGAAGACTAAGCTAATGCCATTCAGTTTACTTTATTATTGCTCACATGAAAATAAATATAAAATGTACATAAACAATCTTCTTATACATTACTTTAGATTAAAGTCTATATAGACACAGGGCATTAAATCTGATAGCAACATTTCTACCCTTTTTGATATTGTATGAGATTTACTTAAACAGCTTTAGAGATTACATTGCCAGCAAAAATATAATAAAAAGTTTGGGAACAAATTTTGCTATTAATAAATTATATGTATGCATATGCATATTATATTCATTCATGTGAGTATATATTATATAAATAATGATAAAATCTGTTTTTAATATTTAGAAAACCTTGTATCAATTTTCAGTTAATCATCATCAGAATTTAGTCTAAACTGTAATGCATTTTTAAAAAGCAGTATCCAATTTTATTTTCACTGAAAAATTCTAAAAGAAAGTATTTTCTGCTTGAAACTCTGTAAATATAAGCTTAGATACACAATCATAAAACAAATAAAACATAATCCTTAATCCCTTTTTATATGGAGCATATTTCTCAACAACCATATTATTGTCTTGAAGCCTCAAAGCATTAGGTATAATTGTCTATTTTTCTTATACATACATACATACATACATATATATATATATATATATATATATATATATATGAAGAAAATAAAATCAAATTGAGGCAAGTTCAAATTTTTAACGAAGTTGTTTGTATTTTACTAATGTTATTGAAAAAGACTATCTATTCACTTCCCAGTGAATATATATATATATATATATATATATATATATATATATATATATATATATATAGTGGGGGTAAACAAATATTTGTAAACATAAAAAAATTTAATTCATTGTATTTCCAACTAATGAATAAACATACTTTTCATATAATTAACTGTACACAGATGCATAACTAAATATCTAAAAAAAAACAGGAAAAATTGATTTAATAGAAATAAATCCCATTCATCGATTTTAATGGGTGAAAAAAGTACAATACAAAAAAAAAACATACATAAACTTCTTTTAATACTTTGTAGAATAGCCATTATTCACTTTTACAGCATACAACCTCTTCTTGTAGTTCTCAATTAATGATCTGCAAATTCTAAGTTGGTATTTTGTTCCATTCTTCTTCGCATATGGTCTTCAGATCCAAGATGTTTGTTGGACCTCTCAATTGGATTTGAATTTTCAAATAACACCACAGATTCTCGATTGGGTTTAAATCTGGGAACTCATTTGGCCATTTCAGGATATTTAAATTATTTTCAGCAAGCCATTTCTTTGTAGATCTTGCAGTGTGCTTAGGATCATTATCTTATTGGAAGATCCAATCAGAAGGAAGTTCAAGATTTTCAACTGAAATCATTAAGTTTGCTTCTAAAATACATTGATATGCTATGGCATTCATTCTACCATCTATCATTAATATATTGCCAGTACCTTTTGCAGAAAAACATCACCAAACCATAATGCTGCCACCTCCAAATTTCACTGTTGGAACTGTGTTCTTTGGTTTGAAGGCATCGCCATCTTTCCTCTATACATGATTTCTAGAATTATGTGCAAACGAGTCAATTTTGATTTAGTCTGTCCATAATACTTTTTCCTAATATGATTTTTCCTTATCCTTATGTTTATGAACAAATTTCAACCTGTGTCTTTTCAATAGCAGTGGAGTTTTTCCAAGCGGAACGTGACTTTAGATTGTTCCTATGAATTTCATTACTTATTGTCCATTTAGTGACACAGATTCCTGCAACTCTTGATCAGTAACAATTTAATTTTGTTTAATTTGATGCATTAATTTCCTTGAAGGTCTTGAAGAAATCTTCCATGGAGCACCTGTTCTTTTTTGGTTTTCAGCAGTTTTGCATTTTTTATACCTTCCAATTAATGAACGAATAGTAGTAAATGGAATATTTAGGTTGTCTGAAATTTTCCTGTAACTTTCCTTCTAGAGCTTAACAATCAGTTCTTTTTGCAAATTTTTCAATTCTTTACCTCTTGCCATGATGATAACCTTCTGGCTCGAATATCAATTACAGAATGTTCTGTTTGTATTTTTTAGGCGAAAAATAACTACTGATAACATTATTGGAACATTCTAGAATATTCCAATTGAATAATCTAGAGTATTAAAGCAATTTAAAAATTTTAAAATCTGAAATTTGCATAGTACAAATACTTTGGACCATATGACCTTTAGGCACCCCTTTCGTTTTGCTGATTCATAAGTACATTTTTTCATTTACACCGTCAACATCCAGTTGTTTGTTAGGGGTTAGGGTTAGGGATTAGTTTTATGATTTTAAAAAAACTCTAAAAATCGTCTGTTAACAAACAACTGGATGTTGACGGTGTAAATGAAAAAATGTACTTATGAATCAACAAAGCAAAAGGGGTGCCTAAAAGGTCATATGCTCCAATACTTTTTTCACCCATTAAAATCGATAGATGAGATTTTTTTCTATTAAATCAATTTTTTTGTTTTCTATAGATATTTAATGATTATGCATCCATGTACGGTTAATTATATGGAAAGTAGGTTTATTCATTAGTTGTAAATACAGTAAATTAAAAATTTATATGTGTACGAATATTTGTTTCCCCCCACTGTATATATATATATATATATATATATATATATATATACTAGCAAAAGTACCTGGTCCATGACCGGACTAAAAGAATTTTAAGAACACCAGGGAGTGAATGGGTAAGAAAGAGAATAAGAGGAAAATAATTTATAGAATTAAAAACATTACTGAGAATTTGTACATTACAATATTTATTTTTTGAATTATTTTTTTTACATTTAAAATATCATTTTAAAAATGTAATCCTTAACTTTTGCATGTTTTGAAACATAAATCTATTTTTCTAAAAATTGTTTTGCACATATGACAAAAACTCAAATTCATTTCTTAATTGCTTATTGCATTCAAGTGATAAAAAATATTAATTTAATTTCTTTTTTACCCCTAAAAAGTAACAATTAAAAAGAGCTAAGTATTAAACTTGTGTCCTTATTTAACTCTATTGGCTGAGGCTGTGGAATACAGCCTCTGCTGTTTAGTAATTTTCTGTATATAGTGTATTTAATTTTTTTTGTTATTGATTTCTAAGAAGTAACTGTTATAAGTATTTTAAAATCTTAGTAACATGTTTATGTAGTACATAATTTACTTGACACAAAGCGCCTGTTTTTGTCAAATTTTTGGCAGAATTTAATGTTGAAATTGTACCAAAAATTAATTACATATGTAATATTATTTTGCTTTTCTTAACTGATGTTCATTATGCAACTACTTTTCGACTAAAGCAAAAATTTGACTTTAAATCCATTAAATCAATTTTAATTCGTTTTTAAAGTGAAAATTGGCGTTTGAATTGTTGATACCTAATAAAAATACATATTACTAAAATTAAATCATTTTTGCTAAAATCATATTCTTAAAATAACAGTCCCACCCAACTCCTATTGTACAAAAAAGAAAGACATTTTTTATTTCATAGAAAAAAAAAATCATCTTTCTTTTTTATACAGTAGGGGGTGGGGGGTGGGACTGTTTTAACGGCAAGTTCACAACCTGTGGTGTGGGTTGTGTCGGAAGCGTTTTTTTAACGGTAGTGTTGTTTATTTCAGAATTTTCTTTTTCTTTTTCTTTTTTTAGCAGGGCCTACAGATGGCCTTGGTCTGGGTCCGCTGACGCCACTTCAAAGATGCCAACAGTAGCTGGGGGGTTGAAGATTATGTTAATGGTAGTTTTTGATTTTTCTGTTTTGAAAGTTAAAAACTCGACTTGTGTGGGGGTGAAAGTGTCTGTATTTTAAAATGTTTTCTTAATTATTGAATTATATCACTTAATTATTAAAAATCAAAAAACAAATTTTGTGTGTTTCTTAGCACATTAAGTGGTTTGCAAGATTTCAAATCTGAATGACCTCTTGTTTGTGAGTTATAAGTCAACACCTACATACCAAACTTCCTTTTATATATATAGATATATATATATCTGTGAGTCCAGATTTCCATATGACTGATAATCTATTTATAGTGGACCATGCCTTTCCTATGCGTGCATTAACATCACTTTCTGTGGATGAGATATTACTGCCTAGGTACTTAAATTGTTCTACCGAGTTTAGGAATTTGCCATCGAGAGTTGAGATGTCTCTTTTGTTTTTAAAAGACATGAACTCAGTTTTATCGGAGTTTACATATAGGCCAATGTTCCATGCTGCCTTTTCTAGGCTGTATAGCAAGGATTTGGCTTGTGCAGGTGCATTTGTGAGGAGTGCCAGATCATCTGTATAGTCCGCATCTGTAATAGTCTGAGCGGGATATCACCTGCTTCTTGCTTTTTTTTAGTTTGAGGCCTTTTTCTTTTATAAGATCTAATGATGTTTGGAGTACATAGTCTAGGCATATTATGAATATATATGGTGCTCCTTGTAGGACTCCAGCGACAATGTCAAAGACGTCTGTGTCGCCATCAGGTGATCGTACCATTGCTTCATTATGGCGTTAACTGTTCCCTTGGGGAGTCAAATGCTTTGGAGAAATCTACAAATAGTAGGGTTGTCTTGAGATTCTTTGCTCGGACCCCTTCTATGATTCGATGAATGGTCAGGATCTGTGTGGTTGGAGATCGATTTCTGTGGAATCCGTTTTGATTTTTTCTACGGATTTTCTCTATTTCGGGTCGGATGCGATTAAGGAGAAAGGGATTATATATCTTAGCAGCTATGGCAGTAAGAGTTATGCCTCTGTAATTCTTAGCGATTCCTAAGTCTCCTTTTTTGGGGAATGGGAGAATGCAACCCTTCATCCATTTTTCTATTGAATTTTGTCTGTATACTGCATTACATAGTCTAAGCAGTATATCATCAAATTTCCTTATTTTCCAGACCTCAGGGGGTACTTCCTCAAGGCCCGCAGCCTTTCTATTTTTAAGCTTTCTTAGTACTTCATTAAGTTCTTCTGTCATAAAGTCTCCTAGCTTAATGTCTAGTTGGTTATTCGTTATTTTTGGATGTTATTTTCTTGAATGTATTCTATCTGTTCTTTTTTGTATATTTCAGTTCGTTCTACCTGGGCTTTCTTAAGATTTTCTTTGTTGGCATTAGTTGGATTTGTTTTAATGTGGAGGGATGCTTTTTTAATATCTCTCCTCTTTACTCTAACTGCTTGTCTCCCAGGGGACAGCGTGTTTGATTTTTTGTTTGGTTGGTATGCATTCTGCTGCAGCTCCTAGGTGGGCATTGACAAATTTTTCGTATGCCTCATTTGGAGTGTATGTTGCTGATGTCTCCTGGAGGATAACAAATTTATTCCTAACTGTTAACGAGTAGCGATCGCATATATCGCTGTTGGCAAGTGAGGACCAGTCGTATCATATCGATTTACTGGTTTGTCTTTGTTTCTGTGTAGGTTTAGGCATAGTTTGGCTGTGATTATTCTGTGATTAGAGGATACTCCTTCAAAAGAGGAGTATGCTTCGTAGTTCATAGCAAGTTAAAAAGACAATTCTTCCAAGCCGTTGTCGTGTCAGTGCTGCTGTACGGCTGCATAACTTTGACCCTAATGAAGCACCTAGAGAATAAACTAGATGGGAGCTGCACAAGAATGCTGTGTGCGATCCTAAATGAAATGTGGAAACAATACCTCACAGAAAACAGCTGTATAGCCACCTGCCCCCTATCACCCAAATCAGCTGAGTAAGATGGACAAGACACGCAGGACACTGCTGGAGAAGCAAGGATGAAATCATAAGTGACGTCCTCCTGTGGAAGCCAGCACATGGACACGCCAGCAAAGACGTACATTGACCAGCTCTGTGTAGATACTGGATGCTGTGCAGAGGACCTCCTGAGAACAATGAGTGATAGGGACAGCTGGAGAGAAATTGTCATGGATATCCATGCTAATAGTGCGACATGATGATGATGATATACATATATATATATTTGTGTGTGTATGTGCATGCGTGTGTATATACATGTGCATTCATGCATATATATATATATATATATATATATATATATATATATATATATATATACCTCTGTAATTCCAATCCAATAGTAGGAATTATTTCATGAGAAAATTCATTCTAAGCCAACCAAAATAATCTCTAGATACATTCTGAATAAAAATATTTTGCAAGATATTTAACACAATTTTTTCTTCATTACTAGATATAATTATTACTTATTTTTATAAATCCAACAAATATTTCAAGAATATACAGTCGAATAATTTTCCATGATATATTGCTACAAATTCAAAAGCCTAATCAGATATAGATATTGTTGTCTATACAAAATGTTAGCAGAATCATTTTTGTTCTATTTATCCTTTTACATTTCTTTTTCATCTTAAATTGAAAAGTCACACCTTCCCAGTAGCTCTATGATCAACATATTTGCTGTTAAAACTTCAAAAATAAAACCACGATTCAATATATTTGCTTAAGATGTAGATAAAAATATAAAAATGTAAAGTAGGTAATATGAATGTAAGAATGAATCTTAGAAAGAGAGAGAGAGAGAGAAAGAGAGAGAGAGAGAGAGAGAGAGAGAGAGAGAGAGAGACACACACACACACACACGTGCACACACACACACACAAACAAACAAATAAACAAATGAATACAATTATTTTAAAAGCCAATTCTCATACATAAAATCATAAAAAATAAATGGCTAATAATGTTGATTTGAAATTCTCTTTTATTCAGCAGTTTCTTGAAAAAACATCTTTTCCCCAAAGTGTGTTATTTAAGAATCAATTTTGTCTCAACATAAGGAAAAATGAAACAGGTAATTTTAGTTTATAAGCTCTAACCTGTAAAAAAAAATAACCTAAAGAATTTAATGAAAATGTGTTTCCTTATCATTTGATTTGTCTTTTCAAATTGCTAAAACTTATTTTAAAGGACTAAAATAAATTTCCATTCATAGAAATTTCCTGACCTAGACTTTTCTGCCCAGAAAATTTAGGCCTTGATCCCCCCAATCTTTCTACTTGTCTATAACTACAATATTTAAATACAGATGAAGTAATTGAGACCTGCTTACCTGCTTATATACCTCTGCTCATGGCCTGTTGTTATGAGACAGTAACTGTCATTCTTACCACATGTTACAGGTCATAATGTCTTCGGTCATCAGTGTATGAAACACATTTTCTTAATAATAAATAGATTAATTCAGTTTAATAGAATCCAACTCCAATTTGGCATTATTCATTTTCACAGTCTCTCAAATTTTCATTGACCTATGCAATTTAGCTTGTGTCGGTTAGAAATTATATAGCTCTATTTGCTCCTTTGAATTTATTTTTCTATACAAGATATTTAGAAATGTGTATTGAAATACTCACGTTTCACCTTCACAAGACAATGATGACCAGAGATTCAAGGTTGGATTACCAGGAACAACTGCTAAATCAGTTTGTTGTCTATTCAATGCACCATCTTTCATAAAATATTCAGTGTTACGTCGTACAGTAGCTGACATCCTGAATATATAAGAAATATCAATCATTTATATATCTATATCTACACCTTTGTGAAAATTAATTGAAACAAAACAAATAATTCCGTTATTATTATATCTGTAATCTCTCTGTAAGTCTTGCCAGTGTGTTTGTGCAGTGTTACGATTTTCATACACTCCCTTGGATTAATGTCCATCACTGACATTGGCTATAGGACAACTAATCAACAGTTGAAATAATAGTGTCAGGGCATGGTAAAAAGCTGATGCAATCATGGATGATGCAATATTTTTTAAGGCCAAACAAATTTCATCATACACTTCGAAAATAGATGCATATTATTGCACACCATTGCAAATAACCTAATCTGAGGAAAAAATAGAAATCAGTTACACCCTGTCAGTCCAGTGGGTCTAAAACTGACCGTATAGTGAAAGAAATGAAACTAAAGTGGTGCTTACTATTAATTTGCACAGAGGTCTATCTATGTATCCATCTATCTCTCTCTCTCTTTCTATATATATATATATATATATATATATATATACCATAGTGATGATTAAAATACACAAAGTAAATAAAGATAAAAATGTAAATACTTCGTGATTTTTTGCACTAGAAATGTGTAAAAGCGCTAAATAAAAAGACCTAAATATACGATTAAAAGCAAATGGTTTAAAATAGACTGACTCAAGGTTCTTACAGATTGTAAATCTTCAAAGATTCGTGATCCGTCAGAAACTCAAATCGGTCTGTTTTAAACCATTTGCTTTTAACCATATATATATATATATATATATATATATATATATATATATTATAGAAAATGCATAAAATTATATATTTACTTCATCATCTATAATATAGAAATGTTCTTAATCAATTATACAAAGTAGGAATTCATTTTTATTGAACAGATGACAAAGTTATAAAATTTACAAACTTATAAAAATTGCTTCCTTATACCAGAAGTGCACTAACCTAAAAGATTATAAAAATTACATCACAAAAAGAAATTTGTAATTCTGTAACAAGATTAGTCATTTTCAATGGAAAACTATTCAAGAAAAATGTTTATTTGTAAAAATGATGCCTTTAATTTTTCTTTATTATTTATTCTGAGATTACAGACGATATCAGTTGATGGTTCCAAATTAATCTTTTTTAGTGTTCATAAGTACTGTATGCTCATCTAATTTTGATACTTGATATAAACATTTTTATTGACATCAATAATATAAAGAATTTGTCCAAATATCAATAAAGATATTTCCTTTATTTCATTCTAATTATGATATTCTTTTTATCCTTGAAGAAATGGTTTATGAACAGTGATATTTTTAACAATTGTATGCCTTATACAAGGGTGAATCAATGTCTGCAGCCTATAACACCGTAGTGGTGTTATGGATTGACTGGCGATATCTCATTAGATAGTTGAAAAAACAATTTTGGATATAAAAATAACAATTGTGTCTAGAGTCGTACAAGCGACATACAAGTAAGGGGTGGGGTAACGTCAACACAAGATAGGAAGAATTATTCGAACAAAAGAAATCTGTTGATATAAAACGAATGGCTGTTTTATACATATGTTATCATATTGTCATTTACGTGAAGACTGCACAAGATAAGAAAAAAATTACTCGAACAAAAGAAATTCTAATGGCTAAAAGTCGGTTGATATAAAACAAATGACTGTTTCATACAAATGTTTTCATATAAATATATATTATCATTCTTGTGAAGACTACACAAGATAAAAAAATTTATTTAACAAATACAGTTTAAAGATTAGATCTTAAAAATATAAGTTCAGTAAGAATAACATTCAGCAGGTAATCCGTGACCAATTTCAGGGAATTATCATAGCAACTGACAGATAAGTCTGGCACAAGACCATTTATACAATAACAAAAATATTATCAGGTGCCTCGCCAATCAGGAAACTGGGGCGGAGACTTGTTGCCCCACCCTCCAAGATGTGTAACCCAAGGCCATGATTTCAATTGGCCATCCAATCAAATGCGACCGCGTGGGTGGGTTTTTGTACACCTCCTGATGTTTACACTGTAGGGCCATTGGTCCAGCGTTTCTATTGGCTGGCCAATCAGAGCCCTAGATTCAGGGGTTTGGAACCCATAAAAGAGGTCCCAAAAGGGTTCCAGGCAGATCGGAGAGCTGGTTCTTGACCAGATCAGACAGCTGGTTCTTGACCAGATTGATAGCTCCATCTCACAGCCCTTGTTGCCGTCTTTGCTTTGTCATCTTGTCACTCAAAGTCCTGAATTTGAATCAGATCTCAACATATATCGCCAGTCAGTCCACAAAATTCCGACTCCACTTCAACTTCGATACCCCTTTGTGGTTGTTCATGATTTTTATCACCGTATAACTAATAAAGGTCTTTTATTATTAAAAACGCGTCCGTTGTAATTGTGGAAACAACATTGGTGAATTTGGTCACTTTCAGGTACAGCCCGGAACAAGCCCTTCAACTTTCCTGTGGGTCAAATAATACCCATCGTGTTAGTTTCAGCGCCGTGACAGCATATTGGTACATTTGGTGCCTTCCCGCAGGACAGCATAGTATTACATTTGTTGCCGTGACCAGAGGGTGGTATTACATTTGGATGCTGACATGTAATTATTAGCTGAATTTTGATCTGAAATTTTCACTGTATAATGTTAGATCTATGTAATTAATTATTGATTTAAGTTCATTGAAAAACAGGGGATTATGTTGAAAAAGAATATTTGTAGTAGAAATTTGATATAATGAATATGTAAATACCTTGGTACCCCCTCACTATAATCTGATTGGACAGTGTCATGTATAAATAGTCGACACTGTGTTGGTACAGGCACCTAATGCCTACAAGCTAAACTTACTTGCTAGACGACACCACGACTGCTCGGCAGACGGATTGCTATTCGACATACCAATTACTACTGCGATAATATACCAAATACCAACTTCAGAATATATCCCTTAACCCAGATATATCAAAATTAAAAATACTTTTTCATCATTAGGCTGTGGATTTGTTGCTTTACCTATGTAAAAAATAATATTAAAAATTAAAAATTTTTATACTATTATTAATGGACAGCTCAATTACTAGATTATCAAATCAAGCAATAATATAATAAAAACTTCAAAAGTACCTGCTAAAGACAGTTATCTACATAATAATTAACATAAATAACATACACTAACAACTTGATTGGGACCAAAACCAAAGCATTGCAAATGATAAATGTATTAGATTAAAGACAACCATTGAGTTTTCCATTTAATATTCAGCATAAACTAATAGAGTATACACTAACAAAAAGGCTTCAAACATTTCCAGAGTATTGCTAAAATAAAACTAATCTTAAATGTATATCTATTAATAATGGAGATTCGCTTCTGGTTTTTGTCTGTAACAAAAATTACATCACTGCTTACATAACATTACCCAAAATCATCATAACATACAATAAATACACTCAAAATTTGAACATGCAACATTAGACAGTCCTCATTGTTTTTTAAAACAAGTTTTAATAAATACATGACTGGTATTATATATCTATATATCATCATCATCATCATCATGTCGCGCATGCAGCATGGGTATCCATGACAATCTTTCGCCAACCCTCCCTATCATTCATTACACCTGGAAGCTCCTCTGCGGAGCAGCCAGCATCTTCACATAACTGGTCAATGTATGTCCTTGCTGGGCGCCCCACACTTGCATGTCCATGTGTTGGCTTCCACAGGAGAACGTCGCTTATGAGTTCATCCCTGCTTCTCCAGCAGTGTCCTGCATGCCTTGTCCGTCTCACTCGGATAGTTTGTGAGATGGGGGGCAGGTGACCGTATAAATGTTTCCTTGAGGGGTGCTGTTTCCACGACTTATTCAAGACTGCACGCAGCATTCTTGTGCAGCTCCCATCTAGCTTATTCTCAAGACGCTTTGTCAGGGTCCAGGTGGTGCAACCATACAGCAGCACCGACACAACCACAGCTTGAACTGTCGCTTCAGCTTGCCAGGGAGATCGGACCTCCATATGACTGATAATCTATTTGTGGCCGCCCATGCCTTTGCTATTCGTGTATTAACATCGCTCTCTGTGGAGGAGATATTACCACCTAGGTATATGAATTGTTCTACTGGCTTAAGAGGCTTGCCGTCGAGTGTGGAGATGTCCCCTTTATTTTTGAAATTCATGAACTCTGTTTTACCGGAGTTCACTTAGAGGCCTATATTCTTTGCTGCCTCCTCCAAGCTATGTAGCAGTGATTCAGCCTGTGCCGGTGTATCTGCAAGAAGTGCAAGGTCATCAGCATAGTCCGCATCTGTGATTGTTTGTGCGGGATATCGCCTGCTTCTTGCCTTTTTTAATGTGAAACCTTTTTCTTTTATGGTATCTAATGATGTTCGGAGTATGTAGTCTAGGCATATCATAAATATATATGGTGCCAGTGTGTCTCCTTGAAGGACTCCAGCGGCGATGTCAAAGAAATCTGTGTCGCTATCAGGTGAGCGTACCATCGCTTTAGTGTCTTTGTATAGCATCATTATAGCTGAAACCGTTTCATTGGGGAGGCCATATGCTAATAGTATTTGTTCCATTTTTCCTCTATGTATGGAATCAAATGCCTTGGAAAAATCTACGAATAATAGCGTTGCCTCTAGATTCTTTGCTCGTACCCCTTCTATGATCCGTCGAATAGTCAGGATCTGAGAGGTTGTGGATCGATTTCTGCGGAATCCATTTTGGTTTCTCCTAAGGATTTTTTCTATTTTGGGCCGGATGCGATTAAGTAGAAGGGCATTATATATCTTGGCTGCAATAGCAGTGAGAGTTATGCCTCTGTAGTTTTTAGCGATTCCGAGATCTCCCTTTTTAGGGAATGGGAGGATGCAGCCTTTCGTCCATTTATCTATTCTATTTTGTCTATATACTGCATTGCATAGCCTAAGCAGTATGTCATTGAACTTTCCTATCTTCCACACCTCCAGGGGTATTTCGTCAAGTCCTGCTGCTTTTCTACCTTTTAGCTTCTTTAAAGCTTGGTTGATTTCATCTATTGTGAAATCTCCCAGCTTGATATCTAGTTGTTTATCTACAATCTTTTGGATATTACTTTCTATGATTTCTGGGGGGCTTCCTAGCAGTTTCTGGAAGTGGTCCTTCCATTTTTTTAGTCTATCTTCTTGGCTGGTTGCCTTTAATTTTGATTTAGAGGTGCTTTTTCTACCACTAATTTCGTTTACTGTTTGCCAGGCTAATCGCGACTGTCTGTCTTCTACCGATTGTCTGATATTATTTATTTGTGCCTGTATGTACTCTATTTGTTCCTTTTTGTATGTTTTGGTTAAGGCTACCTGGTCTTTCTTAAGGTTGTATAGGTTGGTGCTAGTTGGGTTTGTTTTATTAATTTGGGCTGTTTCTTTGATATTATTTCTCTATTCTCTAACTGCCTCTGTCTCCCAGGGGACAGAGCGTTTGGCTCTCAGTTCGGTCGGTATGCATTCGGATGCTGCTTCTAGGTGGGCATTGACGAAGTTTTCGTATTCTTCGTTTGGGGTCAGGCTTTCAAATGCCTCCTGGAGGATATTGAATCTGTTTCTTACTGCCACAGCGTATCGATTGCATATATCACTATTGGCAAGTGTTGACCAGCTGTATTGTACAGACTTACTGGTTTGCTTTTTGTTCCTACGTAGGCTAAGTCGTAATTTTGCTGTGACTATTCTGTGGTCGGAGGATACTCCTTCAAAAGAGGAGTATGCTTCGCAGTTCATTGCACTATTTATCCATTTTTTATTTATTAGGATATAGTCTAATTGGGCTCTTGTATTGTTTGGGTATGTGTAGGTCCATAGTTTGCCTTTTATTTTCTGGTATTTTGTATTTAGGCATACTAGCCTGTTCTCAAGAGAGAACTCTGCAAGTAATTCACCGTTCCTGTTTGGGGTGTTATGTAGGCAGTATTTATTGTTCTCGATTATGCCTATCTGCGCATTCATGTCGCCCCCAATTACTAGGACATTGTGTTTGGGAATCTGTCTGCATAGGGAGGATAGCTCATTATAGAACTTTGCTATGTCCGTTTCTTCGCTGACATTAGTGGGGCTATAGCACGAGACTACTGTCATGCAGGGGTTCCCATTAAACGTAGCGCATATGATTCTCGGTTGGATTTTTTTCTATACTGTTTAGTGCTCTCATAGCCTGGGGGCTGAGGAGCATTCCTACGCCTCCTATAGTGGCATTTGTGGAGTTTTTCCACGCAGATGCTGACACGAAAATCCATCCATTACCTGTTTCGTGGTATTTTATATCTAGTTCACTATGATCAAATCTATGCTCTTGTACGCAGATTATGTCTATATTTTTGTCCTCTGCAGATGCAGTTAACTCGGGCAGTTGGTTTATAGTTTTTAGTGTTCTGACATTGAATGTTGCCAGATTTAAGGTTTGTTTACACCTTAGTAGGTGTGTTTTACATCTAGGTTCTATGGTTGACTTTTTGGATATGGTTTTCAGAGCTACGACGTTGGTGGTGGGTGTGTGTTGTTTGTCTGCTTTGCGAGTGATGCAGTTTGTGTGTGTTTGATGTTGTTGGGGCGCTGTAGCAGATTTTTCGACACAGGCCAGCGCTCGAACCCGTGGACGTTGAGACACTGTAGCCAATTTTCCGACACAGGCCAGTGCTCGAACCCGTGGACGCGCACCTTCTTCAGCGAGAGTGGCGATGCTGTATGATTTGATATTTTTGTGTAATGTCATAGGTTTGGTTGGCTCGATGTCATCGATACCTTTTGGTGGCTAATTTGACTCATCAATAGACGCCGGACTTAGAGATGAGAAGCAGTAGTTTCCTGACTGAACTGTTTGATCCTGGCCGTTGGCCCGCTTTTAGGCTCGTCCGCCCAGCATCACGTGAGATACACCGTTGACCCATTTTGGGTTCATCCGCCATGTCTCACATCCACCACGCTGCTACCCATGGTTTTATTTGTGAGGTAAGATGTATAATCTGCCTCGAGTTGTTTCCCGAAGAAGGGGTTAAAAAAAATTAAAATAAAAATAAAGATCCATCCACTATTAAGTTTCAACTTAGTTTAAGTCAAATTAACCCCTACCATTTTGACAAAAAGAGAACCGTTTCTAAGTCGAGAGTCTTCTTAGTGAAAGATGGATTTAAATTGGCTGTGATAGGACTGTAGAATTTCTGTATTAGAATTAGTGGAAAAATATTTAGCTGAAATTTTTGATGAAATTTAAGACAAAAAATATAACAGAATTAGACACAAAATTTGTACAAAAATTAGTTAACAAAAAACAATTCTCATCCTG
This sequence comes from Doryteuthis pealeii, assembly GCA_023376005.1. Classification (NCBI taxonomy): domain Eukaryota; kingdom Metazoa; phylum Mollusca; class Cephalopoda; order Myopsida; family Loliginidae; genus Doryteuthis; species Doryteuthis pealeii. The sequence continues at coordinate 39,764,007 of CM042139.1, read as the reverse complement.
AATTCAAACGAATATTATTGCTGATAATTTACTTACGAAGGATTCGTCAGATAATATCTATATCGATAATTATTAGCTCTTGAATTAGTTTCAGGCATTTGGAAAAGTATGTTGTTAGCTGGAGAACCGAAGTTTAAATGTATATACTCGCCAATAAATCTAAAGAACACGTGTAGGATTAAGTTGGTATATAGTTTGTTTTATTTTAATACATATTTAAAGTTTACATTTCAAATTGTTTAATTTTTTTAATCCTTTAATGAATTTGATGATTTTACTTACTTAGGGTACAAACTTGCTGACATTGAATTTTTTACTCCCACCCCTCAGGCAATATGTTTCAAAAATCTATTTTTACATCGCCCGGAGTGCGTTTTTTTATTTTGTACTAGTATAGATAAAAAAAGATATGACTTACTTTCCAAATGGAAGTGAATATGAACAAGATTTGCCATTGAGCTTTTCTTCCATTTCAAAATAGATATAAACAATTTACTACAAACTGAAAAAAAAAGAAGAAAAAAGGTGTATAAATGAAACAGTTTCTTTCATAAGAACAAAGGAAAACAGATTATATCTCTTGAATTATGAAAAGGTAATTAAATAATTGTCAATATATAACTTAAAAGTCTTGAGAACAAAATTGAACTCACACAAAAAATGGCTCCTAATTTAAGAAGCCATTTTTGTGTGAGTTCAATTTTGAAGAAAAAAGAAAATATAACTCTATTATCATTCTTTTTTAACATAAATAATTGCTTCTATTTTTATATAAAATAAATTGCAAATTTGGATATGACTACCACATTTAAACATAAGTAAATTAGCACAAATCATATCTTTTATGTATGCTTGATGAAAATACATTCTTAATAATATTTTGAACAGAAAATGCATATATAAATGCACATGAAAGTAAATTACAAATTTATTTCTATATACTCAAACAACATTATAAAAAGTGTTTATAATTGAAATAAAACTATTCTTTCATCAATGGTCATTACTCTGTTTCCTTTTAAAAGTGAACCATGCATTTGAGTTTATACTTCCTAATTTTAACTTAAGTGTAAAAAAGTGTATTTTGAATATTTGTTTTTCTAATTTGGTAATTATTTTTAAAAATCAAAAAATCTGTTAAAGATTTCTTTATTTTAAAATTTATAAATTCATAAGTTTCCTGAGCCAATGAAAAATGATTCTACAGAAAGTGATTATTATTAAATAGAAAATTATTTACCTTATTTGAAGAGTTGTTTTAAACTTTTAAACTAATGGTATTTTGGACCATATGACCTTTAGGCACCCCTTTTTGATCTCGATTAAGAAAGGACTTGTTTTTCATTTACACTGTCAATATCCAGTTGTTTTAACAAAAGTTTTTTAGATTTTTTTTTTTAATTATAAAACTAACCCCTAACCCTAACCCCTAACAAACAACCGGATATTGACGGTGTAAATGAAAAACATGTCCTTTCTTAATCGAGATCAAAAAGGGGTGCCTAAAGGTAATATGGTCCGGTATTTTTAATAGAATTGTTATTTAGAAAGAAAATCTATTTGTAAAATCCTAGATGCCATTTCTATGTTTGCTAAATAAATACTAAATTCACAATATGCTCAAAAATAAATAAATGCTTTATTTCTAACAACAGTTACAATATCTAATTTCTAGTTGTTGAATATTAAACCAAATATGTCTTTTCCTGAGGCAATCATTTGTATTCTTTCGTTACTGTCTTTTTTCTTGTAACATTTTTATTCACTCTTTTGTGATCAGAACAGATTCAATTAGACATTCTTTTAGCATTTATTTTTGCTTTAATCGACTTAATATTATAATAACAGAAACTTAGTATTTACTTTTTGATCGAAAAGTTTTAATTCTCAAGCTTTTAATTATTACAGTATATTACATGAATTTAATTTGCATTTGTTGAATAGTAAAGAAAGAAAAAAACCAAAAAAATAAACTATGGAGATAAGGTAAAACATAAATTCTATGTATTGTTCACTCCATCAGCAATCATTAAAATGCCTCAGGATAACAGTAAGTAAAATGAAGATTCTCTAACAAAGAAGCAATAAGGTGAAAAGTCCAAAATGTTCAATGCAAGATATCTGACATGTTAAGAGAAATTAGATAGTAACTGTTTATATGAATTAACCAAGGGAAAAAATATTGTTATTTTTTAATTCTAGGATAAAGGCTAAATGGAAGGATTCATATAAGATCCAAATAGTTTTCCAAGTTAAACAAATATAAATGAAACAAAAGACTTACACCCTACTTGTTTCTTTGAGTTTGCAGGATGCATGAAAAATCTAATAGCTTATAATTTAAACTATTCCCTATCAAGCATGTTTAAAGCATTTGACAATAGACTTTGTCTTGTTCCTAAATTAGTTTTGTACTACTTTTTGGCATAATAGAGTACCATTGCTAATGGCTGAATAAATAAGAAACGTTATTTGTTATTCTTACATTTTCTTTCTCCTACCACAAATAATACTATTGAAATTCATTGATCAGCTCTGGAGAATGAAACATTATACCTTGCAGTGAACAAATGTTAACAAAAGAGAAATCAATACATTAATTTTATACTAAAGTTTCAACAAATTTTCACTAAATTGTACCAGAAAAATTCTAACGATAATATCTACAAATGTTATAAATCTTTGAAAAAAACAAAAAGAAAACAGTTTTATCATTTCCTTGTTGGCTAAAATGAAAATGCTAATTGAACAAATCAATAACTGTTTATAATATCTCATTTAATTCAGGACCTCCATATGTAAAACAATCTTTTTAATATTGTGTCACTATCTTCAAAATAAGATTTAATGCCTTTTTAAAATATCAATATTTCTTTTATATTGGTTTTATTAAAAATGTGAAGATCTAGAGAAAGTGACATTTGAGTTTGGTGGGTTGATTTAAACTCTAACATTTTATAACAAAGCATTTTAGTACTAATGTCTTCTTGAAAAAGCTGTCACTATACAATTTACATCAATGTAAACATAAATATCCATAAATGCATATGCACCAGCTAAAAACAATTTGTTGACATTTTTTGTTCAGTAAATTTATAGCAATAAAGATTTGTTAAATTCAAAGAAAGTTAAGCAGGACAAAAATCAACTCAGTTGTACTACTATTACTCTCTAATCATTAAAAATATCTAGATCTTTGTGAATCCATAAAATAATTTAATTAGAGAACAGTTAAATGAATAACTACTTATTTCACAAGATATGGGAGCTGATGGCAGATGTGGCACTCCACCTAAGATGCAAAAACAATCTCCTTGGTCTAGTGCTAGTGAAAAGGAGAAAGACTTATTTGCTGTCTGTCTGATATCAACAACAGGCCACTCCACCAACTTTACTTTTACTTACATTATATTCACAGTTAATAAATTAATAAAAATGTGATATTTATCATTTAATTGATTGCATAAATCATAACATGTTTGTGTGTGTGTGTGTGTGTGAGAGAGAGAGAGAGATTCTCAAAGCAAATGTAAACTGAGAAAACTATTTTAGAAAAGATGATTACACCCATCTCTATTAATCTGTTATCCACATCTGTATCTACTGATAAAGAGATAATAATAGTTGCTGAAAAAGATAAAGAGATCATTTATATGTAAGTATAAAACTATACTGTGCATACATTTGGATAAGATACTTTAATTCTGGCAACACCTGTTTCTGATTCCTACTGTTGCCATTTCAAAGTTTAAAAGCCAGTATTCTAAAGTTTTGGCATCATAGTTGCAACCAACAGGTGTTAAATGGCACTGAATGGTGATTCTAAACTGCCAACTAGATATAATCATCAATGGGAGATATTTACACACTTTATCTACAAAAAAGTAATTATTTTAGGAAGTACAGAGAAAATTACAGAGAGTAGTTTAAATGGTAATTAGGGTTGTCAATGATGGTTAATATTTTAACTGGCCTATTTATTTCATAAAGATTATCTTAGGATAATATAATCTTTAGTTACCCTGTTAGCAGGTCTTAGAATATGCTGACTGCATCCCTTGCAGAGTAGTAGGACCGCCCCCCCCCAAAAAAAAGGGGGTGTTCTGGGTATGACACTAAACTGCATTCCAAGGTGAAGTTTTATTTCTGGAGCTCTGAAAAAATGAAAAAGTGACTCCACACGTGAGTGTGGCATCACTTTTTCATTGCGATTACTCCTAAGTTCACTCTAACTCAGTGGTAGCTAGGGTCTCATCTAAGTTAAATACATCTATTTGAAATGGTGAGATGTTTATCTGTTTAAAAATGATTGTGAAGATATATTTTTGTATCTCTATAATTGGAAACCATATTTGTTGGATTGACTTCAGCATAAAATAACTCAACAAGGGTTGACAAGCCATTAAACCAACCAACGAACCAACCAACCAACCAACCACGCTTTCTATAAAATCTGATTCACATCCCTACAAGAATTGCAAATAGAAAAAATATATATATAAGAAAAAGGCTTTTCAAATTGTAAAATTAGCAATAATCAATCTTTATATTTGATATTATACTATAGATATTATATCACTATATAAGTGTATATGTTCTAAGCAAAGATTCTTTTTTCTTTCTTTCTTTCTTTTTTTTTTTTTTTTGTTAAAGTTAGTTGTGAGAAGATAGAAAAATAGTGAGATGCCCAAGTAGACACAACAAACAAATAAATAAATAAACTCATTTATCTTGTCTGTGCAGAAATATGATAGTTATTTTGTTTGAGTTATATTAAATCCTTAGAGAGCATGTTTCATTAGAATATTTCAAATAACACATAGGGTTAGAACACACAAATTCATAAATGGTAACTCATATATATACTATATATATATATATATATATATATATATATATATATATATGCACTAAAGAAGGATGATCAGCATAAAAGACAACTTCTAAAGAAATTACCCTGAGAGTACATTATCAACAACCACAGGCAGGTATGTTTTTTTTTAAACATGTATTATCCAGCTACAGTTATTTTACATCAGAGAAGATCCAAAGATTTACATTTTTTATAGCATTGGTACAGTATTCAAAAGACGTTCCACTCTATGCAAATAGCATACTAGAAAAAGAAAACCAATGACTGTTTGTAATTATATTAAGTTGTTGCAAAGAATACAAAGGTGAAATTTACTGACCCCTAAAAATATGGTTTACAGATAATCAAAAATATTGTTTTGGAATCATCAGAAACCTATAAAGAAAATAGGGAACTCATCAACTATGAAATAAAATCAAAACAATAGAGAACAATATTGAAGAAGAAAACAGTTGAATAAATAAAACAATGAAATAAAATTAAGGTTTTTCACAGTCACAGATTGAATTTAACATTTTCCATTAAATATTTTTTATTGAATACAAGTTCTGGCTCGTATTCAATCAAATAAATATAGAACAAAGTTAAAATAACAGAGAACAATATTGCAGGATAAAACAGTTGAAGGAATAAAGTACACATGTTATGCTTAAATCATCCAATCAGTAAGCCTATAATAAATATAAGTAGTATATGGAATCTTCTAATGAGGAAAAAACAGAAATTATATTTAAAGCTAAAAATAAAACACTATGTGAATGTCATATGGAACAAAATCTAGTGGATAAAAATGCTGGTAAAACTCATCTGATTTTCTGTGTAAAAATATATATGAGGTTTAGAGGAGAATATAAGAGCCATAAAGAATTGATGGCTATAGGTTTTGAAATTCTTTAGGAATGATATCAAGCTAAAGAGATAAAGGAATAAAAACAACATGGAACAAATACAGCATTCCTTTCTATGTTCCTAAAAGGCTAATAAATGTGACAGACACCTGAGAAGGCTGAAAGCTTCAGCAGTCAAAATGTTATGATAAAGACAACTAAGATGAGGAAACTGGTCTGAAAAAAATCCAAGTATAACGAACATCAGGAGATTTGAAAATTTAGGAAAATATTTCATTATTTATTATGGTCATGAGGAAAGTGAATTATTTGATAACCAATGTAACTGAAGCAGAGTCAAATTTAGATACTTTAAATTGTTTCACAACAAAAATAGGAGGAGACTGATGTTTATAAATCAAATTTGTACTTACGACATAGAAATTTAGGATAGCTAAAAAGAAGTTTTAAGAAAAGGAAGTACATAAACTAAAACTGTCTGACCAAACCAAAATATTAAAGTCTAACATGATAAAGGTTGGAAAATAATATAGCTTTGTGCAAGATTTAATTATGTATACATTTTTAAAAAAAGATGAGCGCAAGATGAACTAATACTGAAAAAACAATTTGTCATAGACTGATAATTTGATCAGTGATGAATGAAAACATAAGTTTGAATATAACAAGAATATATGTTTTTTTTTGCGACTTTATTTTTTTCTTGGATACAAGATTATATGTAATATTAGCAACAAATCAAATCAAATTATTTGTAGCTACTAGATAATAACTTATTTCTGCTGCAATTTACTCTTGTATTTTCAGGTGGTCATGGTTCCTAAATTCTACATTTTAGTCATTATTGGTGTCTGAATTCCAATCTATGAGTCAACCTCCAGTGAGTTTGCCAAAGGCTGATAGTCTGTTAATCTGTTGTCATTATTTGTAACTGAATCTCTTTCATCTTTCTCTTTTGACTTTTGACTGCTTGTATGGAATTTGATGGTCACATGCCTCCAGGTATAGACATGAGGTGCTACAACTTCTATTCTTGTTTTCTTTGGATGTAGTCTCCTCTCATTAACATTAATGTCCTGTTTATATAATGACTCAAACTAGCATGCTTTTAAATTACAACTGATGAAATTGAAAATATTATGAGATTAACACATCACTCAATAAGTCCTGGGCCTACCAAATAAAATAACAACTTTTAGGCAAAATTCAACTTTATTCATCAACATAATCTACTTCTAGGGTGATACACTGATTCCAATGCTTCTCTAACAATTTGATGCTTTTTTTGTAAAACAATTTGTCTTTGATCTCAAAAATCGCCTCAGTTTTCGATATCACTTCTTCATTGGAGGCAAATCTCTTTCCTTGGAGCATTCTTTTGAGGTCTGTAAACAGCCAGTTGTCGCTGTGGGCCAGATCTGGAGAAGGGTGGGTGAGGAAGCAATTCGAAGTGCAATTCATGCAGTTTTGCCATTGTTGCAATCAACTTGTGACATGGTACATTGTCTTGGTGAAAGAGCACTTTTTTCTTCTTCATTTGTGGCCGTTCTTTGGCGATTTCTTCCTTCAAACGCACCAATAATGCTATATAATATTCGCTATTGATGGTCCTCCCTTTCTCAAGGTAATTGAGGAACAAAATATCTTTTGCAGTTTTAACAGTTGCAAACTGTTGATTGACTATGAGTAAACACGGCACCCACTTTGAACACAGATTTCTCATTGACAAATGTTCATGCAAAATGATGAATACACAGCCTCCTGATACCTCCAACTCCTCTGCTATCTCATGCAACTTCAATTTATGATCAGCCAAATCGAGTTTGTGAAGTTTTTTGGTGTTTTCCAGGACAACTGCCGAATTTGTGCGACCTGAGTGTTCAGCATCATTTGTATCTGTACGACCACATTTAAAGTCTGCATACCACCTCTTAACCGTTGTTTCTGACGGATCAGAGTTCAAATAACACTTATCAAGCCATTGCTTTGCTTGAACAAGATTTTTTCACATCAGAACATCTTTATCAACTCAGGAAATTCAGATTTTTCCATTGTTTTGAAAATTAGCAACAGTAGCTTCACTTAAATAACTGTAATTTGTAAACTAATAATCTGATTGGGCTCAAATTTTGACACGTGCCATTTGAAGGTTAGTACTTTATAAAAATCATATGGATGTTTTATTAGTGGTGTCATCTATATGTCAGGCCCGGGACTTATTGAGAGATGTGTTACTTTCCACTGTAAAAATTTGTTTGACAACAATATATTCATCTGATCCTTTTAATGGTGTTAAAAACCATGAAATAAAGATAAAACATAACAGTAATCACATAACCCTATGCTTAAATTTATTGACAAGGATCAACTTGTTCTAAGGTTTTCTTCTCTTTTCTTTTTTGTGCTTAATTGTTTCAACAAATTCATGGCATATAAATAGAAACTGATAAATGAGAGTTAGATAACATGCAAGACTTTTGGTTAAGAAAAGCTAGAAAAAAGGAAAGAACATTCCTCAAATTAAGAAATATGAGAAATTTATATTTAAGTTGGTACAGCCAACACATTTCAATAGGAAATGACTACTTATTAGTTCCTTTTGACAAACATTATATGCAGAAGTGTAATAAAAATAAATCATGACCATATAAGATCCAAGATTAGAAACAGACTTGGAGCTCCATTAGAATAATGGGGAGAGGGGGAGAGCTGGGGCAGCTGGGGGGAGAGAGACAATAGGTCAGCAGTTATTCAAAATTATTGAAAAAATTATTTTTATTTCATTGGATCCTTTCCGTCCACTAAGGACGATGGCGTAGTGTCCAAAAAAAAGATTATCTGCATCTGCGCAAGTGACTCTGCAGGCAAATTCTTGAGTGACAGTCCTTGGTGCACTGAATGTATACAAACTGTGATGCTTTCTGGGGCTGCTGGCATTTCTCTCACTTTCTGGATCTCTTTTCTGTCAATGCTACTCTCCTCTCTGCCTCACCCCTCTCCGTGCCTTGCTTAAAATTGAGGCTCCAGGCCGCTCTATTTTTTGTATCTACCTCCCATGTGTTTGTGTCAATATGGCATATCCTCATAGCTCTCCTGCAGACATCTTTAAATCGTAGGCGTAGTCTACCAACTGATCAGGAGCCTTTTACTAATTTGCCGTACAAAAGATCTTTTGGGATGCGTCCATTTTCCATTCTCCTGACATGTCCAAGCCAACGAAGGCGCCTCTCACAGAGAATGGAGAACATGCTGTTTATGTCGGCACAATCCAGCACGACTTTATCCTTTATTGAAAAAAAATTATACTATTACATTAAACACTACACTACAGGGACCCCCTTTACCTATTCATAGATATATTACAAGAAAGATATTTATTAAGGTTAGTTTAGTGGGGTATTGATGCTTGAAGATTAAAGGGTTTGTTCTGAGAAATAAACTGTTTAACTAAAATTCAAATTTTTGATGAATCCCAAAATACACTGTAATCTTTATATAAAGAAAAGATTTTTAATCATGAAAATTAGAAAAATTTAACAAATAATCAAACGAAAACAGTTGCAACAACAGTATTAAAATTGTTGCTTGTGAATGTTAGAATAGAGGCTAAAACATAAGATTGAATACTATGACATCTATCTCTAGTGTAGAGTAGATGACACTTACTTTCCAATAAATGCCTTTAGAAAATGTCTTTAGAAAAAAAATCAGCTTTGTACTTACAAATAAGTAATATAATCAACAGCATGGATGAAAACATCAGTTTGAAAAATCAAGAAATAGTTGACAAATTGAATAAAACAAAGCTTGATTGAATTAAAGTGTGTAAACCTTTTTAAAAGACTTGTATTCAATCAAATAAACTTATTAGCCTGTAAGAAACATCCATATATTTTTCAATCTTCTGCAAAACACAAAGAAGGATTGAAGTAGTGTTTAAAATTTGATTGTTGGGGGAAAAAAATACATACTCTGTAAGAGAATCTATTGAATTTTAAAGGCAAAATTAACATCAGTCACAATGAATTATGATAATATCTTTAAGAAGAAAGAGAAAAATAGTCTGAATAAAATGTACTTTTAACTATCTTATAAAAACAGTTTTTTTTACAGTTTACAGTTTCCTTCAGAAAATGTTATAAATGAAATAATAAAAATTACACACCAAAAGTATGTTTTTAGGTAATAAAATAATATCAGATTAACAAATAAGAAGTGAGTTTCATTTCATTATTGCATTTAGACTTAGCATAAAGGTTATCATCATAGGAAATGAAATCATTGACCCGAGTTCAAATCCTGGGCAAAGATGTTTACATTTCACTTCATGTTAATGACCTTGGGATATGCATGAATCCATCTGTTTTCTTCTGGGTAAATAGTAAAGCAAGACTGGATTATTCAGCTTTGCTTAGGTTACCAGTTTAGAAGAAGGAAAACTCTGAATTCAAACCAGCTGTACTCTGCTTAAAAATTGACCTTGTGTCACATCCTAGCCCTATTGGAGGGGATTGGATACATATATCTAAATGTGGATGATATTGTGAAAGCTACTATTACTATTCTCCTATATCTCAACCCAATACAAAACACCAGAAAATTGTCACATAGTGATGAAAGTTCATCACAGCTAAACCTTATTACGGCTTCCCAAAAACAGATTGAATTTAACAGAAAAATAAAATGATGCCGGGACACATTTTGAACCAAACAAATACAAAAAAAAAATCATACTTCAAAATAGCATCTCTCATGATACTACTCATAAGAGTATTTAAGACTTGCATTTCCTTAGCCAAATCAGTTAGTTTGCACCTTAACAGCATCCAGAATGAAGAAGAAAACAATTAAACTAAATCTACTCTTATGTCAATCATCTGCCAAATCTTTGCCTATAATATCCACATAAAACACACTCCAGATTTTTTTCACTGAAATACAGTAAACATTGCCTAGTTCTGAAGATGACCTACTTCAATGCATAACAAGTAGAAAAAAAATCTTAAAACTGTGACTTGATCCTTTCATTTCCAACCTCTAAGTCAACAAAACTATGCTGCTTGTAAACTTCATATAAGAAAAACAAGTAAGCAAATCTTTTTACAGACAGACAGACATTGCAAATATACAACCTCCAGAAAATTTAGGAACATCTTCAAAAGAGAAACATTCTTCTTCAGTGTTTGAACTTATCATTAATATCTCCTGCTAATATAAAGTTAAAAAGGTTGGTTATAAGAAATTGTATCTTTTCATACAAATGAATTGTACCACCTAAAAAGACCTATGAAGTATGTTCAAAAAGTATCAAAACTGAAGCTGCATTTGCCAAAACAGATAAGAACAATGAATGACGCATTAATTTTCTTCAAAATAGTCTACTTAGCATTCAACACACTTATTCCAGTGAGTTTTCCATTGGTCACAGCACCTTTGAAACTTCTCTTTTTATATGACTTGAAATTGCACCATCATATTTCTTTTTATGTCCTTCACATCCTTAAATTTTGCCCTTGAGATATATTTTTAGTTTAGGAAACAAAAAAAGTAATGCTCAATATATATCAGCAGTGAAGTAACTTTTAGAGAGAGAAAGATATAGCTTGTAATACCTTCAGTGATAGGCAAATATTTTTGGAGTCAGGCGATATGGACTGATTTAGGCATAAGTTGGTCTTCTCTATTGTTCTTTGAAAACCATCGTTTTTTTATATCACTCCCTAGGATCGAAATCGGTCTTTTTTTTAAACTTCTTTTTTTAGGCGCGAACACTTTTGATTGGTTGAAAATTATCATTTTTAATATTTCTATTTTTTTCTTTCTACCTGCGCTGATCCTATGCGCAGACTTCTTATTTTTGACATTTTATTTCTGCTTTCAAAGCGTTAACTTCTGGCTCACCACACAATCTTTCAATGCTGGGATTCAAACTCATGCTATAAGATAGTACTAGAAAACTCTTTAAAAAAAAATATCTAAACATATGTATACCACACATCTATATTTTGCATATAAAGAATCTGGTTTCAATGGATATCCAATTTGTCTTTCTTTGTTTTTAAGAGTATTTACGGGATTCGAAGGAGCTCTATTTTCTCCGTAGTTGTCGGACAAAGACGACAAACACACAATGGAAATTTAATACATGTATTGACTAATAATACAAGAACTTGTTGCAAATTTTATTGGTATTTGCTATCAGACTTATCTGAGTTCAAGTAATGTTCTTGGAGTAGTGGTGATAACAGGGGTATTCTGTTCGTTGGTAGGAAATGTTGATAGGACGCTTCTTCGGACGTTTTTCTTTCTTCCTGGTAACCGGTTCTGTGATAAGTGATGGGGGATGATATTTTAGAAGCTTCTCGCCCGGGTAACTGTTCCTTTAAATGACAGTGAATGGGCCCTTTTCAAGTAGACTATTTGGTCTTCGTGCCTTCTGTAGTGTGCTATTGTGACAGCCTTGTATGCGGACACAATGCCTTCGAAAGTGTGCAGTGAAAAAATGCCTCCGTCCAAGTCGACGGTCAGTAGATAAGTAAGCCCTGTGTTTGGGCTAAGTGATGAGTGAAGTTTAGGGACCGCTATTTACGCAATTACCCTCAGTGAGTGCTCCGTGATAAGTAAAGAAATTTGGTTTTGGCGCCAACATACGATGTTGGTGATTCGCCCCCTAGTGGCAGGGGGAGATAATTAACTGTGGAATTTCCAATATTTTAACTATTCTTGCTTTTTAGCGAATTTACTGTTAGAAAAGGAAAGGAAGCTGACTTTAGTTGACACTTCAACTGCTGCACACCAGTAAATGTCAACTTTAATATTTTTAGTAGTGAATTAGTGCGCCGGTTTAGCTCAGTCGGTAGAGTGTCAGCATAGGAATCACATGGTTCCAGGTTCGATACCAGTCCTCGACAACTCAACGTATGAGTACCACAGGGATCTGTGCAGTAAAGTGAGGAGCTGATGGTAGGTGTGGCGCTCCATCTCAGATGCTAAAATAATCTCCTTGGTCTAGCGCTAGTGAAAAGGGGATAGACTCCCTCGCTGTCTGGCTGATACCGACTTTAGGCCGCCCCGCCGACTTTACTTTACTTACTACTATCCAAAGTCACTCGCATATCTACTAACTGCTACACTTCCTTAACCATAACATCCTTTTTTAAGGCTTGGTTCATGACATGGATCTTAATATAACCTAAATTAATAAATATGGATACGCGCGCGCACACACACATCTATCTATCTATCTATCTGTGTTTGTTATAATCTATCTATCTATCTATCACAGTCAAGAAACTGAAAACTGAAAAGGTAGGTCCACTAAAGAAAGAAGTGTTGTACCATTTTTATGGTTGGTTGGACCCATTTTGTTAAAATAACATCACATGATACTTAGTTATGCAGTAAGGGAATTTTGTCAAATTTAAAAGGCTATGATGTGGGTAAAGAAAATATTTGTTTTGGATATAGTGTTATGAATGCTTGGCAACTAGCAGGAGAGAAGATTTTTTAAATATATAAAAAGCATCATGTGTTAAAAAGTTTCAAATCTTGCAGATGAGACATCTTTAAAATATCCAGGGAAAACAAAGAAAAACACAACCCAGAAAGTTGGTTGCTGAATAAATTAAAAAAAATAAATTTTCCTCATTTTTTAAAACTCAAGTTAGAATCCATTTGAAAGGAAAAAATAAAAAATAAATCTTTTCTTTTGAAATCGATAACTCAAAATCTTTTAAATATTTTGAGATTGCTGGAGGAAAAATATTTTAAAATGCAAATAAAGATTGAGAAGTGATTGTTTTAAATTTTACAGCATAAAAATCGTACCGTTTTATGGCACATTTTGATATTTTTCGCTTTTAAAAAAAAAAAAAATTATGTTTTAGTTTTCTTGACGAAGACAAAGTCAGTTATTTATTGCAATCATATTTTTTTAATTCATAAAAGATTAAAGTTTAAACGTGGAAACCAAATCAAATTTTATTTTGTCAAATAGAAGAAAAATTTTTTTTAACTAACTTTCACGCCAAGGGATTTTATCAATTTTTGAAGCGATGATATTATTCAATGAATGGTCATTCTTTTATTTTTTTAATTTTCCTAAGATTATATTTCAATTTTATGTAAGGAAGGATCGTCAAAATTATTCATTTCAATTATACAATAAAAATTATTCTTAAATTGAATTAGAATAATTGCAAATCTGAAAAATAAATCATTTAATATATAATATATATATATATATATATATATATATATATAATATATATATATATATATATATATATATATATTTAAAAACTTAACTAATAATAACATCAACAAAATTGAAAACCGAATAAAATCGTTCCTGACATTTTTTGGGGGGGAAACGCAAAACAAAACAAAAAAATGTTTTCATATTTTAACAATGCATCAAATTAAGGAATTATTAGTTTTCTATTATGTCTATATCTTTTGTAATTGTTTGAATAAAAAAGAAGAAGCTTATATTGATTGATATATTTCGATCGGGAATAAATGATTAATATTTGTCTACATACCTTTGTCGTCTGCAATGTTAATGTTTTCAATCAATAAAATCGTGTTTTCTTGATTTTCTTTTTACACAAATATCGTTTTTTTAAAACATTTTTGTACGAGAATTTTCACTAACAATATTGCTTTTATTTATTTTCAAATGTCAAAATTGTTATCTGTAATATAAAAAACTGAAAATAAATGAATAAACTATTTTAGTTCAATTGGGAAGGAACATAACCGGAAGTCCAAACAAACAGTATACCTCTTCTTTTTTCTTTTTTAATCAGATCTTACTGGCAACATCGCAGACAGAATCGATCATTTCCAATATTGATAATTCTTTCTGCTTGTATGCCCACTGGTCCCAACACAGCAAATGGTCAAAATAAGAAAGTTTAGTGCAGATTTTTCTCTCGTATTGACCAAAAGAAAATGTATGAGAACCATCGCAAAAATTAACACCATGGATTATGGAAGTAAAGATTTTCCAATAATTCACAATCTTTACTTCAATAATGATATTATGGGGAAAAAAACATTTATATTGTTTAACTGTAAAACGTCTAGCAGTTTGAAGCTTTGAAATGAAATGTAATAATACTGTTACAATATTACAATTCTAACTAAAATTTAAACATTTAAGTTAAAATAAAAATTCAGGGCAATTTATGTGATCACATATAGCCATATTTTCTTTATTAAAATATTGCTTCTCAAAGTTCATCACCTCAATGACTCACCCTGTCTAAATTCAGCCTCATGCATCAAACGTGCAAAAAATGCTACCTAAAGAATATCATTACCTAAAATTAGACTATAAAGTAATCATGGATATTTTAAGATAAATATAAAATCATTGTATTGTGAATGACTTGAATTACATTTTAAATTTAAATTATAATTTCAATTTTGTTGCAGAAGTGAACTAAAAATTATTAAAGGCTTAAATATGCAAAGATCTATATTAGAAAAGAAAGAAAGAAAAAAGACCCCCCCCCTCCATTGCTTATCATTAATCATTATAAACATGCTGGGAGGTAGGGGAAGGGACCCCATTTGAAAAATATCACCCTCCAGTGAATAAGGTCCTCCTCTCCAAAACAAAAAAAAGCTTTAAAAATAACAGTTCACCTTCTGCACTTTTAACAAATCACTCTAAATGTTGGAAAAGGCCCCTTAAAGGGCTAAGTCCCCTCCTTACTGTCATCCAAATTTCTAGCCACACCCATGTAAACATGACAACATTAAACCTAGCTAAGGCTGTCACACTTTTAATCCACATGTGTTTTTCATTTTTTTTTAAAGTAATTTTATGATATTTGTAAGGGGAAGTGTTTCCAAACTTCATTAATAACATCACCTAATATATATTTTGATACAAGGTCTTAATGTAGGCATTTCCCAAAATACCTAAATGCAGAAAATTTCTCAACTCTTCTTTTCAAGGTGGAGGTAGTGTCTGGCAGATGGATTCTTAATGCTCAGGTAAATGATTTAGTAACTTGTATTAGAATGAGAGAAGAATTATACAATGTTCTACCCAGGAATTTGGGCAAATTGACTGGGGGGGGGGGGCTAATTTTCCACCATTTCCTTCATAGTAGTTTCCTTGTCTGTTGTTTGCACATTGGATCACAAAATGTATCAGAAAAGGTCTGTACTATATTTGGTTTATACACCATTCAAATCCCCTGATTTTTTTTATTAATTAGTTTATTGATTTTAATGGCATGTCATCCAGTCTAGGGTTACTTTATGCCCAGATGCTGGAGAACTACATTCATTGTACATTTATATTTACATTTTTTATGTAGTTGTTTGTTGAGAGGTTTTATAACACAGTTATATAATATCAAGTAAAAGTAAGTAAAGTTGACAGGGTGGCCTAAAGTCGGTATCAGCCAATCAGCGAGGGAGTCTATCCCCTTTTCACTTGTGCTAGACCAAGGCGTCTGAGGTGGAGCGCCACACCTTCCATCAGCTCCTTACTTTACCACACAGATCCCTGTGCTACTCATACGTTGAGTTGGCGAGGACCGGTATCGAACTAGGAACCTTGTGGTTTCTAGCCGAACGCTCAACCAACTGAGCTAACCCGACCCCTTAATATCAAGTACTCCTATCTAATACAAATGATTTATACACAATGATATGCTTTCAAGTGATTATTTCTTTGTTATTTGTTTGCATACAGTTATATGGTTTCAAGTAACTAATAATAATAATCCTTAGTAAACAATTATAGCTTAAAGTAACAATTCTTAATACAAATAATTTACAGTCATATGATATCAAGTATTCCTTTCTAATTCTAATAATTTTCAAACAGATCTATTTGACTCATTGATGGGATCCTAATAGGTACTACCACTCTGGGGCAGAGGGACTTGGGAGTAGTGGCACACTCATCAGAGCTCCAGAACTCTAGAACTGGAGTCTCACCATCAGATGCAGTTTAATGTCATACCCAGTACACCCCATTTTTTTGGAAGAGGGGTCTTACTCCTCTGCAGAGGTACTACCACTCCAGAACTGAGTAGACCTGGGAATAATGGCAAGGGGGTACTCTACACTCCCCAGAGCTCCAGAACTGGAACCTCATCATCAGATGCAGTATAGTATCATACACAGGACACCCCTTTTGGGAGAGTCTTACCCCTCAGTAGGGGATACAGTTAGTGTATTCTAAGACCCGATAACAGGGCAGTGAACTTTTAAGTAGCACTTCATATAAATACTTGCTTTGACAGTAAAGTGATTAACTGATTAGTGAATGTGGAGGGCACATTTTGTGTATGTTGTCCATTTATCAAGTTTAGCTAAGTCTGGCACTAACAATGATCTGCTAGTGTGTCTCACTAACCATTATATCACACAAGGTGCCTATGTTTTGTATATGTTGACTAATATGTTAATTAAATGTGAACATTAGTTCAATAAGATGAATTCTCTTTCTCTTTTTTGATTGGATATTCAGCATTATATGAGCAGCCCTTATTGTGGCACTCTGTTTATTTCCACAGAAACAACAGATACAGAAAGCACAACATAGGATAACACAAGTTTTCAGCTACAAACATTAAAAAATATTCACCACCATTGGGTAAGCATGAATAAGGAGCTCTACTTTCAATGTGTTCTCTTATATTTGTATTATTCCTATTGGCTAAGCACTGTATTATAGGAATAATCACATACACAGTTTATACAAATGCCATACTTTCATTGAGGAAAGAATTGATATGTAAATACTGCAACAATATATCAACAACACTCAAGACAAAATTCTGGAATGTTAGCACTGGTTATTATGCAGTTTCATATATATATATATATATATATATATATATATATATATATATATAAAGTAAAAAGTAAAGTCACCAGAGTGAGCAATTGATGGTATCAGTCAGACAGGGAGGGAGTCTATCCCCTTTTCACTAGTGCTAGACCATGGAGATTGTTTTTGCATCTGAGATGAGCACCACACCTACTATCAGCTCCCCACTTTACTGCACAAGTCCAAGGTGTGCAACTCATGCACTGAACTGATGAGACCCAGTATTGAACCCAGAACCTTATATACAATATTTCAACTAAAAAACATACTCAGTCTTCTACACATCTGAAATTTGTTTATCACCATACTTTTCTTTTTATAAGTGGTTCATTAAAAAAATTGTTTCCTCAGATTTTAAATTCAGTCTTCAGATACACACAACGAAAAGCAGATACATCTTTTGTAAGATTGGCACAATAGAATCTTCTTACCCCCAATTTGACCCTAATATGATCCTGTTGTGCTAATCTTACAAAAACCTTCCTGGTTTGAATATCATATTTTTAGCCTTTACTTGGACTCTCTCACACCATCATTCAGTGTCCTCACAGAGCTGATGTATGTAAGTTTTGGTTGGTTGGTCAACACTGGTGTGTCTATGTGTAGGAGTCCATTGGAGAACATTGTTAATGAGTTTGTTCTTAATTCTCCAGTAGTGCCCAGCATGTCTTGCTCATTTTACTTGGATGGTTTGTGAGATGGGAGGTAAGTGGCTATAGAATTGCTGTTTTGTTGAGGCCTGCTTCGTGACTTTGTTCAACATTTGGCACATTTTCCTACATCTTCAATTTCACCTATTTGATTCTAAGCAGTAAAATCATTTCACTGCTTACCTGAGGATTGAATATTCAAAACTTGGGTAGCAGGAGGATTTTTGTGAGTTTTAACACACACACACACAAACACACACACACACACACACACACACACACATATATATATATATATATATATATATATATAGAATTAATGTTAATATAGTTTGTTATATTTATAAGTAAACAGTGTTCAATATTATTTATATATATATCTTGGTTTGAAAATCACATAGGTGAGAAACTGACTGTTACCAAGCACTATTTACTTTATGACTTCATTACCCTAACCCACACAGACACACACACACACACATACATATATTATGTTCTTTACTTCACTTAAATATATATATATATATATATATATATATATATATATATATATATATATATATATATATATATATATATATATATATATATGAGAAGTAATAATTATAGAAATAATATTAGTTCACAGGTTAAATTTGATTTATTGAATACAGACCTATTTTTATATGTTGCATATTTTGATAATTATTTGCTGTTAATGTCTCTAAAGTCATTACCTACTCAATTACAATCATAACTAGTTCAGCTATATTTAAATGCCATTATTATATCAATATACAAACGGGGTTACTTTTTTATAAAACACATACGCACATGTGGATACACATATGCCTTATCTGTCTTCCATCCATATATACGTACATGCATAACTGTATACTTAAAGATAAGCGTATGAATTATATATATATATATATATATATATATATATATATATATTATAAATAATTATTTATGCACAAAATATTACACAAGTTGTTATTGGGAATTTTCCTCAAATTTTTAACTTTAGCTAAAGCCAAACGTTTTTTTTTTTTCCAAAACAGTTCCATGAGTCATATCAGCATTTGAAATTGCTAAGTGCAATTCAAACTTGTGATAACATATTAGGTGCCATTTTCCTGTGGGTGGCAACAAACACATTGATTGGAGCTTTGCAAATACATTTAAAAAGAAAAAAAAAAGAGGGAAAAATCTAGACTCCTCTTTAAGGAACAAAATTCAAAGCACAAGCAGAACAACTACAGAGTTAGAGCACTAAAATGAGGACCCCATAGATCAGCGTTCAGTTCAATATATAAAAGGTTACAAATGTTTAACCTTGAATTACAATAAACTGAGTTGAATATGTGTCATTTTAAAAATCAATTTGTGTGCAGATTTCATAAAAAGAATTTCCAAGCTGTTACAAGTACATTTTTTTTCAACAGGCTATGAAATTTTTTTTCATAATTATTGGATTCATCTATCATTAATTTTTTCAAGTACTGAACCATTTATTTGGCAAGCTTGGGATTTACAGATTTTTTTTAGAATTCTGGATAGAGGCTAAATATATACTTAAAATAAATGGTGAAAAGTAAAGAACAAAATTGTATTTAACTGATACAAATTAATGCACTTCTAAATCAAAGTCTTTATTCATCAATTTAAAATTCTTAAAATACCTGTATAGAATACCTGTACTACATATAAAATATATATTTGTATTTACCCAAACCAGTAGGATGTGACATAAGGTCAATTTTTAAGGAGAGTTTAACAGGTTTGAATTCAGAGTTTTCCTTCTCCTAGACCAGTTGCCATACCAAGTTAAAGAGCTACTAACTTTCTCAAAGGTATTAGCACTATGTGAAATGCAAACAGCCTTGTCCAGGATTTAAACTCGGTTTGCCGTGTCTATTTCCTATGATGATAATGATTACACTATAAACATCTAGATATAAAATATAAGTTGAAAATTAAACAGAAAAAAGTAAAGAATATAATTTTATTCAACAGATACAGATACAAAATAATACACTTAAAATTTTTAAGATACCAGTACAGGATACCACATATAATACAGAGGATGAAGATTAAGTGAAGTAAAGAACATAATTTTTTTTAATAGATACTCAATACATTTGTAGAAGAAATTAAATATAGTGCATGCTATTCCACATTATTTAAAAGATAAAAATTAATATTTGTGTACATTTAAAGCAGGGTCTGTTTACTCAATATTAATCAACTAATCTTGATCTGAATACAATTTAACGTCTGACTGCAAGGGAAGGAATACAAATCTTGGAGGTTGTAGACAGTTTCAAAAATATCTGGTTTTATTATTATAGATGTTAAATGGCTGGAAACTTTCTGGATAGTCTGTATATATATAAACTGAATGAAACATTAATTTTATTGAAAATAATGTTCTTGACACACTTATTCCATCAAGTTTTCCAATGGTCAAAGCCATCTGAAACTTTTGATATGGTGTGAAGCTGAAAAGAAAAGTAACATACAAATCAATTTGGTAAGGCTTTTGGTTTAATCCCCATGGGAAAGGTATGAATCCTCTCATCACCCCTAACTATGAGGTAAATAGTACTACTACTGTTCTTTTACAAGTATGGCTTTGGCATTAAATAACTCATGAAGGTTGACATGCCATTAAACAAAGAAAACAAATAAATAAACCAGAATATTTAATTACAACAATGGCTTGCAGGCATCTATTTAAATGTATGATCATTCATATGGTTCATAATTGAATTATTCAAATTACTTACAAACATGAATGGATTGGAACTTCTAAGATCAGAGTATATCTATCCAGCCTTTTCGGCTGTGATTAGTATATTATCTGTGCCTCTTCACCCTGTTGTTGGGGCTTAGAATATACTGACTGTATCCCCTGCTGAGCAGTAAGACCCCTCCCCCCCCAAAAAAAAAAGAGGTGTATTGGGTATGACACCAAATTGTATCTGATGGTGTAGCTCCAGTTCTGAAGATCTGGGGGAGTATAGAATACTACTTTATTATCATTTCTCCCAGGTACACTCTTACCCAGAGTGGTAGAACCTGTTAGGGTCCCATGGGTCAAATAGATCTGTTTCAAATTTATTTGTATTTGTTAGGACCGTGTGCAAAAAAAAAAAAAAAAAAAAAAAACTTTTAAAAATCAATTACACAAAAAATGTAAATATGAATGTACAATGAATGCAATTTCCTAACCTCTAGGCATAAAATAACCCTTGACGGTTTGACATGATGTTAAAATTAATCAATTAATCAATTTGTGCTTCTGCTATATTCTCATTTTTGGACAGGATATGACATAGTTGACTTGACCTGGGATTCTGACTAAAATAGCACTTCTCCATTGCAATATAAAGAGGAGGGTAAAAATAGTCTAAGATATTCATGATACTGTTTAAAGGTACTCAGATATTTTTATTAAACCCTCGTTAAACCAACTTCATTTCACATTCTACCACCATGGGGAGGCCGAAAAATGTTAGGATCAAGGGCTAATATCTGTGCAACTCTGCCCATAATCAAACTGTCACCTCCCAACACTTCTGTCGAGGATGAGTGCTTAATATGTATGTGCTCAGAGAAAAGTGTTACAAATGTACAAATATATATGTATTTATATATGGTTTTACAGCATGTCAACCCTTAATGGGTTATTTTATGCAGAAGTCAGTTTAACAATTATACACAGTACAGAAATGTATTTTCACAATCATTTTAAACAGGTAAACATTTCATTATCTCAAAGAGATATTTGCCCATAGATGGAACCCTAACACATACTACCATTCTGTGTCAGAGTGTACCTGGGAGTAATAGCAAAGAAGGGATGTCTACACATTCCCCGGAGTTTGTAGAATTAGAGCTTCAGCACTGGATATTGTCATACACAGGACACCCTTTTTTGTGGAAGGTGTCTTACTCCTTGACACAGTATTCAGTTGGCATATTCTAAGCTCCACCAACAGGACATGCGCATGTGTGTGTGTGTGTTTGTGTGTGTGTGTGTGTGTGTGTGTGTGTGACCAAACAAATACAAACATCAACATCTCAACTCAGACTCACTTCCCATTGAAGAAAATGCAACAATTTTATTTTCCTTTCCACCACCAGTTGAAGAGATAGAATTCCTGAAATATATTGTATTGGATCCTTTCTGTCCACTAAGGATGATGGTGTAGTGTTCAAAATAAAAATAAAAATTTTATCTGCATCTGCTCAAGTGACTCTGCAGGCAAATTCTTGAGTGACAGTCTTTGGTGCACTGAATGCATACAAACTGTGATGCTTTCTGTGGCTGCTGGCTTTTCTCTCTCTCTTTCTGGCTCTCTTTTCTGTCGAGGCTACTCTCCTCTCTGCCTCACCACTCTCTGTGCCTTGCTTAACATTGAGGCGCCAGGCCGCTCTATTTTTTGCATCTACCTCCCACGTGTTTGTGTCAATATGGCATATCCTCATAGCTCTCCTTCAGACATCTTTAAATCGTAGGCGTGGTCTACCAACCGATTGGGAGCCTTTTACTAGTTCGCCGTACAAAAGATCTTTTGGGATGCATCCATTTTCCATTCTCCTGACATGTCCAAACCAACGAAGACGCCTCTCACAGAGAATGGAGAACTTGTTGTTCATGTCGGCGCAATCCAGCATGACTGTGTTGGGCACTTTATCCTGCCAACGAATGTGTAGAATAAGTCATAAACAACGGAGATGTAAGCTATTGAGTATCCTTTCATGGCTTGTATATGTTGTCCACGTTTCGCTACAGTAGAGGAGTGTACTGAGGACACATGCTTTGTAGACACGCATCTTTGTTTTATTGATGAGACTGGCATTATTCCAGACTCTCTTACTCAGTTTGGACATGACTGTTTCTGCTTTCGCTATTCTGCTGTTGACTTCAGAATCAAAGGAGACTGAGTTGGAGATTGTGGACCCAAGGCACTTGAAACTCTCCACGGATTCAAGGTTGCACCCATCAATATTGATGTTTAGAGGAGAGTGCACGTTTTGTGCCATGACTTTGGTCTTACTTATACTTATGGAAAGTCCGAACTCCTTACAAGCATGTGAGAGGCGACTTCCTCAGTGTGTAATGTCAAGGCTGCGTCGTCAGCAAATAAAATTTCATGAATGAGGACCTTCTTGATTTTACTCTTGGCATGAAGAAGAGCAATATTGAATAACTTTCCGTTTGCTCTTGTGTGAATGTAAATTCCTTCACTGCAGTCCCTGAAGGCAAATTGGAGAAGCATAGAGAAAAAGATTTTGAACAGTGTAGGCATAAGGACACAGCCCTGCTTCACTCCTGAAATATAGCAGAAAAACATTCATTTATATTTTTGTTTCATGATTCATTCACAACAGCCTTTAATTATAAGTATATTATATTTTTTCAACACTTTCTTTTGGTTATTTACATTAGTTAGATATATAGACCATGCTATTTTCATCTAATGTTATGTTTTATATATCTATTAATAATGGAGATTCGCTTCCAGTTTTTGTCTGTAACAAAAATTATGTCACTGCTTACGTCACATTACCCAAAATCATCATAACATAGAATAAATACACTCAAAATTTGAACATGCAGCATTAGACAGTCCTTATTGTTTTTTAAAACAAGTTTTAATAAATACATGACTGGTATTATATATCTATATATAGTTTGTTTTATTTGAATACATATTTAAAGTTTACATTTCAAATTGTTTTATTTTTTAATCCTTTAATGAATTTGATGATTTTACTTACTTAGGGTACAAACTCGCTGACATTGAATTTTTTACTCCCACCCCTCAGGCAATATGTTTCAAAAATCTATTTTTACATCGCACGGAGGGTGTTTTTTTATTTTGTACTAGTATGGATAATTTCAGTAAAATTTAGTATAGCTGAAATAAATATAGTAAAATCAGAAAGTTCTTTAAAAATAATAAACTACCTAATATTACATTTATGTTTTGAGAAGAATCATTTTAAAATTTGTTTTGACTATTATAATGTGAAATCATTTGTTTTACCTGGGATACTGAAAATAAATGAGCTTATATGGCACAAATTGCTGAGAATATGTTAAACTGTATATTTCTTTCCTTCTCTGGTTCCACCTCCATTTTCTGGTTGTTTTTTTTTTTTTGGGGGGGGGGTTCTCAGTCAAAGTGTTTTTCACCAGTCAGCATTGTCTTTGGATGAGGTAGACAAAAATAAACTGAAGTTCTTGTTCCTAGTGCAATTGCATAAAAGAAGCAGAGATACAACCTAATTTTTTGGAAGAGGTGGGAGAATTGGGAACGCATCAACATAATCGGTATGGTTTCCAAAATTAAATAAAAAGAGAAAAAAAATAGAGCCACTGTTTTTATATGAATACTATTGTATTTCATAAAATAATTTTATTTTTCATTAAAAAATATATGTATAAAAAATATTTTTTTATTTTTTACATAATTATAATTATTATTAAAATATATAATATTATTATTAAAATATATAATATTATTATTAAAATATATTTATTATTATTATTTTAATTATTAGAATTTTTGATTATTTTTTAATTATCAAATATTATAATTATATATTTTTACAAAAAATATATCATTATGATATAAAAATCTATTAAAAATAGTTTTATTTTTTAATTCTATTAAGACAAACAAATAGCACCAATATTTCCTGTAAAATGTATACACACTTTCCTTTCAGAATGTATACTTGATGAAGGTACCACCAAAGTCAGTACACATGAAGAAGGTCTTAGAATGGCTCTACCAATTATTTATGGTAAAAATGGTACAAACATGAAAAAATGAGTTTAATAGTATGAACAGCTCTTGGAATCCCATTTATATTTATATCAGATATTGAACTATAGATATTTCAGTCACCAGTTGAATACTCTTACCAGTGATAAATCACTTGATGATTTATTCTCTGATAAGAAAAATAAATAGAAATATGCTATGATTAATCCAAATAGGAAGAAAAGAAAATCAAATGAAAGAATATGGTGTATTAATTTGGTTTAACTTTTCCCTAAAGCATTTAGAGTTTTGGTGATGCTTTATTTATTAAACTTTTTTCAAATAAAAAGTTGATTACCTATATATCCAAGGAAACATATGAATAAACTACATACTATTTCTAGTGCCATTTTTGCCTCAATAACAACTTTAGGTGCCATTTTGTTTTTATATCTTCTGAAAGAATTCTATTTACATTCCAATGTTCAAGAATTCTCTATGCAATTGGAATTTAACAAAACAATAATTATTCCTCTTTCTTCTTACTTCTTAAATACATTTTATTGATTTTGATGATTTCATTTTAATAGTTTTTTCTTAAGGGAACAGTTCTTTTATTATCAACAGTTGCTTATTCACTCATCATATAGGAATCTTGTTATCTAAAACTATTTTCTGGATTTCGGATGGGCATTTTTCCAAGAACAGTCAAAGGAATTGCAATTTTCAAGAGATGACCTGTTCAAATATTGAATCATTTCTAAATAATTGTCTTATGAGACAGATGAGATTTAAAAAATGAAAATAAAAAATGTATTGTTGGATGCAAATCTGAAGCTATCAATAAATCTTGTTTGTTTGTTTGGAGGAAAAATCACAAGAAAAAAAGAAAAATAATGTTTAATCTAAAATCTGGTTTTACTAACAATTAAAAAGCAATGAGCCTGTCCAGTTCTAAGATGGGTGACCACTAGGTACAGTAGGTACTGTAAGCAAACTGAGGCTAGTGTACCAGACTAAGGAAAAGCTAATAATAACAATAATCATACTCTGGTGTGTTAGTTATATTATAGTAACATTTATACAAAAAGTATATCATTATATCATAGATTTGTAAGATTGTAAACATATTTGTAAATTGTAAAATATTGATAAAATATACCTTTGTAAGCAGGCACAATAAATGAAAAGTTTTTTGTAAATTCATTTTAAACATTTTTTTTTCTAAGATAGAATACTCTGAAAAGATTAATTATGAAGAAATGTAAAAATAAAAAAATAAAGAATAACAGAAAAATTATGAACAAAGCAAAATTTTATGAGAAAAAATATCAACAATTTTAGAATAATTTTAAAAAAGGAACATATCTTTATGCACATCCTGCCTATATGTGGGTATGTATGCATGTAAAAATATTTTAGACTATGCAATCTATCTATCTATCTATCTATCCATCTATCTATCTATCTATCTATCTAAATTTGCTCTATTATCTACCTTAATACCTAAGAGTATATTTCTAGCTATCTGTCTATCTAAATCTGATCATATTGGTCTGTTTATCTACTTTAGTCAATATCTATATAAGCCTTTTTGACATATGTCTGTCTGTCTGTTTATCTATCTATTTATGTAAATTTTCTCTACCATCTGCCTTAGTTAATATTCATCCTAGGCTGTTGAAATATATATATATATATATATATATATATATATATATATATATATATATATATATATATATTTTAGCCCTAAAGAGCTTTATGCGAAACTAATAGTAGGTTCGTCTGACTCATTAGATTATCTTTATTATTGGCTCTACTTAGGTATCGAGCACTTTTTACATTTTAGCTTTCTCCAAGCGGTTATATGAATATATATATATCTTATATACATATATATATACATATAAATTGTTTTTTTCTTTTGGCCAAATGCTGTACCAATAGATTATTTTTTGTTGGTACGAATATCTTGGTCCTTTCTTTTTTTTCAAAATTTTTTTTCTTCCTGGTTGATGTTTGGTAGTATATTTTTACAATCAAACTTTCTGCTGGGTTTTTTCTCTCTGCAAGGATCTACCAACATGCTTGGTATATTAAATTTAGCTCTAGTTTTAACTATTGAGTACTCCCTTAGCTCATTTGTAATGGAGCAAAGAAATATAAACTATTCGTACAAAAATATCCCGATCCCAGAAAATCATAAATATAGGTTAGCCCTACTTAGAAAGAATTGAGTAGGTTTGAGCTAGAATTAATAGACATCGTAAAAACTATTAAATTTTTAAAAAAAATCCATAATAAAATACAAAAAGAAATAAATAATGATATAAAAGAAATTAAAAAGAACAAAGAGGTATATATTAAATCGGATAAAACCGATAATTTATATAAAATAAATAAATATAGACAGTTGTTACATAGAGAAGTAGTTAAATATTATGTAAGAGCCCCTCCTAATTTAGAAAAAGAAATTAACAAAGAGGCTAGTACCTTAGCTACTAATTTAAAAATTGAGGATAGGGTAGAAAAGTATAACATTAAGGACTGCTTCATTACCCTAAAAGATCATAAAAGCAGCTTTAAGGTAAACCCTGAGTGTAGGTTAATAAATCCGGCCAAAACTCAAATAGGAAAAATTAGTAAAGTTATACTAGAAGACATATGTGCTACGCTTAGAATAGCGTTAAACATTAACCAATGGCGTAGTACATATGACTGTATTAAGTGGTTTAATGAGTACGGTGATAAAAAGGGTTGTACCTTCATTAAGTACGATATAAAAGAATTCTACCCTTCCATAACAGAGAGTATACTCGATAAAGCTATAGAATTGGCTAAGGAATATATAACTATCCGATGAAAAAATCAATATAATAAAGCATTGTTGGAAAACTTTATTGAGTCATGATAACTTATTGATAAAAAAGGGGGAAAAAGGGAGCTTTGACACGCCCATGGGTGGATTCGACGCCTCAGAAACATCTGAAATTGTGGGGTGTTTGCTCCTATATAACCTTAATAAAATGATCGATCCCGCTAACCACGGACTTTATCGTGATGACGGATTGATCATTTTAGATGATAGTACCCCCAAAAAAGTGATATTTTAAGAAAAAAGCTACACTCCTTCTTTAAAGAATTTGGTTTTGGTATAGAGGTTGAAACTAACCTTAAAATAACCGATTATTTAGATATAAGTCTTAACTTATACAATAACACGATATCTCCATATAGAAAAACCAATAAAAGGCCATGTTATATTGGGTCTAACCACCCAAAACAAGTTTTTAAAACACATACCAAATGGCATCGGTTATAGGCTTTCTATTAATTCTTCCAACATTAGAATATTTCAAAAAAGTAAATCTGAGTACGAGCAAGCTTTAAAAAATAGTGGATATACTGAAAAAATCCCTTATAGAAATATCAATGAAACATCTAGAGATAATAATAAAAGAAAAAAAATAGAGCCAGAAAAATTTTATGGTTTACGCCTCCTTATAATATGGCCGTGACAAACAATATAGGCAAGGAATTCTTTAAATTATTGAAAAAGAATTTTCCCCCCTCTAATATACTATATAAAATTTTTAATAAAAATACAGTTAAATTAAGCTACAGTTGTACACCTAATGTAACCAATATTATTAATAAGTTGAATATAAAAAAACTTAATAGTGATAAACAAACTAACGAAACACCTAAATGTAATTGTATCGATAGGACTAGGTGTCCCCTTAGGGGTAAATGTAAAACTGAATGTATAGTATATAAAGTTGAGGTTTATGAGGGTGACCCTAAAAAATATAGAGATAAGAAAGTTTATATAGGCTCTACTCAGAATGACTTTAAATCTAGATTTTATAATCATAAGTGTAGTTTCACTAATGAAAGATATAAATTTAATACTGCACTATCTAGCTATATATGGAAGATTAAAGCTAGGGGTATCGACCCTATACTAAAATGGGAAATTGTTAAAAAGTGCAGTGAATATAAAGCTGGTGATAGATATTGCCAGCTTTGTATGGAAGAAAAACTCGCAATAGTCACTTTCCCTAATAATAGAGAAATTTTAAACCAAAGATTAGAAGTTCTTAACAGTTGTATGCATAAAAAAAACATGGCTTCTCCGTAGTTGTTAACTTTTATGGATTTAGTGTGGGTGAGCGCTCTTTCGTTGTTTTCATTCCCCTAACCTTGCCGACATTGTTCGTAATTTGCTTGTTTAAGCATACGTAGTGTTGCTTCCTTGGGTATAAGAAAAACCCTGCTCGAATAAAGGGATGCATCCCGACCGTTTTAAACGTGTGCCTTTCTGATTGCTCGCCATATAATGGGGGTAGTGGCAGCAGTGGAAAATAACCCCTTGTCCTCAGGGGTTTGGTAGCAACAGGGGAAAGGTATATTGGCTTATGTACCAGCAACGGGAGTCATGCCCAATCCCCTAATTCATTTGCTGCTTCTCCCATGATGGGTTTCGGGATGTCGAGGTTTACTGAATAAACCCCGTCTCCCTAGATTTAGTCGTATCGATGGATCGTTTAACTACGGGCAAAGAGATGGACAATCGTCGGCGTGCTGGGTTCCATTTAGTTGGGGGGATGAGAATGGCGATGGGGTGCTTACACTAATTTAATGGTTTCAAATCTGCTTAATTCTAAATAAAATATAAATTTAAAAAAAAATAAAATAAAATAAAAAATTCTTTAATATATAAATTAAATATTTATTAAACAATAAACTTATAGTGTTCTGTGTTTTAATTGGTCAGTCTGGTTTTGCTAATTTGAATGACTACTGTGGTTAGTACTATTTATTTTGTCTTGCTCCTTTTCTTCTTTAGTCAGATTTTAGCCCTGAAGAGCTTTATGCGAAACTAATAGTAGGTTCGTCTGACTCATTAGATTATCTTTATTATTGGCTCTACTTAGGTATCGAGCACTTTTTACATTTTAGCTTTCTCCTAGCGGTTATATGAATATATATATATCTTATATACATATATATACATATAAATTGTTTTTTCTTTTGGCCAAATACTGTACCAATAGATTATTTTTTGTTGGTATGAATATCTTGGTCCTTTCTTTTTTTCAAAATTTTTTTTCTTCCTGGTTGATGTTTGGTAGTATATTTTTACAATCAAACTTTCTGCTGGGTTTTTTCTCTCCGCAAGGATCTACCAACGCGCTTGGTATATTAAATTATATATTTCGAACCCTACCCAAGGATAGTTGTGTCTAGCCACACTGAAGAGGCATGATATGCCGAAACACGTGTCTGTGGATGACTTATTAATTATTAATATATATATATATATATATATATATATATATATAACACCTTGTATTTAGAATCATAAGTACCAGATCTTGAAAATAGTTGGACAACCAAGGGATCAATATTGTGTTCTGAGATAACAGTATTTAGCATTTAAAATAATTGTCTCATGAGTATCTACTCCTCTGTATTGTGTCAGTTATGTTATTTTCTAAAGAAGAACACATTTTACATATAAAACATCAAAATATATGAGGGAATGAATTTAATGTGGACATTCTCCAGTCTACATTTCCCAACAAGTTGACAATATTATGTTAGGCTGATAAATTTGATGAGACTGGGAGTGTACAGGATCAAAAGAACTCAGGACAACCATCAACATTAACTGTTAAATTTTTGGATGATGCATTTAACACGCTCATCTGGAATATCTCTTAGAAACCTATCACTGATTGGGCGGACTGCAACTATTATTTTCAGGGGTACAAAGAATATGTTTAAAACACCTTCTATACTGCCAATAAACCAATGTACCGATAAACAAAAAAGCATCTATATGGCCACATGCTTTCTCTCACACAAACCATCCGGGTTAGATGAACATGACATGTGGGACACTGCTAGAGAAGCAAAACGAACTCATAAGTGATGTTCTCCTATGGGCACCTACACATGGGCACACCAGTGTGGGTTGACCAGCAAAAACCTACATTGATCAGCTCCGTGTGGTGATACAGCTACTCTTTTATGGGGTGCTGTTTTCAAGATTTGTACAAGACACCATGCAGCATCCTTGTACAGTTTCAATCTGGATTTTTCTCCTAGCATTTTGTTAAAGTTCAAGTGGTGCTGCCATACAGTAACACTGACACACCTACAGCTTGGAAGAATTTTCACTTCATCTTATCAGAGGGATCAGATTTCCATATGATAGATAATCTGTTTATAGCAATCCATGCCTTTCTTATGTGTATATTAACATTGCTTTTTGTAGATGAGATATTGTTACTTAGGTATGTGAACTGGTTTTCTAATTTCAGAGGTTTACTGTCCAATGAGGAGATGTTTCCATCTTGTTTGTAACACATGAACTCTGTTTTATCTGGATTCACATAGAGGTCAATGCCTCTTGCTGCTTTTTCTAGGCTATGCAGCAGTCATTTGGCTTGTGTAAGTGTATTTGCTAGAAATGCTAGATCATCTGTGTAGTCCACACCTGTAACAATTTCTGCTGGATATCACCTGCTTCATGCCTTTTTTAGTGTGAAGCCTTTTTCTTTCATTAAATCTATTGATGTTTGTAGTACATAGTCTAGGCAAATTATAAATAAAAAATGATGCTAATGTATCTCCTTGTAGAACTTCAACAACAATGTTAAATAAATCTGTGTCACAATCAGGTGAATGGACCATTCATAGCTGTAGACATATTTGGCTGACTACTAGTTACAATTAGGTTCAGAATATGTTTCTTTATTCTAAAAATTTTAACTGATGTAAGTTAATGATTGTAGCCAATTGTCTACAAACTGGAGAAAATATACTTCTGTATTTACTCTATTAAGGGCCGGGTTAGCTCAGTCGGTAGAGCGTTTGGCTAGAAACCACAAGGTTCCTAGTTCGATACCATCCCTCACCGACTCAGCGTATGAGTAGCACAAGGATCTGTGCGGTAAAGTAAGGAGCTGATGGTAGGTGTTGCGCTCCACCTTAGGCGCAAAAACAATCTCCTTGGTCTAGCGCTAGTGAAAAGGGGACAGACTCCGTAGCTAATTGGCTGATACCAACTTTAGGCCACCCCGACGACTTTACTTTTTTACTTATTTACTCTATTAGTTGTATAAGTTTCACTGTGTACCAAGAAGTGGTTTTTGTACACAAGTCAGATAAGTTAGTAAATATTCAGGAATTTAGTTGATAACATCATTGCATAACAACATTTAGCATATACATTTTTTTTTTCGAATTTTGAATGAATTAAAGAGATACTTGAAATATGTTAAAATTTTGAAAAATTCTTTTGATACTTTAATGTTCATTGGATGTTTTCTCTAATGCATCTTATTCATTTATCTTCTGTATCTGTGCATATGTATAAAAATGCTTTAGTTACCCAAGCAATAAGAGTAAGATTACTTCTGCTATTTTGTCATCTGACTGAGAGATCGTTGTTGGCAATTAGCTATTCTTTATGGTTTCCATAGTGAAGAATTACATCAAAGAGAATAACTTGAAAACTCTTTTCAAACCTTTCAAGCTTTAAAAAGAAAAAAAAAAACTCTTACTTCTTAAACAAAGATATATATTTCTAAAAATGTAAAGAGAGGTTAATTGGCTTAATTTAACAAATTTTTAATCAAGAAGTCAAGAATATTTGAATTTTGTCAAGAAGCAAAAAAAAAAGAAAATATTCTTTGAATAATTAAAAAAAATATATATTTTTCTGTAGTTGGCAGATAACAAAGGAGAGGTTTTGGGATTTTTTAATCTATTTATTGTGCAGGATCTTTACTTTCTGTATTGTTGGCAATTAACACTGAAATATACATCTTTGAATTTACAGTTTCATGTTTACCTTGTTGGCTATATGGACCATATGACCTTTAGGCACCCCTTTTTGAACTTGATTAAGAAAGGACATGTTTTTCATTTACACCGTCAATATCCGGTTGTTTTAACAGACGATTTTTAGATTTTAAAAAAATTTATAAAACTAACCCCTAACCCTAACCCCATAACCCTAACCCCTAACAAACAACCGGATATTGATGGTGTAAATGAAAAATATGTCCTTTCTTAATCAAGACCAAAAAGGGGTGCCTAAAGGTAATATGGACCGCTATATTAAACTAAAGTGCCAAAATATTAGAGACAGCTAATGTGTAGTTCCTCCCTCCACCTGAATAATGGTAGCTGTCTTATGTAGCATAGGGTCTACAAGATGCTGGAGCAATTTGATGTGTATATCTATCCAGACATGTTCCAATTCTGTCTATAACTAGCTAATGTTCATTGGGTATGGCTACAAGATATTTAGTGAGATCAGCACCATGTCATGTATATACTCTATGGAGTTTAAATCTGGTGAGTACAGGTGCCAGTGGAGTTCCTGAATGTCAGCTAACTATTCCTAGAACAGTTTTGTGAGGTCAGGTTATATTGCCTTGCTGGAATAAACAGTACAAGTATAATGAGGTGCAAATATTCTGTTTCACTTGTCAAGACAGACTTCAATTTGCCTAATGGCCCTTGTGAACTCCAACATATCCCACTCCACACTATTACAGAGCCACAACCAACTTGCACAACACTCAGCTGAGAGACTGAATCTATAGTCTTATTTGATCTTCTCCATCCACAAACTCCACTATCTGTCCCAAAAGAGATGGAAATATAACTCAACTGACCAGGCATGGTGTCTGTATGCATTTAACCAACCTCACCACCAGAGGCAGGATGTGACACAAGATCAATTTTTAAGCAGAATAAAGCTGATTTGAATTTAAAGTTTTTCTTCTCATAGACTGGTTGCCTAGCCAAGGCTAAAGAATCCAGTCTGCCCTACTATTTACCCATAGATGGGGAGAGGGGAACAGATGCATTCATGTCTTTTCCAAGAGCACTAGCATGAAGTGAAACACAAGACACCTTGTCCAAGTCATGGTATCAGTATTTACAAACCCCACCTCAGTCTTGCAGAAGGAAAACTCTGAATTCAAGGAAAAAAATAGAGAGCACTTCACCAGTAATTTGTATATTTGATTCTGAATATTTATAAAGACAGTATACTATGAAGATCCACTGTCATTTGCTGAGACTCTACATACCACCCATTGAGTAGATTCATGATAAATATGATCAGTTTATTATCATGTTCTATGTAAAGAATTCAGCTGACTTTGTAGATGAATTTAAAAATGTTCTCATTCATTCTACACAGATGTGAATCTATTTACCAAAGTTCCATCTGATAAGCCATTGTCAGTGATTTGAAATTAATTGGAACCAAATCCTTCCCTAGTGTAATTTAGATAGGTTTTATTGTGTCACATTCTGCTTGTGACAGAGGGGTTGGTTAGATATATACAACACTGATCCTAGACAGAGGAGTGAAAAACAACTGCTTGATCCCAGACAGAGGAGTGAAAAACAACTACTTGATCCTAGACAGAGGACTGAAAAACAACTGCTTGATCCTAGATAGAGGAGTGAAAAACAACTGCTTAATCCTAGACAGAGGACTGAAAAAACAACTGCTTGATCCTAGACAGAGGAGTGAAAAACAACTGCTTAATCCTAGACAGAGGACTGAAAAACAACTGCTTGATCCTAGACAGAGGACTGAAAAACAACTGCTGACTGAAAAACAACTGCTTGATCTAGACAGAGGACTGAAAAACAACTGCTTGATCCTAGACAGGAGTGAAAAACAACTGCTTAATCCTAGACAGAGACTGAAAAACAAGACAGAGGACTGAAAAACAACTGCTTGATCCTACTGCTTGATCCTAGACAGAGGATGAAAAACAACTGCTTGATCCTAGACAGAGGACTGAAAAACAACTGCTTGATCCTAGACAGAGGAGTGAAAACAACTGCTTGATCCTAGACAGAGGACTGAAAAACAACTGCTTGATCCTAGACAGAGGAGTGAAAACAACTGCTTGATCCTAGACAGAGGACTGAAAAACAACTGCTTGATCCTAGACAGAGGACTGAAAAACAACTGCTTGATCCTAGACAGAGGACTGAAAAACAACTGCTTGATCCTAGACAGAGGAGTGAAAAACAACTGCTTGATCCTAGACAGATGACTGAAAAACAACTGCTTGATCCTAGACAGATGACTGAAAAACAACTGCTTGATCCTAGACAGAGGACTGAAAAACAACTGCTTGATCCTAGACAGAGGACTGAAAAACAACTGCTTTTTCCTAGACAGAGGAGTGAAAAACAACTGCTTGATCCTAGACAGAGGAGTGAAAAACAACTGCTTGATCCTAGACAGAGGACTGAAAAACAACTGCTTGATCCTAGACAGATGACTGAAAAGCAACTGCTTGATCCTAGACAGAGACTGAAAAACAACTGCTTGATCCTAGACAGAGGAGTGAAAAACAACTGCTTGATCCTAGACAGGGTGAAAAACAACTGAAAACAACTGCACTACTCATACTATATTGGCTGGTATTGAACCCAGAACTTTGTGGTTCTGAGCTGGATGTTCTACTGACCGAGGTGGTGGGGGGGGGGGCAGATAAATAAATCAACTTTATTTTTAAAATGTCAACCAATGCTGATTTCAGTCTCATTTTGTAGGTGACACTTTTCTCTGGTAGAAATGAATATTCATTAATACCAAAGATTCAGCCAAAAAAGAAAACCAAAGATGAGAAAATTGAGACATTATCAAAGATATCAGTGGACTACCTTGATTGACAGTCTTGACTTCTCTGTTAACTTCATTTGATACTTCACAACTTCCATGTGATCAAACCTTTTTACTGATTGATGCATAACCTACTCCATTTAGCAGCATAAATATCTTTTAGACAAGTCTCATAGCAGCAAAAGCTAAGAAAATAAAACTAACAGATGAGCTTTTATCTAAATTCCAGGTTTGTTATTTTAATCTAATTTATCTAGGAAAAATAAAATTTTGGATTTTATGTATTTTCCCAAGCCTTTCAGATAATCAGGATGCAACACAAGGTCAATTTTTAAGCAAAGTTTAACAGGTTTGAATTCAGAGTTTTCATTCTACTAGACTGGTTGCCATACCAAGGTTAAAGAGCCCAGTCTCACCTACTTTTTTTTCCATTGCTGGAGGAAGAATAATTGGATTCATACCTTTCCCAAGAGTATTAGCAATATGTGAAATGCAAACAGCCTTGTCCAGGATTTGAACTGTTTACTGGATCCATTTCCTATGGTAATAACCATTACACAATAAGCATCTCCAAATCTTTTTACTTTATACTCTAAAACTAAATTATTAATCATATACAGATGAGCCAAAACATGAACACCTGTCTCATAAAGGTGTTGGTCCTTGATATGCCTAAAAAAAAAGTTCTTACCCAGTCAGGCATGAACTTTAAAGGATCTAGTTGGTGGTTGGTTATTTTTCCACTTCTTGGCCCACTAAAAGATACTCAACCCACAAGTTATGCCATTTTGAAAATATTCTGACCTAGTTTTCTAGTTATAACAATTTGACTTTTATCAAAATCATTTCAATCTTTCTTCTCACCCATAACAACAACTTCAGCACTTCAGTAAATAAGACTTGTTTACCTGCTTATATACCTCTGATCATGACATGCACAATTGTTATGAGACAATAGCTGTCATTCTTGCCATATATATCTGGTCATAATGTTTTGACTTCATCATTGTAATTGCAACATTCATTATATCAAATTACTGTTGGACTTACAAAGAAGGGTATGTCATTTTTCAAGATGCTTAAGCAGACCCCAAAGTATATTCATTGTAGTTTGAAACTGGAATACACACACACACACACACACATATATATATATACATATATATATATTATATATATATATATATATATATATATACCAACCCCTCCACATAAGTAGGATGTGACACAAGGTCAATTTCTTATGCAGGGTTTAACAGGTTTGAATTCAGTTTTCCTTCTTCTCCACTGGTTGTCTAACCTAGGTTAAAGAGCCCCATCTGACCTACTATTTACCCATAGCTGGAGGAAGGATAGTTGGATGCATACCCTTTCTAAGGGTATTAGTGCTATGTGATATGCAAAAAGATATATATATATAGTTCCTATATAAATTATCTGCCAGTGCCACCTACTCTGACAAACTCAAAACAGACTGACACTCAATATAAATACAACAATCTTTAGCCAATATCTTACATTTCTCTCACAGACATTGGCTCCTGTTTTGACTCATTTGTTTTTCATTTGTTTTGGGGTTTTTTTGACATTTTCTATTTTCAAAACATATTGCTTAGAGCTTTTTATCTTGATACTTTGATGTCTTTTTGTAATCAACCAATATGTTTTCCTTTTTTAACCACCTCATTTCTTATATATTTGCACTAAATTTTACACACAGTTGACTGGGAACAACCAACGTCTTTCATTCAACTCCACCATGGATTATCGGAAATTCCCTAGTGAATTATCTTCCCCTGCCGCTAGAGGGTGAATAGCCAACATCTTATGTTGGCGCCAAAACCAAATTTCTTTACTTATCAGGGAGCCGTTACCATAGAGAGACGTAAAAGTAAACGCTCTCATTACTTAGCCCAAAAACAGGGCTCACTTATCTACGGACCGTTGACCTGGACGGAGGCATTTTTTCACAGCACACTTTCGAAGGCATTGAGTCCACATACTACAAGGTGGTCACAATAGCACACTACAGAAGGCTGAAGACCAAATAGTCTACTTGAAAAGGGCCCATTCACCATCATTTAAAGGAACAGTTACCCGGGCGAGAAGCTTCTAAAATAGCATCCCCCATTACTTATCACAGAACCAGTTACCAGGAAGAACGAGAAACGTGAAAACAAGCATCCTATCAACTTTCCAACCAGCAACAGAATACCCCTGTTATCACCACTACTCCAAGAACATTACTTGAACTCAGATAAGTCTGATAGCAAATGCCAATAAAATTTGCAACAAGTTCTTGTATTATTTGTCAATACATGTATTAAATTTCCATTGTGTGTTTGTCTTCTTTGTCCGACAATTTTCCTACAACTACGGAGAAATAAGAGCTCCTTCGAATCCCGTAAATACTCTTAGGATTGCATTCTTGAATTACTTTCACAAGCTTTTCATTGTTTCAATTGACATTTCTTTTGTTGGAGCCATGTTTCCTTTAAATTAGGTATGCCCAACCGGTTGTTGAGGTTTACAAGAACCGTTTTTAACTGTAGGCTAATTTGCATATCTAGGCTTCTGCTGGTATTTGTTTTAGAAAATGCAAATTACAAGATCATTCTATAAGTTAGTTTAAGGTATATCTTATGAAGCCTGGAAGTTCAGCTATTAAATAAAAAATGTTTTGTGTCTTATCTATTAG
Organism: Doryteuthis pealeii; assembly: GCA_023376005.1. NCBI lineage: Eukaryota > Metazoa > Mollusca > Cephalopoda > Myopsida > Loliginidae > Doryteuthis > Doryteuthis pealeii. Next base: position 39,725,630 of record CM042139.1, on the reverse strand, counting down.
TTTATTTACTGCTAAATAATAAACCAAGGTGAAATCCTCTAAGAGTCCTAATTCTATAATTATTGGAAGCACATGATGTAATGGTTAGCATCATAGAAAATGAATCCAGCAACTGGATGAGGCTGTTTGTATTTCACATAATGCTAATACCCTTGGGAAAGGTAGGTATCCTATTCTCAACCAGTCTAGGAGAAAGAAAACTCTGAATTTAAACATCTTAAACTCTGCTTAAAAAATTGACCTTGTGTCGCATCCTACCCCTACAGAGGGGTTGATAAATATATATATGATTTTTGCCAGGGGTAGCTTATATAAACATATTATATCTACTAGAGTGTTTGGGTTTTTTTAACTATGGAATTGAATCCTTCTTTTACTATTGGTTATCTCCACTTAGAATGAATTTAAAATTTTAAAAATAAACTTGTTATTCATGTTCTGATGAAATGCTTCAAACCACATAAATTTCATAAATTAATGATAAATTTTAGACTAAAGCCAGTATGTTTTCCAAACTTCCTCAGGTGTATTTTGCATCTGGTTAGCTTTAAAATATTTCAAATAGAAACTTTCATTTTGCTAACGAGGTGTAAGTGATTTTATCATGTTAATCCACTGTTTGTCCCATCAAATTTATTTCTAAGAGACCAAACTTGTAATTCCTATTTGTCAATCTTTTATTTAATAATTCCTTTTACAGGAATATACTGATACTTCCAAGGTGGTCTGTTTCCTCATAGTTTGTAATCCAGCATATTTGTCAATTGCCTACTCCTCGGTTGCAGTGGTGTGTTCTAAAAATGTAGGAGCAAGTAAATAACACAGTTATGATATTACAAGTGGAATTAAAGATAATTACCAGTAATTAAAGAATAAATTAAATAATTAAATGCATCAAATTACCTCAAAATTGTTTTTCTTACACTTAACCTCCAAGAATATCTTTTGAAAGAAAAAAAAAAAAACTAATTTGAAAAGTTTTATTGGATTATAATAATTTCTATTTGCATTATTGAATCATTTAAATTAATGTCAAGAAATGTTCAAATATTCAAGAAATACGATAAGTAATGAATTTAACAGAAACAGAATTTTTAAAATCAAATATTTACTGTGAGCAAAAAGTTTTGAAAAACACCACATCTAACACAACACTCATTAACTCCCAGGCCTGACATATAGAGGACGCCACTAATAAAACATCCATGTGATTTTTATAAAGTACTAACCTTCAAATAGCATGTGTCAAAATTTGAGCCCAATCAGATTATTAGTTTACAAATTATAGTTATTTAAGTGAAGCTACTGTTCCAAATTTTCAAAACAATGGAAAAATCTGAATTTCCTGTGTTGATAAAGCATTGCTTTCTGATGGGAAAAATACTGTTCAAGCAAAGTAATGGCTTGATAAGTGTTATTTGGACTCTGGTCTGTCAGAAATAATGGTTAAGAGGTGGTATGCTGACTTTAAGTGCGGTCGTATAGAAAAAAATTATGCTGAATGCTCAGGTTGCCCAAATTCAGCAGTTGTCCTCGAAAACACCAAAAAACTCCACAAGCTCGTTTTGGACGATCGTAAATTGAAGTTGCGTGAGATAGCAGAGGAGTTGGAGGTATCAGGAGGCTGTGTATTCATCATTTTGTATGAATATTTGTCAATGAGAAATCTGTGTTCAAAGTGGGTGCCACATTTGGTCACAGTCAATCAAAAACAACAATGTGTCGATGATTCAGAGCATTGTTTGCAACTGTTTCAACGTAACAGGAAGGAGTTTTCGCATAAATATGTGACAATGGATGAAACATGGATCCACCACTTCACTCCAGAGTCAAATCAGCAGTTAGCTGAGTGGGCAGCAGCAGGTGAAAGCTAACCAAAGACGCAAACATCAGCAGTTAAGGTTTTGGCTTCCGTATTTTGGGATGTGCAAGGTATTTTGTTGATCGCTTACCTTGAGAAAGGAAGAACCATCAATAGCGAATATCATATAGCATTATTGGAGCGTTTGAAGTAAGAAATCGCCAAAAAACAGCCACAAATGAAGAAGAAAAAAGTGCTCTTTCACCAAGACAATGCACCATATCACAAGTCGATTGCAACAATGGCAAAACTACATGAATTGCACTTTGAATTGCTTCCGTATTCTTCATATCTGGCCCCCAGAGACTACTGGCTGTTTGCAGACCTTAAAAGAATTCTCCAGGAAAAGAGATTTGGCTCCAATGAAGAAGTGATATCAAAAACTGAGGTGTATTTCAAGGTCAAAGACAAATCGTTCTACAAAAAAGGCATCAAATTGTTAGAGAAGCGTTGGAATCAGTATACCACCTTAGAAGAGGACTATGTTGAAGAATAAAGTTGTTGTTTTATTAGTTGGGCCCAGGACTTATTGAGTGATGTGTTATTGACCCATTTTCTTTTTCACCAAATCTATCAGAAATCTGATAGTGAATTATCTCCCCCTGCCGCTAGAGGGCGAATCGCCAACAGGAGGTTGGCGCCAAATCCAAACCACATCACTTATCATAGAACAGTTACCAAGGAAGGACATGAAAATAAACGTCTCTACAGAACTCTACCACCACTTTCTAAGCGTTGTATCTTCATACTTAAGAAGGATGATACAATAGTATACTAACAGAAGGCTGAAGAATGAGAAATGACCTGTCGAAGCGTCTTATCTACATTCCAACCAGTGACCAGAATACCCCTGTTATCACCACTTCTCCAACGAACAGTATTTAACCTAACAGATAAGTCTTGTAGCATATACCATTAAAATTTGCAAACTAAAAGCATTAAAATTTGCAAAATAAGAGTATTTACAGGGGATTCGTTGGAGCCCTTATTCTCCGTAGTTGGCTATTTCGGACGAAAGAAAGAAACTTATAAAATGCAGACACTTGTATTATGAAAAGGTACAGAAATGTTGCAAATTTTAATGGTATTTGCTACCAGACGCTTATTTTCACGTCCTTCCCTGGTAACTGTTCTGTGATAAGTGACGTGGTTTGGATTTGGCGCCAACCTCCTAGCAGCAGGGGGAGATAATTCACTATCAGATTTCCAATAAATCAGAAGTAACTGAACACTGTGGGTACTCTCCGACTAAATTCAGTACCCAAATGTACTCTATATTTTGTCAGGAAATGTATCATTTTTATTGTGGAAAGAGATGAATAGAAATTTGGATATCAGAAGTGCATACTTTCAAAGGTGAATGTCTGCTTAGAAGTTTCAAGTGTTTATATTAGATATTAGATAGGGTTAAAAGTGAAAAGCCTAAGAACACAGACCGAGAATATCCAGCTACCTTTAAACCTTAAAACACCCAAAACCTCTTGCTATTCCATGTATGAGTACTTTTATTAGAAAAGTAGAACTGATATTATAAAATATTCACACTCCACTCTTGGGGTGTATTACTTATAATTTTTTGGATTGAAGTGGGAAATAGATATATAAGAGTTCATTCTGAAAAAACAAAATTAATTACAAGGCTTTATCGTGGGATTTTTTGGCTGAAGTGTTATAGTAAACATTCAAACAAGTGTCAGGCTGTTATTAATGGTCATTACTTCAAAGTTGTCAAAGGAATTGTATTTTTGCAAATCTATTTTCCAACCTGTTAGCATTTTGTTCTGATGTTCTTTGTGAAAAGCTTCAGGTTTTTAAATTTGATTTATATATATGACAACAGAATCTTTTCTTTTTTTTTCCACGCAGGAAATGAAATAGACAGCTGCTGCATAAATGTAGGGCCTTTTCTTATTGACATTTACATTATTGTTGTTATATTGTTTTCTAGTAAAGTATCGTGAAATGTGTGTTATTTTTTAGATCTTAAAGTATACTTAAATAATATTGCATCCAAAAATGTAATGGGGGAATGCAAATTAGGGGTTGGCTTTGATGATACATTTAAAGCTGACATATTTTGTGTATTGTATCAAGGGCGAATAGAATGATTGGCTGGATGGTTAGAAATATTATATCAAGAAAGGTAAATGTTTTTAGAAATATAAAGAAAATCCAAATAAGACCTCATATAGAATATTGCACTCAGTCCTGGGCTCCAGTGTCTAAACATGGAAATTAGAGTGTAATATTGAGATTGGAGGGCATATAAAGAAGAGTGACAAAAATAATAAAAAGAGTAAATGATTCCATTTACAGGGAGAGATTGGAAGATTTAGGATTAACTACTTTAGAATGAGAGGTAACCTAATTGAAACTTTCAAAATAATGGAATTTCTAATTATGGTAGACATTTTTTTAAATATTTCTTCTTGAACTGGAAATTTACTGTCAAGGCAGATTTCAAAAAATAAATATATTAACCAATTGGATTTTTTTTTTTTGCTAATTGAGTAAAATATTTTTGTAACAAATTACCTAATCAAATCAAAAACAGCAACAGAGTAGAAAATTTTTAATTGATTTTCAGAAAAAGAAATTAAGAGGGGATTTTTTGAAATTATTCGATGAATCACTTAAAAGAATTTTATTTGTATGCAGATATTGTATTACTGTGCTGCTAGCATGACCTAATGATATATTCTGTGCAAAGATTCTCTTTCTTTTTTTTAAAGATTGATGTGAGAAGAAAGAGGTGAAAAGGGAGATGCCTAAGGAGGTATATTAATAATAATGATAATAGAAGGTATACATGGATTCTGGTTTAAAAAATTCACTTCCATCCACAACAGATTGGTCCAACAACTGAATAGATGCCTACAAGAAACAGACGTACTTGAATGGATGACAAAAGGAATAACTACCCTAATCCAGAAAGACCTACAAAAAGAACTATTCCAATCAATTATAGACCAATAACTTGTCTACTTATGATATGTAAAATACTGACTGCACCAATCAAAGAAATATATTTCTCACTTAATCGGTGCAAACTATTTCCAGAAAATATAAGAACACTTGGAGAGAAGGAAAGTTACAAATACTTAGGAATTTTACAAATGGACACCATCAAGCAAACAGAGATGAAAGAAAAAGTTAAAAAAGAATACCTCAAAAGAACAAGAAAACTCCTAGAAGCCAATCTCATCAAAGAAATAAATACCTGGGCCATCCCCATTATAAGATACTCTGGACCATTCTTAAAATGGTCAAAAGAGGAACTCAGATTGACCAAAAGACAAGAAAATTAATGACTATGCACAAGCCATTACACCCAAGATTTGATAGAGACAGGCTATATGTATCAAGAAAGGAAGGTGGAAGAGGTTTTGCTAACATAGAGGATTGTGTAGAAGGCTCAATCAAAGGACTTGAAGAATACACAAATTGGGAAGATTGTACATGAAAAGACCTGGACATGGTTAAGAAGAGGAAACCTCAAGAAAGAAACCGAGTCCCTTATAATTACTGCATAAAACACTGACTTAAGAACAAATTATATCAAAGCAAAAATTGATAAAACACAACTGTACAGCAAATGTAGGGTGTGTGGTGACAGAGATGTGGTATTAAGTGAATGCAGCAAACTAGCATAATGAGAATACAAGACATATAAGGTCTGGTCTTCTGCCTGGGATTAGTTGATCCGTTTGCATTATTATTATTATCATACAAAAATCCACCAGATGACAAGTTCTTGTTAATTAACACTGTTAATTAACAAGAACTTGTCATCTGGTGGATTTTGTTGTTTCTTCAGTAGACAACAGAGTGAAAATGAAAGAAAGCAAAAAAAATAAATTTAACACAGTTCATTGCATTTCTTTGACTTTTTTTAATGAAAATTGCACTGGTTGGCATCAAAATGTTGGTGGCCGAATGTGAGAACTCAAGATTGTGGCCCCTACCTCCTCTCAATGTAATATGAGAACGTACTGCCCAATCATCATCCCTCTCAATGAAAGCTAGGTTCTCATTGGTTGACCAATCAGAGGTGTTTAGGTCTACAATTTTTCTTCTATAAAATATGAACTCCATGGCAGCCACAGAATTGGGAGATTCAATATGAAAACACTTTGAATTGCTGACAGAAGAAATCTTTGCCACTAGAAGAAATAAAGGATATTTAAAAAATAGAAGACCTTGCCACTTAAGAAAAACTGATGCTGGCAAGTTTTCCTTTGCCCCTCACTGCTAATTAGCATAAAGCAAAAATTGTTAAGTTTTTATAGGCCATCCTTTGGCCTTCAAGCAAGAGCGCTTGTTCAGCAGAAATCCTTTGATAATCTTCTGGTAAAGAATCCTGAGTATTGTAAGTTCCTTCATCAATGGTAACAAGTATACTGTGAAAGAATCAGTGTTTAAGTAGTTAATCAGCCGAACATCCTGGCTGCTAATTGGCGAAGGAATAGACCATGTGACCTCACCTAGTCTATAAATTCAGGGTGCGAATTGGAGCACACCTTATATACAACAAAGTCCAACAAAAATGCCAGCCAAATTCTTCACTGTGTCTCTTCTCTCTGACCTACTGTGTGAAACATTATTTTCTGTTATATATGATTACATAATCATATGACAATAAAACCTTATTATTGTTAATGAAGAGTTGTCTCATTCTTGGAGTTGCCAATACCTCCCAACCAATCATATAGATGCTCTGACCAACTTGCATCAATCCCTGTTCTGTGAATCTAAAGAATGCATTAGCACAGAAAGCATAAACAAAGAAAATGCATGTGGTCAACCAAGTGTTAGGACAACATATATTTTTGTTTCTGTTTATTTGTCTTTATACAAAGTCTGTTTGGAAAGTTTCCAACCATTTTGAATATCTTGAGAACTAGTTGCATGTAACATGGTAGCTAATCAAAAGGGACCTTTCATGAACATACACTCTTATATAGGGTAACTCAGTTGTCAGTGAGATGCTATTGAATGAACTTGAAACTATAATTGTTTACTAAATATTAGTATCATAAGTTACATGAAACTGTATCCAAACAAATGACTTATTAAAAATAAATAATTACTTGAAGCCATATGATTATTAGTATTAGATAAAAATACTTGAAAATATAACTATGTGTATATTATTTGTATTAGATAGGAATACTTGATATCATATAACTCTTTTAAATATAAAATATTAAAATATATAAATATTTATATCTCATGTAGGGTTTTTTTGAAAACATCACACCATCCTACAGTCTAAATGTGTTACCTTTGACATCTAGATTTTTCCAAAGGTGAAATTACCATTGAAAGAGAAACAATTTAGACCATGGAAAATATTAAGAAGAATACAAGATAGCTGATGGTAATCCTTGAAGAGATGTTTGGAAACTGTTTTAAAAAGTAGAAGAGATGCTGGGATAAATGTGTAAGGTTCCAATTGAAGGTCATTAAAATGGAAAGAGACTAAGGTACCATTGCTCTAGGTAGGCTGTTTCTTGTTTTGTTTTTTTTTGTTTTTTGTTAATATTAAATCACTTTCCAGACAGTCTGTATATATATATATATATATATGGGTAATTCCATGTCAAATCATCCAGGCCATGTCACTCACCCACTTCAATTTTTCTGAAATTTTGTACACAATGTTAAAGTTAGACATCCCCCAAAATTTGAGCTTCCAATTCCAAGAATTGGTGGAGTTATGTTGATTTTTAGCTCTCCAAAATGGCGACTTTTTGTAATCTATTTTTGTCTGTAATATGAGTTCAAGAGCTTCCTCACTCCTAAAAATTGGTTTATTAAAGTATTTTTGCCCAAGGAATCCAAAAATGCTATCAAAAATGTCTAAAAGTTAACCAGTTTTAAATTATTAATGATTTCTGATTTGCAAAATTTTAACTGAAGTTGTAACTTCAGTTCTGGGCAAACACCAAACTTTCTTTTTGGTACAAATAATGTTCAATATATGTGAAATGATAATAGAAAAAAAATTTGTCCTAGATTCAGTGCCACATCGGGATATTGATCTTGCTAGGAAAAAAATCAGAAATCATCAATAACTTAAAATTGGTTAACTTTCAAACTTTTTCAATAGAATTTTTGGATTTCTTGGGTAAAAATACCTTTGAAAACCAATTTTTAGGAGTAGGGAAGCTCTATAACTCATTTTATAGACAAAAATAGATTACAAAAAGCCACCATTTTTTGCGAACACCACCAAATTTGAAGAGCTAAAAATCGACATAACTCCGCTAATTTTGGGGAATGTCTAACTTTAACACAGTCCACACCTGTATAAAATTTCAGAAAAATTGAAGGGGGTAGTTGACAATTTTACTTTTTTCTAGATGATTTGACATGGAATTGCCCATAATATATATATATATATATATATATTACATATATATGTGTGTGTGTGTGTGTGTGCTCAATATATACACTCATATATATACACAAACCAGTTCTGAAAAAAAATGTCCTGGTAAGTAATCAATATGTGATTAACAAACTGAACAACATATCATGACCACAATAGTATGATTACCATTAAATGTGCTTTTCAGAGTCTCTTTGAGCATCTCTGGTTTAAAAATGTCTGATATATTTAGACATGTGCATATTTTGTAATCATAAAAAAATTGTAATTTTGGTTTTCTGTATATTTAAAAAAAAAGTTAAAAAAAAAGAATCCTTCAAAAATGGTGCATTAGATTTCCTAAACAGAAAAATATGTTGCAAGGATCCTTCTGTCCAGTTAGCATATTTTCCTGTCATTTAAAAAATATAACTCACAAATCTTAAAAAAGGAGACATTTATCATTTCCCTACATAACAAAACTTTTACTTTTTCTTGTTCATTGGCAGAAAGTGTTATTTGCCAATTGCTCATGCCTAAAGTAAATGGAAAAGACCTATTTTTATCTTCAAACTTTTGTGCTATCGAGAAGTGAAGCATGATGGGAGACTATATTTAGGGACTGATAAGTGAAAGTGATGCATATCTTGACAAATTACTCATTTGTAAAGATTTGTGATTTTTGGTTCACTCTAAACTAATGGTACTTCATGTTTCTTGTGGAGGTACGTGGTATAATAGTTATTGTAGTAGGAAATGGAGACTGCAATTCGAGTTCAAATCCTGCACTAGGCTGTTTGCATTTCACATAGTGCTAATAGCTTTTGGGAAGAGTATGAATCCAATTATTATCCCTTCAGCTATGGGTAAATAGTAGAGCTGGTTGTACTAGTTAACCTTAGTTAGGCAACCAGTTTAGCAGAAGAAAAAATCTGAATTCAATCCTGTTAAACTCCACTTAAGAAATTCACCCTGTGTCACATCCTACCTGTGTGGGGGGCTAGGTATATATATATATATATATATATATATATATATATGATCCCACCCCCCATGGTTGAGCACTGTAGGAGGGACATTAATTGAAATTTCACCGTTTGGCGTAAAGCTGTTACTCGTCTGTACGCTGTTTACAGTTCTTGAGTTCTCTGGTGATTGTAAAAACATTCCGCGTAGGGATGTATCAGTTAATCATTCACTTCAGACTGACAGCCGCAAATAGTCGCAAGGGTAAGGGACTTGGCAGACGAAAATTCTTCCGGGTTTCGATCCCTGCTAGAGGTAGCTGTTAAAAAGTCGAGCCGCACTGATGAGAAGTAAACTTCGAAACATATGTCAGTGGATGACTGAGATATATATATATATATATATATATATATATATATATATATATAATATATTAATTTGAAAGCAATTACAATGCAAATAAAAAATAAAAACAAAAAGATGTTATTTTATTGTCTTATCGATTTCAAAGTAAAACTTTATCTTCAGAGACGATTTTCGGAAATGGACGCATTTTTTTTGTTGTTTTTTTTTGTCGTTAATTTTTTTTTTATGTTATAAACACGCGTCTCGTGCAAAATCATTTAGCCACGTGATAGTCATTTAGCCGTTCATTCAATTTCAATCTTATTATTTTCATCTATTTATATATTTATGTATAATTTATTTGATATATGTATAATGAAATGTACATACTATGTACTATATACTATGAGGAACGTGTATTTTAATTAATTATGTATTCAGTGTTTAGCTCTAATCTATTGTTTATACTAGGACCATATATATATATATATATATATATATATATACTTCTTGTTTCTACTTCTAATTCTGCCTTAATTAAATGGAAAAATACCTATTTTTATCATCAAACTTTGCTTTTGTGACATGTGTAATGAAATTTACAAATTACAAAGGTTGATTCAGTGCTGAATAGCTGATTGAGAATTTTCTAGAACATACTAAACATTTTTGTATAACTTTAGTATAAATACATGTAAACTGTGATTCATATGTCATTTTATTCAGATCTTATGTAAATGAAAATGTGCAAATTTGTGCCCGTTTTTTACATAGACATAATTTAATTCTAATTTCTATTTTCTATGATTTTACAACATAAGCAATTAAGAAATAACATACTATCCAGAAATAGAATTTGTGTTACATAGTTAGATTTATTTACATGAAAAACAAAGAAGTTCTTTAGAAACAAGTTTAGTTGGTTGATTGAATGATTGATTTTAATGGCATGTCAACCTGTCTAGAGTTATTTTATGCCTAGAGGTTAGGGAATTGTGTTCATTATATTTCCATATTTACTTTCTTTGTGTAGTAGTTTCCTAAGAGTTTTTTTTGTACATGATCTTATCGAATACTAATAATTTTCAAACAGATCTATTTGACCCATAGATGGGATCATAACAGGTACTGGAATTAGGAGTAATGGCAATGAAGGGGTACTTTAAATTCCCTGGGACTCCAGAACTAGTCTCACTATTGGATGCAGTTTAGTGTGTTACGCACACACACTCGTTAGGGGCGACCAGTGTACACACGCAACAAGAAATAATTAAAAAAATATGCGAAAGGTCCCAGATGTAAAAATAAATAGTACAAAAGGGATGGGATTCAAAACTTTTTTCTCTGCTTCCGTGAAAAGGATAGAAAACCGATGAACAACGACAATGCTGAATGACAAAGAGTGGATAGGATTTCAAATAAACACATAAACATTTATTTACATTTAAGTACAAATTATCATTAAGAGACAGATACATATATACAAATATACATGTAATAAGAGGGGTAAAGTGAATGTGTGGTTCATATTATCAAATGAGTGGACGAGCAATTTAGCATATCAATCATATTAGCAATATACAAAATACATGATAAATAATAAAGGTTTACAGATTACAAAATCTTGAACGTTTGTTTTAAATCACTGCAATGCTGCAAATAGCAACAATGTCTCTCTGTTGAAATTATCATTTCTCTGTTCAACGGTGATTCGTTCCTTTTTTCCAAATAAATTAACTCTTATTCTATGACGAAATGTCTTTACTTTTTCCGTTCTTCTGATTTTCGATGCGCATATCAAACTTTATGGGGCGGTCACCGTCTTTCCTTGCTTCTCGGGATGATTTCATCAACTGTGTGTTGGCCTCGCGTTTTCGCACGAAAATCCTTTCTGTCGTCGTCATAGCAATGTCTTGGGGTCAGTGTACTTTAGGATCGTGGGGTCACAGTTGAAATATGTATGCATATTCCTCCTATCACCTGAGGTGGGGGGGGAGGTACAACTGTCCTTTAGGCATATGGATAGTAGTAACCGCATTGACATTCTTTTACCAAGAATGCAACCCGACTAAATCTTACTTCCTTTGCTTGCCCCACGCATTCCTTAGGGTTTTTACAAATAGAGTTTTCTCCTAATTCTAACATATATACTAGTTGATATACCAGTGATATGTCACAAGTGTCATACTCAAAACACCCATTTTGGTGGAATGGGGTGTCTTAACTCTTTGTAGAGGATACAGTCAACATATTCTAAGTCCTGTCAACGGGGTTAAAGATTCATTGGGATAATTTTATCAACACTGACAGTATTTTTGTTTTTTTTGTTTGTTTTGTTGGTTTTTTCAAATAAATTTTATTTTACTATATTTGGTATTGGTTCTGAAATTCATACATACAATTTTGATTATCAAATAATTATATCTATGGATACATTCTAGTTACAATGTTTTTCTTTGTTCTTAATATTTTTTTTTTAAATTGTGTTATTGTTGTTCAAGCCTGTCCACCTATTTTTATTTTTTTATTTTATTTAAGTGAGTGGGAAGATTAAGGAATATTTGCATTACTATTTCTATTACTATGCTGAATACAGTCATGGCAGCCGACTTTTGTTTAAAAGTAAGAAGGGGATTAGATTGCTTTATACACTTCGCTAGGAATATATATATATATATGTATATATATATATATATATATATATATATATATATAATCAACATATTCATTTAAACAAAAAAATTGTCTCTGAAAAATAGCGAAAGAGGATTATAATACAATCTGATCATTTGAATACAAAAGATAAAGTTCTATTATTTTATGAAAGAACTGTGGCTAATCTTTGTTTTTTAGAATAATAAAGAGATGGATTTTTGTAAATTTGCCAAATTAATATGAAGGAATCTGTGTGGAGAACCCTGAAGATATTTTAATTAAAGAGATTGTAAAAGAATTGAAGGTTTTGTGCCAGGAATCTTCCAAGTAGAAGTTAATAATCGTCTTTTCTATATTTTTTCATAGGTCAAAGCTTAGCAACATTTTTTTTATTTTTCAAAACAGAAAATATTTCCGTATGTCTTATCAGAAATTAGAGGTCACTGTTTCAGTGCAGCACTCAAACACTTACAATATTTAATATATGTATTGATATATCTTAAGATATCTGTAAAAGCGTATGGTTTGCAAAGAAGAAGAATGGACAAGATGAATTGGATAAAAATCGTTTATTAAGATAAACAAGTGTTGAAAACGTTGTTGTTGTCGTCAGATGTATTAGTAGGAAACTCTGGAATGGCCGGGAGGAGCAGGTCAGGAATATCTCAGTGGCCTGGTAGCACGAGTGGGGGTAAGTCAGGAATGGCCCTAGGGTCGTGAGGTACAGTGAGGTGTATGATAATACGTCAAGCTCTGCGTGGTGTAGGTGTGGATAGTTGCAGTCGTAGATAATAAGTCAGGAATAGTGACGTAGGCAGATAGACCCGTGATGGTCAGTGGTGTCGGTAGGGTGCCGATGTAATTTGATATGTTCACTTGGTGTAGTCAATAAGTCAGGATGACCTAGTGGCCTTGTTGTGGTCAGGGAGGGTAAGGGTATCGTGCCGGCCGTGGTGAGGAGTTGAAGTAAGTGTCGGGGTATGTGCGGGTGCGCGTGGTAGTGGGAAATAGCGGCTTTTTGATCCTGCCTGCTGTCTACCGGCGGCCGATCGGCGATATGAATGGCCTGAGAGCCCTTAGTCAACTGCTGATCCTTAAAATGCTCGAGATTATATACTAATGAGATAGGCTCCAGAAATGCCTTTGGAGCGGTTAGCGGGAAGATTTTTCATTGGTTGAGAAACATTAATTAGAGTTTGTTTATCAATATTGTTCCTTCAGCCGGAAGTCATTTCTGAGCCTATGCGCAGAACTGCGCCAAATTGGTCACTTCGTGATAGGGTACCATTGAGTTCACTTCCGCTTGTTGCTTCCGACTTGTGTTTTAATTTGTTTTGCTAGCGAGTGTGTATTTTGTGAGTAAGAATTGTGAATCATAAGAGATATCTTCTCTCTGATATAACAGTATGTATGCACTAATATTGTTATGACCTGTTAAAGGGTCAATAAATAGTAACTCAACACGGGTATAAAAATGTAGGGAACAGATTGTATTCAGCAATATATATCACATACAATGGAAGGGTTTCCTTGTTCAGCATACACGAAGACTGTTTCTAGAACTACTCGACTGAGCAGCTTTACTCTGCCACATATGTACCCTTTGGGTAAGTCCATGTTCGTGTCATAGGTGAGTCACCTACAACAAATACCTAAGCATATTATATATTTTTTCGAGTACATGTCTCACAAAAAAAATAATAATAATCACATGAACAGACCTTGTGCTATACAAATACTTGACTGGCTACTTTTTACTTCACTTCCATCTGAAGATTGTGTGAAACACATGAAACTTAAGGAAGGGAAATATAATATCCATAATTTTATGATATTTTATATCTGCTCTGCTATAATGGCATTGAGCACTCTTTCTATGCAAACACGTTTTTTATTTGCTGTCCTTCATTATATATATATATATATCTATTATCATACTAAAGCTGAGTTTATCAACCTTTGCCAGCTAAAGGATTTTTTTCTATTTATGTTATGGACACAATATTTATACTTAGATATTCCTTGGTTTTAGCACTACAAAGTGTTTGAAAAAAAAATCAGTTTAATTGGTTTTAATTAGGCGTAATTAGCAATTAAGTCAACAACCGACCAATCCCTGTCTAAATTAGACCTGACTCTCTTCCCCTCTCCCTCTATATAGAGTTACCGTGAGTGGGCGAGTTAATGTGAGTAGTCGAATTAACCTGAGTTGGAGGGCCCACTGCCTGTTAAAACCAGCAGGCAAACACCCTCCCCAGCACCTCCTAACTCTAGGTAGATTCGCCCCTCCCTTTCTCCAGACCACATAGAAATTTTGGTTTGTTTTAATAAAACAAAACAAAAGTATCTTTTTACGGCATGATTTCAATTTTAGTTGAGCGTAAATTTTACAAAATTGAAATCATGCTTTAAAATAGATTTTTTAAATTACTTGAATTATTAATTCATAGAGTATTAAACCTACTTTAAAAAATATTTCATGTTGGGTAAAAAAAATAGTTATATATTTAAATATTATGGAATTCAAATGAGCAAACATTGACTACCCCCACTGTTTAAGTGAAAGTTTTCTTCGGGCTTAAAAGTTTGTTTTAGTTAAAACTAAAACAAACTAGACTGACCTCTGATTTAGGTCGGTAAAATTAAAATGGAAAGTTTTTTGCTGGTACCAAATGACAGTTTAACTGCAGTCTATGAATTAACATTTTGAGAATTTGGTTACAGTTTTAGGGGATTAAGGTTGTTTTTAATTACGTATTTCTTAAAAAAATAAACAACAAAAAACACAAATAACTATACATTTAATGTTGAAAAATATTTTTTAAACTAAGTTTAATTGAAATTATACATTGCTATATTAACACAAACAACTCAATAATAGATTCAATAATTAATTTCAATGGTTAATTAAATGTATAGTAATTTGTTTTTTTTGTTGTTTATTTTTTAAAGCAATACATAATTAAAAACAACCTTAATCGCCTAAAACCGTAACCCAATTCGCAAAATGTTAATTCATAGAATGTCGGACTGACTTCTGACTTAGGTTGGAAAATTAAAACGGAAAATCTTTTGCTGGTACCCAATGACAGTTTAACTACAGTCTATGAATTAACATTTTGCGAATTGGGTTACGGTTTTAGGGGATTAAGGTTGTTTTTAATTACATATGGCTTTAAAAAAATAAACTCTGTCTTTAGTCTTTTTATTTATGCAGAAAATAGTATCAATCAAATATATACCACTCCGATATTATAGTCTGAATAATACAAATAATTGTAATCTTTGCGGAGTTCCGTCATGGCCTCTTGCCTCAAAACATGCTGGCCGGTGACTGCTGAAAAAACAAAAAAACAAACACTGGCTACGATTGAAGTCCGTAGCGGAAGCGGCGTGAAAAACAAAAACAACTAGGGTTTAGGGTTTAGGATTTGGAGTTGGGGTTTAGGTTTAGTTTAATGGAAAATAAATAAATAATTTGGGCTCTGTTTTTTCTGAGTCACCCTGTATACAGGGTGACTCAGAAAAAACAGAACTTTGCAATAAAACAGTTAATTCTAACTAGGAGGGTTTAGGGTTAGGGTTGGGTTTTCAGTGGAAAATTCCCTAAGTTGGTTCTTTTTTTTTTTTTTTCTTTTTTCAAGTGATACCGCTTCGGATGCAGGAAGCCAGGACGGAACTCCGCAAAGATTACCATTATTTGTATTATTCAGACTATTGTCCTCGTCTTCATTGTTATCTGTACAAAGTTTCGGTTGATGTGCCCTCCGGCCTTCTTCAGGTATTTCTTGTCGGACTCGGGAACATTCTTGTAATTGGGAGCCATCAAGGAACTTTGAACCCAACCCTTTATTAGGTCCACGGGGGTATCCTGTTCTCATTCCACTAACCATAGCTGGGGTACAGGTGTTAAGCTGTGTTAATTATTATTCTATGTTACTGCTGTCCCTGACCAGGATTGAACCTGCAGTCTAGAGATAACTGGCATTTAGAACTGTCTTAATCTAACTCCTTTATCTACTAGGATATGTGTTCAATTGGACAATCCAGTATGAATTTTTTCAATTGCAAAAGTTACAATTTATTTTGTAAAAACGGATTTTAAGTAGCCTCTTGGCAGGCATCTTGATCAAAATGGACAAAAAAACGTTTTAAATATATCAAAAATAAATTATATGTGTAATATTATTTTGCTTTTTTACTACTTTTCGACTTAGACAAAAATTTGACCTTAAATAATCAATTTAATAAATTTTAGTTCGTTTTTAAAAATGAAAACATGATATTTTGGCAGATCCTACTCTTTTCCCTAGTCATCTAGAGAGAGCTTAATGGGTAACCCAACGGTTCACGTTTTGTCTAATATATATATATATATATATATATACATATAAGAGAGTTTTATAATTTATAATCAACCTCCTAACCAAAATATATATATATACATATAAGAGAGTTTTATAATTTATAATCAACCTCCTAACCAATATATATATATATATATATATATATATATATATATATATATATATATATATATATATAAAAGGTGTGTTAACAAAAATATCAAGACTGAAGTTGTATTTACGAAAACAGAAATGAACAATGAATGAAAAGTTAATTTTATTATTATTGGTTGAAGCACCTCTGAAACTTCTCTTTTGATACATGGTTATTTTGTTTAATGGCATATCAAACACTGTGGGCTATTTAATTCCAAATTTTTTTTTGTATACATTTGTAAGTGAATAGATTGTTGGTAGATTTTTTTGGGTGAGTTTGTTTTTTATAAACAGGTAGAATTAATTTTCCTTATATTAATGAGTATCAATATATTGATAGGAATAATTTTTATGTTAGATTTTTCATTAACTTCATGTGTATCAACAAATTAAAAGAAATACCTTCACATGTATTAATAAACTGGTGATTGAATTAAACTCATAATAGTCTATTTATATTTATTTCATTAACATTAAATTATTTTGTTTTATATTTTGAATGGCATTTAGTGTTTGTTTTTAACCATTAAAACTGTTATCTTGTTTTGTGTATTTTAATTTACAGTAGCATCCAATATTACAAAACAAAAGTTTAAAGATAAAAATTTCCAATTCTACAGAGCTTATCAATTATGATAAAAATTTCAATAGATATTTAAAAAAAACTTTTTTGACACTATGATAAATTTACATAAAAAAGAGCTATGGATAAAGAAAGTTATAGAATGAAAACTTTTTATTACAAAAAAGTAGTGTCCAAAATTAGAGAACGAAATTGTATATAAGTGTAAATTGAAATAACATTATTGACTTAATATTGATATAGAATATTAGCAAGATGTCTAGAGGCTATGACTTTTAATTACTTCTACACATTTACAGCCACATGACTTGATTAATTTGTCACACTATTCAGGCCTTATTTTGCCCATTCATCCTGCAGTTTCTGTCACACTGTCATTGATTTACTTGCCCATTCTTTCAAGGAATTGTTCTGATGTTCAAAGTGACTTAAAGAAGCCAATATCATTATAAAGCTTTAATAATCTAACAATTACATTCTTAGATCTATTATCTTCTTCCTTGATGTTTTAGTGTGGCAAGCCAGCATCTTTGAAATATCTTACTTAAGTGATAACTTAAGAAACAATGCTACAGGTGAATACAGAATATTTGATTACATTGCAATTCTTCTTTCTTTTGTTATGAATTTGTTTTTTCTGGTTGTTCAGAGAAGATTATTCTAGAATTTTTCTTTTTAACACTATCCCTAACAAAAGATGTATATTATGTACATCTTTTCTTGGGGATGTAGGAAATGATTCAATTTTATATATACTTTGGTTACACAACTCCGACAAAGGTTAACGGACAAAACATTTAATATATATACAGCACATGGATATGGCGAGATACAAAGTACATAGGTAAAAGGGTACATAAACAAAGAGTACATAAATAAAGATGAAGACACATTCATGAATGGTACAAGATAACATATAAAAGTACAGACATGAGACTAGGGATAGTCCATGCTGTGAAGAATTTACAGTAATGTAAGTGGGGCGAACACCCCAACGAGACGGGGTTAGACCTTAACTAACCCATGGTGTCTCGTAGTATCAGGCACAGAAAAGAGGCCGAAAGGGTTTGAACCCGGCGCTTAAATACTATAGCCTCCTAGCGGGCACCAGCAAACTAAACCGAGCAGACAACTCCACCAGGCAAATACAAAACTAACGCTACAAATACTCCCCCCTAAATTTTTAGCGGGGCAAAAAAATTTACAGAAGAGCATGACAAACAAAAAAAGTATTCCTTTAAAGAAAAGAACAGAGTCTCGAATGTTCAAAGTTCAAAGTTCCCAAAAACAGAGAAATAAAATTTGCATATACATATTCCCGCAAACTACAAAATAAAAGCATGAAAAAACAGGAATGTAATTTAAAATACAAACAAAAGAATTTTCATGTTTAAGTCCAGTGTGAGAAAGTTCCTATGTGGTAAGTGACAATTTAAAGAAATCACCTTTCTTCCAAATTCCTGAGTTGAAATAAGGACTGCTTTTATCCTTGTGGAATAATTTTTCTCCTGGAAAAAAAATGGTAGGCACAAAATGCCAAGTCAAAGTACTTTTACGGGCCATTTGGGTCCGACTTTGGCCAGGAATTTGGTGAATTCCTGGTAGAATATTAGGCACAAAATGCCAAAACGACGGGGATCGTTAAAAGGGTGTTTCAAAAGAAACAAAAGTTAAAAGATTTTTACGAACCATATTTCAGGTTCAACTTTTGGCAAAAGAAAATTTTCTGTACAGGTGTACAATTTTCAAAAGTTTGAGGAAAAATATGGAGCAAATGTTTCTGTGTGGTGTGGATAAAAAACTCGAAATTCACCGCTGTCCAGTGGTGTTCAAATTCGGTATGTTGACTCTGGAAAATGAACATTTCTGATGTACATTTCGTTTTCCGTTTGGGGTTTGCAAAAAAATATTTTGCTGAGTAGCCTGATTGACATTCTGGTCATATGGTGTGCTGTTCTGGTGGTTTATTTCCAGTAGTCGCCCGGATCTGGTCGCACGTGTGGAATTGTAGCTGCTCTATGTTTTTAATATATTGAGCACTTTTGGATCATTTACTGATGCCACTGCAACAGAAAGGTTAAAGCAGCAATTGGATACTATATCTCTATATATATATATATGTTGATTTTTATATTTGCTATTGTAGTAAGCCAGAAGTTATCACTCTGAAAGTAAAAATAAAATGACAAAAATAAATGCTTTGCGCATCGGCTCTGCGCAGGATTAGAGAGAAAAATAGAAATATTAAAAATGATAATTTTCAACCAATCAGAGGTGTTCGCGCCTAAAAAGGAATTTATCAAGAAGACCCTTTTTGAAGCCTATCTAGACTCTATATAAGAGAAGGTTTTTTGGAGAACAGCAGATGAAGAACCAACTTGCCTGAATACTCCATGCATGTTAAAGAAATATGCCCATAACTGCATAAGGTATTATAAGCTATATCTTTCTCTCTTTCTAAATAACCTGACTGCTAATTTGATTCTGAACACAAAACTCTTTCTTTCTCAGTTTGAGACAACTCAACAACTCTACTTATCTTATTACATGAACATTTAAAAAAGTATTTTTGATCAGTATTCTTGATTATTGTAAATTTTGTTTCAATACACATTTTATTTGTTAAATGTATGAGTTCTTTGTTTTCTGCATTTATACATGTGTTCTTATGTTGTGATGATTAAATTACCTAAATATATATAACTTTTTAATACACACAAACCATAAACTAGTAACCTCCGACTCATCCACTATACTATTATTGAATACTATTGTTATAACAGAACTAGATATCTCTTATGATTCACAATCATTACTAACACAATACATCCACTTGCCAACAAAACAAATTTAAAAAGAAAACAAAACAAAACAAAACACTTTGGAAAGAACATAAGTTACTGACATCAACGGATGTTAACTCCGTGACAGCGAAAATGAAATGAACAAGAAACAAATGTTCTACGCATAGGCTCAAGCAAAACTTCCGGGCGAAAAACAAAATTTATAAACAATTTAAAATATTTTCTATTTAATGTTTTTCAACCAATAAAAAATCTTCCCCCCAAAACCCTTCAAAGGCCTTATTGAGCCTCTCAACTGGTATATATACAGCCGGCTTAAAGTAAAAAAATCAGTTAATCCTAGACAGCCAGAGCTGACACACCAGGCCAAGATAAAGGAACCGCCATACTATACCCACACCACACCTCGCGTCATGTAAAGCCAGAATTGACTTTCAACCTCACACCTGCCCTCATTTTACTAAGCAGCGAAAAGGAATTATCATCTCAACAATTCCAGCATTTGTTTATTTTAAATAAACGAAATTAATCCAAACCTTCTTGTCTATTTTTTTCTTTTGCAAACCATATGCATTTTTGTGATATTACACTATTTTGCAATATCTTATTTCCCATGTTCTTTTCAGTTACTTCTAGGTTTATTTTTTCTTTATTTGTGTTGTTTTCATATGTTATTGTTGCTTTGTTAGTCAATTGTTTACTATAATAATGCCTTTGCTTCATGAATAAAGATCAAGAAGGGGGTGGTCCACAGTGACTTCAGGCATGTCAGTAGCTGACAAGGCCAATGCAGGACAGGCAAGCATGGTCGCAGTAGCTTCAGCTAAAGGTCTGATCAGGGTTTGATGACACAGAGTTGCAGTTCTTTGTCCAGTGCCTTTTGTTATTGAGAGTGGTCCAGTGGGTGTTTAAAAAGAAAGAACATAGTGGTGAGCCACCAAATGCCATGGTTGTCAGCTGGAGTCAATGGGATAGGTACAAAGGGATTTTTTTTCCTTGTATTGCTACCTGTGGGCATGTATTATTATTATTATTACTAGCAAGACCTGTGGATATACGACAGTATGATAATTTAATTATTACAACATTTGATATGTTTACTTAAGAGCTATTGCAATTAGTTCATATATATATATATATATATATATATATATTATATATATATATATATATATATAATATACCAAACTTCTTGGTAAACCCTTGCGGTAAGAAAAAACCCTGCAAATAGTTTGATTGTAAAAATATACTACCAAACGTCACATGGGGAGAAAAAAATATTTTTGGAAAAAAGAAAAGACCAAGATAATCGTACCAACCAAAAATAATTGGTTGATACTATTATACTTGGCCAAAAGAAAAAAACAATTTATATGTATATATATATATATGAAAAATATATATACATATAAAAACTGCCAGGATATACTAAAGCTAATAAGTAACGAGTGCTCAATACCTAAGTAGAGCAAATAATAAAGAGAAACCTAATGAGTCAGATATACCTACTGAAAGTTTCGATTAGTGCTCTTCAGGGCTAAGATCTTAGCCCTGAAGAGCACTAAGCGAAACTTTTAGTAGGTATATCTGACTCATTAGGTTTCTCTATATATATATATATATATATATATATATATATATATATATATTATACACATGCTGTTGAAAACACAAAATAGCTGTGTCACCAAAAAAGTCTTCATCAGATGATGGCTCTGGGGTCAGGCAGGATTTCAGAGCTAAAGTATTATTAATACTAACCCAGAATATCTTACAATACCTCCAGACTTTGTTGTTCTTTTTTTGTTTTGTTTTAGGGTTTTTTCTACGGAAATGATTAAAATCTGATGGTATCTCTGAAGAAACTGAAACAAATAAAGGACATGCAGCACTCTTCTGTCCTTTAATAACATGAGCACCGGTAGCATCAACAAGCAGTTCTGCAAACAACATAGCAGGAAAGAATGGAAATAGCCCAGGATCAGGGGAAGATGCATTGATAAATCCCCTGTTGCTGGAGCCACAACAAGCACGACACTAAAGCCAACCCCTGTGAAGGAAAAGCTCTTAAGACACTTAGGACATAAAATTCTGAACAAAACAAAAGAAACATTTTTACCACCCTGACATGCTACTTTAATTCCAAGAAATGGAGGGATGTAGCAATTTAGCATTAAGAGTAGACACTTATTTCATATACAATGGCAGAAGTGAACACCACCCATTGTACAACTGTAAATAAAGAGAATAACAGATCTGCCATAGTTGTTAACACCTGTGTTCTTATTTGATGAGCCCTAAGATATTATCTGTAGCCATCATTAATACAAACAGAAGATATTACTCTCTTGAATTATTTTTGTCAGGCAATTTGATAAATGGTAATTATTCCATATCCTTCTTTGTTTAATTAATTTAGACCATATGACCTTTAGGCACCCCTTCCGTGATCTCGACTCACAAGGACACTTTTCTCATTTACACCGTCAAAATCCGGTTGTTTTTTAGGGGTTATGGGTTAGGGTTAGAGGTTAGTTTTATAATTTTTTTTTAAATCTAAAAATCTTCTGTTAACAATTAACCGGATTTTGACGGTGTAAATGGAAAAATGTCCAAGATCGCAAAAGGGGTGCCTAAAGGTCATATGGTCCATTAATTTTAAAAAGTTTATTTTAGAAACTGAATGTAATTGTAAAGTGTTTTTAATATTTAGCAATCATTGTTAAGGTTTCTCCTCTATGAATATATTTCTCCTATATGTATTTATTAAACACATGCAGAACAATATTTATTAAACATATGATTAAATAGAATAGAATTTTCTTAGTTATATTAATGCAATAATTATGATAACTGTCAAATTTTAAACATTGGCTGATTTAAATTGAAATATACTTTTTGATAGTTTAGTTAAAAGTATTTCAGTAGTCATCTTCTATCTATCTATCTATCTATCTATCTCAGTCTGTTCATATAATCTATGTCTGTCTCAGTTTCTATCTATCTATCACACACACAGACACACAGACACACAGACACATATATATATATATATATATATAATTATGTATGTTATGTTCTTGTGAAGGTTATTTGTTTGGTCTTTTGAAGCATTGGAAAAGAGAACAAAAACAAGAAAAACAGAACAAAAATCAGAATTTTTGAATATTCAACCATTGCTCTGTTCCTGGTTTAATCTATTCCGATATTTCGGGTGAACCTTCACCCTTTTTCAAGATATATCAGACAGTCTGGAGAAAAAAAAAGGAAATGTTGTATATGAGGGCAAAAAAGTAATTAAATGAAATGAACGGATTTGGCGTTTTTATGTGTTAATTTTTTTTCAAAATTGTGTGACATAACTCATCCAAAATACGATCATGGTAAGTGTTCGAAATGTTGCATGACTTTGATCGTGAAAGTCATGTGCAACTTAAAGAAAATTAAAGAATAAAAAAATAATAAATAAATAAAAAATGATATTATGTCACAGCATTAGTCTTCAGCTCCTCACCGTGTTTTAGGCCAAAATATGCGTTTTCATGGAATTTCTGCATTTAAAAAAAAAATTTTTTATATATTATTGTGGGATATTAGGTATGGGATGTGTGAAAGTATTTGTATGTGTTTAACATACCGAGGTCAGTATTCAAACCATTTTTAAGTGTATTGAGTTTGATTATCAATTTAATTTCTTTTTGTTTGCGTATTTGTGTTGTTGCAAAGTTACTGTCTATTAAAATACATTTCATATTATCAAGTGTGTGTTCTGGTTGGTTAAAGTGTTTTGCTATAGGTGAGTAAGGAGATTTTTGTCGAATGGTTAGTTTGTGGTTATTAAATCTGAACCTGAAAGGTGTGTGGGTTTCTCATATGTATTTACTGTTGTTGCATCTGTTGCAGAAAATCAAATATATGATGTTGGAGCTGTCACAGGTGAGGTTGGGGGGTTGGATTTTGATGTCTGTATGAGGTATTGTAAAGGGGCAGTCTGTTCTTATATGCTTACATACTAAGCACCTTGGTTTGTGGCATTTGTAGTTTCCCTTGTGTTGGGTTTTGTGTAAGTGTTTCTTGGAAGAGGTGAGGATAGCGTGTAAGTTAGGTTGTTGTCGCTTAGCGTTGATGGGTGGTTTGTGGAATGTGGATTGGATATTAGAGTCCAATTGTAGGTTTTGGAATTTTTTTATTAGGTTGCGGGTGAGTTTATGCATATGTTGTCCATGGTGAAAGATCATTGGAATGCAGTCATTAGGAGTTTTGTGTTTATATTCGAGGAGTTTTTGTCTGTTTAAGGATGATGCTTTTTTTATGACTGTTTTTATATATATATATATATATATATATATATATATATATAGCAAACATAGATAGAGGGCTTTTTTATAATATTAAATATTTTATTTTCAATATTTTTCAATATCTATTGAAAATAAAATATTTAATATTATAAAAAGCCCTCTGTCTATGTTCATGATAAATATATATATATATATATATATATATATATATATATATATATATATTACACACATGGAAATATGGCCAAAGGTTGACATGCCATAAAACCAAACAAATACACATATACTTCCTCAATATAACAAGATTTAATTTGATTCTATTTGTTCCCATTTCTTCTGTTTAATTTTATTTGTTAATAGAAAATTTGTTTCTTTATTATGAGAATGATTGGACTAAACATTGATGTATTATAAACTATTTAGGGGCAAAATATTTTTGTGCGATATCCTGTGGATAAAGTATATTATCAGTCACTTTCACTGCTTTTCTTGACATCAATTCAATATTTGATTACCAGAGTAAAGAGACTCAGAATAAAGAAATTTCTTATCAGATTTTCATTGGCCATTCCAAAATCAAAAAAATTTCTCATGAGACATCTTGTCTGTCAATACAGGGCAAAAAAATTCTTATTGCATTAACTACTCCAAGATATCACATTAGCTACCCACAAGTGGTTAATAAAACAGCCCATGACTTTTATTTGTTAATTAAACTAGCAGTACTTTCATAAAGAAATGATGGTCATTTCCACACAGTGCACATAAAACTACACTGTAAAGGAATTTTCCATAAGAAAATAGACACTTATATAATAGTAGTTCAACAAACATGAACTTTTAGAATTTGTTTTATTAAACAACAAATACATCACAATCAATATTGTCTATTGAAAGGTTCTTTCGTAATGAAAATATTTGTGATATTAGATTTTGAAAGTGAGATTCATGTTAGGCATAAATTATTTAAAGGATTTTAACACAAAGTAATTTATGAATTTCAATGACCATCTTAAAATCCATATTTAATGCAGGTAAGCAATATATGCATAAGAAAGGCATTGATTGCTATATACAGATTATTGATCATATAGAAATATGATCTCTCTGATAAGATAAAAAGAAAATTCTTCTAAGCTGTAACTGTGTCAGAGCTAATGTATGGCTACACCACTAAGACTCTAATGAAATGCTTTGAGAAAAAGCTAGATGGGAACTGTACAAGGATGCTGCATGCTGTTTTGAACAAGTTTTGGAAGCATCATCCCATAAAAAAGCAGCTATATGGCCCCTTGTCTCCTATCACACAAATCATCAGGGTAAGACAAACATGGTGGACACTGCTGGAGAAGCAAGAACAAGCTCATAAGTGACATTTTTCTGTGGGCATCTACACATGGACACACTAGTGTATACAAAGATGTATACAATGAAACAAGAAGTGGGTTGCCAAAAACACAAAGAACAGATATAAATATGGACAGAGTGTGAACATTGGTGCATTCTGATTGAATATTAAGAGTGTGACTGATAGCACAAGAACTCTGAATAGGAATAAGAAAACAGTGTGGCAGATTGTAATAGAGAATTTAGAAATGAGAAACATTTCTTCAAATATATATATATTTACCAACCCCTCCGCATGAACAGGATGTGACACAAGGTCAATTTCTTAAGCGGAGTTCAACGGGTTTGAATTAAGAGTTTTCCTTCTCCTAGACCAGTTGCCTAACCAAGGTTAAAGAGCCCAGTCTGCCCTACTATTTATCCATAGCTGGAGGGAAAGTAGGATTTATACCTTTCCCAAGTGTATTAGCGCTAAGTGAAATGCAATTACCACATCCAGGATTTGAACTCGGGGCGACGAGTCCATTTCCCATGATTTTAAACATTACACCACGCGCTTCCATTTCTTCAAATATATATATTTACCAACCCCTCCGCATGAGCAGGATGTGACACAAGGTCAATTTCTTAAGCGGAGTTTAACAGGTTTGAATTAAGAGTTTTCCTTCTCCTAGACTGGTAGCTTAACCAAGGTTAAAGAGCCCAATCTGCCCTACTATTTACCCATAGCTGGAGGGAGAGTAGAATTCATACCTTTCCCAAGGGTATTAGCCCTAAGTGAAATGCAATTACCACGTCCATGATTTGAACTCGGGGCGACGAGTCCATTTCCTATGACTTTAACCATTACACCACGCGCTTCCATTTCTTCAAATATGGTGCCTTGAATCTTGACTTCATGTTTTGTCTGACCTTTTGAATAATATAAAGATGTTTAACAGGACCATTTTCTCATTAGTCCCATAACTTGGTTTGGTCATTGGGTCACTACTCATGTAATGTATCTTTAGCAGTGATAGCCTTGGCAGAGCCCATCCCTCTCCAGGAATAGTTGGTATTCATACCTCTCTCAAGGGTATTAGCACTATGTGAAATGTTAACAGCCTCATTCAGGATTTGAACTCATGTAGCCAAGTTCAATTCTTATGCCACAAGTGCCTCCTAGACAGAGGTATTACTGATGATGAAATGTTGCATTTTTAATATGACCTAGAAATAAAACACCAGAGCATGCAGGGGAAAACAAAAAAGATTCATGTATATCTTGCTCACAGTTCAAGACCATGATTTTCTATTTCTTTTATTGTAAAGAGATAGTTTACTATAAATTCTTTCAATCAGCATGTTTATTTGGAAATGCTGAAATGGACCATCCACCTTATTCAGCAGATCAAGCCCCCCACTGTGATTTTGGGGCATTGCCTAAATTGAAAAATACTCTCGTAGGATTACCACCCTTGTCTGCTAAAGAATGTCTGCTAATGAATGCTAGATGTTGCATTGCCAAAATAGTATATTAGAAAGAGGAAAAAATCTCATCCTTTTTTTTTTTATTTCAGAATGCCTTAAGACAAAACATGAATCTTGTCCTCTGGGACAGGGAAATTTTTGTCCCTAGCTAACTTCATGTTGCATTAAACATGATACCACAGAATAGCATACAACCTACAATGTCAGGGTGTCCCATCATGGTGTAATAGTTAGCCAGCTACTTGCAGATCCATTACTACAGAATAGTGAGTTTGATCTTCACTGGATGCCCCATACTTGTGACCTTATGTCACATCCTACCCATGATGAACAGGTTGGGTAAATACCTACAATATGTTTATTTCCTTACACACAAGCATATCTAATTCTACACAACCAACAACTAAGGAATAATTATTAAATATGTCTCTTACAAACTTTGAGATCTCTTAAGAAAATTCACATACACATATACCATAGAGGACCTTTCTACATATGCACTTGTATTAACTCTTTTTGATCTAATTTCATTATGTATTTTTTTTCTATTAGGTTTGTTCAGGAAATAAAAGGTGTTATTGTTAATTCTATGTAATTGTTCTTATATGAATGTTTGATTTAACCCTGGAAAAAATTATGGAATTAGCATACTTAGAATATGTTCTCCTTGATCTTTAAAAATTTAGCAGTAAAGGAACTAATAACATGTAAGATACAAATCATTTTTTCTTTATATCTGAACATATTCCTTAAACAATCTAGGTTAGATTATTCGGACCATATTACCTTAAGGCACCCCTTTTCGATTTCGTTTCATTAAGTCATTTTTTTCATTTACACCGTCAATATCCAGTTGTTTGTTAGGGGTTATGGTTAGGGTTAGGGGTTAGGGTTAGGGGTTAGTTTTAAAATAAAAAAAATAAAAATCTAAAAATCGTCTGTTAAAACAACTGGATATTGACAGTGTAAATGAAAAACACGTCCTTTCTTAATCGAGATCAAAAAGGGGTGCCTTAAGGTCCTATGGTCTGATTATTTAAATTAATGGTAAAAAATTTTTCCAAGCAATACAGAGGAAAATATTATAAAATAACCTAAATTTGATGAAAAAATAATGAAATGTAATTTATATTGAAATTCTCTAACCAAAAACTACCATGTTGATGAGATTTAGTCTTCATCAGAGGGATAAGACACCCTCAAAAAAAGGGATGTCCTGTATAGGACATTAAACTGCATCAGATAGTGAGGCTCCAGTTCTGGAACTCTTGGGAGTGTGGAGATATTAACAGGTTCTACCACTCCAGGTCAGAATGGACCTGGGTGTAATGGCAATAAAGTGATAATCGAGAGATGGATTCATGCCTTTCTCAAGAGCATTAGTGCAAAGCGAAATGCAAACAGAACTCACTCATTATAGCTTAATCTGACACAATGCCATAAACATAGAGCACCAAGTGAGAATCAAACTCACTAGTAATGGTTTTCTTTTGTATATAAGTTTTTAACAATGAATACACACACACAATACACACACACACACATACACACACACACACACACACACACACACACACGGATCACCTCTTACTATTGTTTCCAGACTAATATCCTTATCTTTATTATTTATTTACTTATTCAGTTTATGCTGTCTGCAGATAGTCAATGCTAGATGAGGCAGACTGTGAATGGAGTTCGACACCCCCTGGGTTTGAATTCTGAATTTTTCACTTTCCAAGACAGGTTACATACAATTTACCATGTTTTAGTAAGTATGCTCGTTAGTCTTTCTTAAATGTATGTATTTACCCAATCCCACCAACACAGGAATTGACAAACCGTCAGTTTTTAAATGGAGTATAAAGTAGAGTAAAGTCGTTGGGGTGGCCTAAAGTCGGTATCAGCCAGACAGCGAGGGAGTCTATTCCCTTTTTCATTAGTGCTAGACCAAGGAGATTGTTTTGGCATCTGAGGTGAGGTGCCACACCTTCCATCAGCTCCTCACTTTACCACACAGATCCCTGTGCTACTCATGCGCTGAGTTGGCAAGGGCCAGTATCGAACCTGGAACCTTGTGGTTCCTCGGTGGATGCTCTACTGACGGAGCTAAACAGCTTTCCTTCTCCTAAATTGGTTGTGACTACATAGTTAAAGACCACAATATACCCTACTATTTATCACTACTATTTAATAGGTGAGGGGGGTTGGTGTAATAGTTGGATTTATACATTACTCAAGGCTATTAGTGCTATGCTTAATGCAAACGACCTCATAGAGGATTTGAACTCAGGTCACCCTGTCCATTTCCTATAACAATAGCCATTATACCCTGATCTAAGTAAATGATGATTTCTACTTCCACTCAAATCTTTCAAAGACTGATCCTACACTTAATAATTCTTTTTATTGACAATTCCTTTGTTCATTGTTTACTTAATGTTCCATAATGTTTTGTCATTACATTCAAAATTAATCAGTTGATCAAGTTTGTTTTTTGCATTGAACTCAATTTGTAATTTTTTTTTATCTAGACATGTGCCCTCAAAATGTTTGTATGCAGATAATGTACAAATCAATTCTTTCATTTCACTTTTTATCATATAGATTTTTATTCTATTGCTCTTTGCCAAGACTCACTTAAA
The DNA here is from genome assembly GCA_023376005.1 of Doryteuthis pealeii. Taxonomy (NCBI): domain Eukaryota; kingdom Metazoa; phylum Mollusca; class Cephalopoda; order Myopsida; family Loliginidae; genus Doryteuthis; species Doryteuthis pealeii. The sequence continues at coordinate 39,695,781 of CM042139.1, read as the reverse complement.
GATTAATGTTTTTGCTTTGAGCCATACTGTCTTACTATTTGAAAAGGATGGGCTAGGTTTAAGACTATTTACAGGCATAGAGCCAAATAGACTTTCTGTTACTATAGATAGATAGATAGATAGATAGAGAGAGAGAGAGAGAGAGAGAGAGAGAGAGAGAGAGAGTGAGTGAGTGAGTGATAAAAAAGCTAACATTTCTATGAGTGTACCTTTATGATATGATTTCAAACAGTGTCCATCAGTTCACCATCCCTATCAACACATTCTCCATAATATCAGTCTGCTTTTCTAATAAAGGCACTCTCATAAAAGTGTTAACATGTTTTTAATCACTTGTAGAAGATTCCAAGAATGTGCTGACAGAGATTGGGAATAGGTGAAGACTTTGAAATTATAAATCTACACCCATAGAAGAGTTAACATTTTTTTAAAAACACACACCCTGTATATATATGAAGAAGTCGTCAGGGAGGCCTAGAGTCAGCCATACAGCGAGGGAGTCTATCCCATTTTCACTAGTGCTAGACTAAGAAGATGTTTTTTTTAAGCATCTGACGTGGAGCGCCACATCTACCGTCAGCTCCTCACTTTACCGCACAGATCCCTGTGCTACTCATACGCTGAGTTGGCGAGGGCCAGTATTGAACCAGGAACCTAGAGCTTCCCAGCCAAACACTCTACCGACTGAGCTAAACTGGCCCTTTGTATATATATAATATATACATATATAGAGAGATAGATAGATATATAGTTAGATAGATAGATAGATATACTTATATATACTAGAAATAAAAAGATGAAAAACATTCAGTTACTTTCAACTGAATCCTTTTTTTTTAAACAGATATTGTAGCATTTAACTTTTTTATGCTCTTTTTTTCTTCTTGAAAAATGAGTTGTTGAAAATATGATGCAAAATAAAAATGGAAATCAAATTATTTTACAAACAGAAAATATTTTTTCTTTCATAGAAAGAAAATAGTTTCAAAAAAATTCAAAAGAATTGTCAAACTGTATTACAAGTTGAAAAATATTTTTTAAATTAGAAAAAAAAAATTAAAAGATTCTACCTGATGACAGAAAACAAATTTTCTACAGCTCCATTCTGACTCAGTACCTGTCACGATCCCATCTATGGGGTAAATAGATATCTTTTGCAAATTATTAGAATTAAATAGTAATACTTGAAACTGTTGAATAATAATAGAAATAGTTGGTTGAAACAATATAATAATTTTAGCTCAGTTGGTAGAGCACTTGCATAGGAATCGCAAGGTTTGATACTGGCCCTTGCCAAAAGCATATGTGTAGAACAGGGATCTGTGCATTAAAGTAAGGAGTTGATGGTAGGTGTAGTGCTCCACCTTAGATGCAAAAACAATCTCCTTGGTCTAGTGCTAGTGAAAAAGGCATAGACTCCCTCGCTGTCTGGCTGATACCAACTTTAGGCTACCCCGTCAACTTAACACTGGGCCAGTTTAGCTCAGTTGGTAGAGCGTCTAACTAGGAACCACAAGGTTTTGGGTTTGATACAGGCCCTCGCCAACTCAGTGTATGAGTAGCACAGGGATCTGTGCGGTAAAGTGAGGGGCTGACAGTAGGTGTGGCGTACTGCCTCAGGCACCAAAACAATCTCCTTAGTCTAGCGCTAGTGAAAAGGGGATAGACTCCCTTGCTGTCTGGCTGATACCGACTTTAGGCCACCCCAAGGACTTTACTTTTTCTTAGTACTAGATAGAAATGAGTGACTATTTAAGTAACAGCAGTTACTATACACAACCTGCTATCAAAATGGATTGACCCAAAATGGGTTGATATGCTGTAAAACCAAGCAAGCAAGCAACCAACTAGTATTGAATAGGAACACTTGAAACTATACAACTGTATGCAAATTATTTGTATTAGATAGGAATACTTATATATCATATAACTGTGGGTAAACTATATGATTATAGGCAAATAAGTGCAATTGTAAATAAAAACTCCAAAAAAACAATTTCAATGTAACATTGAAAATAGAGTTATAAGTATAATCAAACATTTACAAATGAATCAAATTTCAGCATTAAATAACCCATAAGAAGTTGATATGCTGTTAAACAAATAAACCAAACCAAACTAAATTTTCCACCACACATTTAGCTGTATTTTTATAGAGACTGTTATGTGTAAAACATTGATTATCTGCCATTTAACCTGAGTTTGATGGAAGAGGGTACAATCTGTCCCCAGAAAAAGCTATTGGATATTGAAAACCAGATTATATAATAAGCAGACATAGGGATTCAGACCCACTCTTCAGGTAGACTCATGTAGTGTTGCATAGCCCTTCTTTACCGGCCCTAAATAGGTATATGTTATATACTTCTCTTACTTCTTATTCTGGTCGTCTAGTCTTCTGGCCGGCTTTGCTTCTTCTATCGTCTATCATCTATCTTGGTCTGGTATATCTTCTAAGGTCTTGTCTGGTCTTCTAATGAGGATTCCGTGTCTGGTTTCTGTTGGGGATCATTCCTTATCAGAAGCCCTGTGTCATTGTTGGTTTTTAGTAATAAACACAAGACTTCGATTTACGATGATGTTACTTTATTCGTAGATCCCCAGACCAGACAACTGCGCAGTGAGACTCACATCTTGCTAGCTTGGCTTCTAACTTCTAACTCTAACTAACTGAGTTGCTTACTCCTTAAACCGGAAGGGGCTTCTATCGGGGTTCCCGGTTCTCACGGTTTATCCCGCAAGGCAAGGTCAGAGTGAGGTCAAGCATTGTCACTCACTCTCAAGGCCATTAGCTATACTGATCGCCATAATGATTTCTACACTATTGTCATAATCATTAGGTATCTAATGATTATGTAACAGTAGCAACAAAAACTAATAACTTTGACTCTCCAAAATTCAACAGCCATAGTATGTGAATTGCTCTGCCTAAAAAGTCATCTCTTCAGAACTCTTACAACATACAATGCAGAAAAAATACAAGCAATTAATAAAAATACTGTATATACTTGAGTAATTTTTAGCCACAAAAAACAATCCCTAATTTTTGGTTAAAATACAAAAAAATATTTTTTCAGCATCCAATGACATAAAGAGAAAATATTCATACACTTATTTATACTTTCAAAACTACTGTAATACAATCAAAACCAATGCAATACTGTAAATAAACAATGTGATCTAGACCTTGATGTAGCTATGGTTTCTTGGATATTTCAAACATACACAATAGCATTGACAATATAATAATTATGTATGTAATTGATTAAGTATACTTGGGAACATTTTGACATTATTTTGAAAGTGTTGGGCCACAACAGAGGCTTTTAGTTAAGATAATGAAGTTTTTATGTAACTTTTTTTACTATTTATGATATGTGTACATATTATATGCACAAGTGTTATAAAAAGTAAACAATGTTAAGTAAAAACTTTATTATTTCAACTAATAGCTTTTGTTTAGATATAGGCTATGTGGAATCACTTAGGATCAACATTACAGCAAGGTTAAGCCTAGAAACAGAGTAAGCTTCTACGTTTCAAACACATATCTTGTGTAATGAATGACCGCTTGTTTTTGAGGTGAAAAATTGGTCTTAAAAAATGCTTCATTACATGAGTCTATATGGGAAATCTCATAGATGAGCTAGAATGCATCATTAGTGATGTTCCTGGCTTCATCAGCAGTTTTCAGTATCAGACTAATTATATGGTTTTGAGTAAGAATCATTTGTAAACAATTATAGCTTCAAGGAATTATTTTTAATACAAAGAATTTGTACACAATTATATGGTTTCAAGTATTCTTACCTAATACTAATAATTTATACACAATTATATTATTTCAAGTGACTATTTCTATTTAATAATGATAATTTCTACACAGTTTTATGCTTTAGAGTATTCTGATCTAATACTAATAATTTGTACACATCTATATTGTTTGTATATCAGAATCCACTATCAGAGAGAAAAGGAAAATCCACCTCCAACCTCTTCTGACACCATCAACCGACCACCCCTCCCCTTATTCACAACCTCCTAATTCACTAGAAAGAAAATGTTCACCACTGAAGCAAGAACTCTATTCCTGAAGAAGGTACAACAGACCGAAACGTAGCATAGTCGACATCACTACCTACAATAAACATCCATTTTCTACAACATCCCGTGTTTGTCTACCTTTCTCCACATATTGTTTTAAGTATTTCAAGCAACTAATAATGAGGATAATCCTTTGTAAATAATTATAGCTTTAAGTAATTATTCTTAATACAAATAATTTGCACTCGGTTATATGGTTTCAAATATTACCATCCAATACTAATAATTTTCAAACAGATCTATTTGACCCATAAATCAAACCGTTAAAGATACAACAACTCCAGGTCAGAGTAGACTTTCTTATTGGGGTTTCTGTTTTGATAATGTCATTAGGAAGAGAAGAATAGTTCCCTAGCCATCTTTATCTCAACTCCAACTACCTGGAACCCAGGAGTAACTAAAAAACTCAGAATTTTTCCTTTTCTCTCATGTGACAATCCAACTACCCAGAGCTCAGATGATCATTCACAATTTTAAATCTTGATACCCATACTTCTACATTGGATCTCATCTGTACCTATAACCTTTTAGCTTCTCACTCACCTTGTAAGTGTTTGACACTGGTATTAAAATCGTACTAAGAGCCGAACTATTTTGCACAACCAAAATTAACATGAAGAAAAATGATAGTTAAAATTAATAATGGTAGTTGATTTAATGTAATTCTGATATTTTAATTTGTATTTTATTACTTGTTTTTAAAAAGCATTTGTTTCGACTTTTTATTCTAAAAAAAAAAACTTTCATTCATCAGCTCTATGTAAATGCAGGAATTCATCTAGAGGACTTGCCAAGAACAATGGCCAATAGGAACAGATGGCAAGAAAGGTATCCTTCATGTTGTTGGCACACCTTGATGATGGCGATGGTGATAATGATGATCCTAAAGAACTAGAAGCAACTCAAAAACATAATGGGAAGGACTTGAAGCAACTAAAAACATAATGGGAAGGACTAGAAGTGACTAAAAAACATAATGGAAGGACTTGAAGCAACTAAAAAACATAATGGGAAGGACTTGAAGCAACTCAAAAAATAATGGGAAGGACTTGAAGCAACTAAAAAACATAATGGGAAGGACTAGAAGTGACTAAAAAACATAATTAATGGGAAGGACGAAGCAACTAAAAAACATAATGGGAAGGACTAGAAGCGACTAAAAAACATAATGGGAAGGACTTGAAGCAACTCAAAAACATAATGGGAAGGACTAGAAGTAACTCAAAAACATAATGGGAAGGACTTGAAGCAACTAAAAAACATAATGGGAAGGACTAGAAGAAACTCAAAAATAATGGGAAGGACTAGAAGCAACTAAAAAACATAATGGGAAGGACTTGAAGCAACTAAAAATCATAATGGAAGGACTTGAAGCAACTCAAAAACATAATGGGAAGGACTAGAAGAAACTCAAAATCATAATGGGAAGGACTTGAAGATGGGAAGGACTTGAAGCAACTAAAAACATAATGGGAAGACTTGAAGCAACTAAAACATAATGGGAAGGACTAGAAGCAACTAAAAAACATAATGGGAAGGACTAGAAGCAACTCAAAAACATAATGGGAAGGACTAGAAGTGACTAAAAAACATAATGGGAAGGACTTGAAGCAACTAAAAAACATAATGGGAAGGACTAGAAGAAACTCAAAACATAATGGAAGGACTTGAAGCAACTAAAAAACATAATGGGAAGGACTAGAAGCAACTAAAAAACATAATGGGAAGACTTGAAGCAACTCAAAAAATAATGGAAGGACTTGAAGCAACTAAAAAACATAATGGGAAGGACTAGAAGTGACTAAAAACATAATGGGAAGGACTTGAAGCAACTCAAAAACATAATGGGAAGGACTTGAAGCAACTAAAAACATAATGGAAGGACTTGAAGCGACTAAAAAACATAATGGGAAGGACTAGAAGTAACTAAAAACATAATGGGAAGGACTTGAAGCAACTAAAAAACATAATGGAAGGACTAGAAGCAACTAAAAATCATAATGGGAAGGACAAGAAGTGACTAAAAACATAATGGGAAGGACTTGAAGCAACTAAAAAACATAATGGGAAGGACTAGAAGCAACTAAAAATCATAATGGGAAGGACTTGAAGCAACTAAAAATCATAATGGGAAGGACTAGAAGCAACTAAAAAACATAATGGGAAGGACTTAAAGCAACTCAAAAACATAATGGGAAGGACTAGAAGTGACTAAAAAACATAATGGGAAGGACTTGAAGCAACTAAAAAACATAATGGGGAAGGACTTGAAGCAACTAAAAAACATAATGGGAAGGACTTGAAGCAACTCAAAAAATAATGGGAAGGACTTGAAGCAACTAAAACATAATGGGAAGGACTAGAAGGACTAAAAAACATAATGGAAGGACTTGAAGCAACTCAAAAACATAATGGGAAGGACTTGAAGCAACTAAAAACATAATGGGAAGGACTTGAAGCGACTAAAAAACATAATGGAAGGACTAGAAGTAACTAAAAACATAATGGGAAGGACTTGAAGCAACTAAAAAACATAATGGGAAGGACTAGAAGCAACTAAAAATCATAATGGGAAGGACAAGAAGTTACTAAAAACATAATGGGAAGACTTGAAGCAACTAAAAACATAATGGGAAGGACTAGAAGCAACTAAAAATCATAATGGGAAGGACTTGAAGCAACTAAAAACATAATGGGAAGGACTAGAAGCAACTAAAAACATAATGGGAAGGACTTAAAGCAACTCAAAAACATAATGGGAAGGACTAGAAGAAACTCAAAAACATAATTAGAAGTGACTAAAAACATAATGGAAGGACTTGAAGCAACTAAAAAACATAATGGGAAGGACTTGAAGCAACTAAAAAACATAATGGGAAGGACTTGAAGCAACTAAAAAACATAATGGGAAGGACTAGAAGCAACTAAAAAACATAATGGGAAGGACTAGAAGACTAAAAAACATAATGGAAGGACATAAGAAGGACTACTAAAAAACATAATGGGAAGGACTTGAAGAACTAAAAAAACATAATGGAAGGACTAGAAGAAACTAAAACATAATGGGAAGGACTTGAAGCAACTAAAAAACATAATGGAAGGACTTGAAGCAACTAAAAACATAATGGGAAGGACTTGAAGCAACTAAAAACATAATGGGAAGGACTAGAAGAAACTCAAAAACATAATGGGAAGGAATAGAAGTGACTAAAATACATAATGGGAAGGACTTGAAGCAACTAAAAATCATAATGGGAAGGACTTGAAGCAACTCAAAAACATAATGGGAAGGACTAGAAGCAACTAAAAAACATAATGGGAAGGACTTAAAGCAACTCAAAAACATAATGGGAAGGACTAAAAGTGACTAAAAAACATAATGGGAAGGACTTGAAGCAACTAAAAAACATAATGGGAAGGACTAGAAGAAACTCAAAAACATAATGGGAAGGACTTGAAGCAACTAAAAAACATAATGGGAGGACTTGAAGCAACTAAAAACATAATGGGAAGGACTGAAGCAACTAAAAAACATAATGGGAAGACTAGAAGAAACTCAAAACATAATGGGAAGGACTAGAAACTAAAAAACATAATGGGAAGGACTTGAAGCAACTAAAAAACATAATGGGAAGGACTTACTAAAAACATAATGGAAGGACAACTAAAAACATAATGGACTAGAAGCAACTAAAAAACATAATGGAAGGAAGCAACTAAAAAACATAATGGGAAGGACTAGAAAACTCAAAACATAATGGGAAGGACTAGAAGTAATTAAAAAACATAATTGGAGGAACTAAAAGGAATTTAAAAATTAACTACATAAATTATTGGTTTCTTAATCAGAGATCAAGGATTTACTGATGTAATGGTTATATAATGGTTTTATGACTGTAGAAAATGAACTGAGTCCAAATCATGAACAGGGCTGTTTATATTTCACTTCATGCTAATGCCCTTTGGAAAAGCATGAATTCATTTCTTCTCTCCCCAGCTATGGGTACATAGTAGGGCATACTGGACTCTTTAGCCTTAGTAAAGAATCCATACTAGGAGAAAGGAAAAGTCTTGCCTACTATTTACTGATAATGAGGGGTGGGGAGGAGAAAAGGATGGATACATGTGCAAAGTGAAACACAGTCTCATCCAAAATTTGAACTTGGTTTTCTGAGTTTACTTTCTTTTACAATAACCACAAAAATAAAAAAAGAATAAAAAATCTAGCACTCATTATTATTATATAAGATGGAAGAGAAACACCTGGTACTTTTTATTGTTTAACTAATTCAGTGTTTGAATATTAAACCCATCAGGTGTTCAGCTTCAACTCTTTACAGGTGTGTCTATGAAACATAAACTCATGATCCAAATTTTCTTTTTCCAATTATATTGAAACCAGATACTTTTTTCTTTCTTAAAGTTTATAAAAGGGTTGTGGAATTTGTTGAATGCCACATACTTGCAACCTTGTGTCACAACCTACCCATGGTGAATGGGTTGGGGAAATACCTATCTCAAAACTAAGGGAATCAGTAACTTTTTAAATAATGTGAATAAAGTCCTACTAAAATATTTGGGATACTTTGGTCTATAAAAATTTATGCTATTACAAATATTCCCATAACAAAATCTATTTGTGGAAAAATTATTTCCCAAAAAGAATCTTATTCTTTTACATCTAGCTTATAGCTTATATATACATATATATACACACACACACACACATATATATATATATAAGTTAGAAGAAAGGAAATGAATCCGACAATATGAGTAAGAAAAGGTGGAATGAAAACATCACATCTCTTTAATAGCATTGTGTGATGTTTTCATTCCACCTTTTCTTACTATATATATATATATATATATATATATATATATATATATATATATATATATATATATATTATTGTTTTAAACAATTTACCCAGAGTCCCAGTCAACGTTGGACATGGTTTTCTCTATATGCCAACTGCAGGAAAAGTGCCAAGAGCAGCAGATGCCACTTTACACCGCATTCATAGACTTAACAAAGGCATTCGACGTGGTCAGCCGAAGTGGACTCTTTAAACTGCTGTATAAGATAGGCTGTTCACCCAGACTTCTTGGGATCATCATCTCCTTCCACACAAATATACACAACACAGTCTGTTTTAATAGTGCAACATCTGAGGCATTTCCAGTCAGCAATGGAGTGAAGCGTGTCCTTGCGCCTACATTGTTTGGGATATTTTTCTCCTTGCTTCTCCAGTAGGCCTTCAGGGACTGCAGTGAGGAAGTCTACATACACACCAAAGCTGATGGCAAGTTGTTCAACATCGCTTGCCTTTGAACTAAGACTAAAGTCACAAAGGTTTTCATTTGTGACATGCTATTCACCAACGATGCAGCCTCACACACTGAGCACAGCCTGCAACAGTTTGTCTGTCACCTCACACATGCTTGCAACAAGTTCAGACTTACCAAAAGTCATGGCACAAAGTGCAGACACTCCTTCAAACATCACTATCAATGGGTGCAGCCTGGTAGCCATAGAGAGCTTTTAGTACCTTTAAGTGCCAACTCAGTCTCCACTGATACTGAAGTCAACAGCAGAATCGCGAGAGCAGTGGCAGCTATGGCCAAACTGAGCCAGAGAGTCTAGAACAATGCCAACCTTACTAAGAAACCAAAACTGCACGTCTACAAAGTGTGCATTCACAGTACATTCCTTTACAGTAGTGAAGCCTGGACCACATACTCAAGCCTTGACAACTCGACAATTTCCATCTCATGTGCCTATGCCACATCCTATGCATTTGCTGGCAAGATAAAGTACTCAACTCAGACGTGCTGGACCAAGCAAACATCAACAGTATGTTCTTCATCATCAGTGAGAGGTGCCTGCACTGCCTTGGTTATGTCAGGAGGATGGACAAAGGCTGCATCCCAAAAAACCTACTGTATGGTGAATTAGTAGAAGGCTCCCGACCGGTAGGGAGACCATGCCTACGCTCAAAGACATCTGCAAGAAAGACATGAAGACATGCCACATCAACACCAACACATGGGAGGTTGGTACAGAAACTGAGCAGCCTGGCACCTCCTTATCAAACAAGGCACGAAAAGGAGTGAAAAAGAGAGGAAAGAAGCCGCCACAGCAAAGAGAGCCAGAAGGAAGGAGAGACAACATCAATTGTAGCAAGCATCATTGTTTGTATGCTGTCACTGCACCAGAGATTGCCATTCAAAAATTGGCCTGTTCAGCCACTCGTACAGATGCAGTTAAAAAAAATTGGACACTACACCATTGTATTTAGCAGATGGAAGGATGCCAACAACATTGTTTTAAACAAAATAGAGGTATCTCCACCCTAGATAGTAAGCCTATCAAATTAGTAGACCAGTTCACATACCTAGGTAGTAATATCTCATCCACAGAAAGTCAATATACGCATAAGAAAGGCATGGACAGATTATCAATAATATGGAAATCAGATCTCATTAATGATATAAAGCGAGAATTATTCTGAGCCGTGTCAGTGCCACTGTATGACTGCACCACTTACACTCTAATTAAATGCTTTGAAAAAAGCTAGATGGAAACTACACAAAGATGCTGCATATTATCTGGAACAGATCTTGGAAGCAGCACTCCACAAGAAAGCAGCTGTACGGCCACTTGTCCTATGTCACACAAACCATCCGAGTAAGATGAACAAGACATGCTGGACACTACTGGAGAAGTGACATTCTCCTGTGGATACCTACACTGTAGAGTAATTATACTAAGTTCCAATTTAACACTTGTGGAAGTGAATTTGCCCGTCAATTCTATAAACTTTAAGAAAGAAAAATGTATCCAGTCAAATGTATTGTGTGCAATGATAGTGTTCATGGGAGCCTCATCATTTTCAAAGCTCTTAACCACTGCTCAACAATGTTCCTTCTTTGCCCGGCACACTGTTGACCGATAATTAGGCTTTCCACAAGTGATGCATATTTTACTCCATGCTGGACACATCAAATGGCGGGCACTTGTTCCTGTGTTGGTGGCTACCACAACCTATGCAAGCTTGAAGAGGGTGTTCAGAAACCCTGTTATTACGGGTAGCGAAGTGCTAGTATGAATGCTACCTCTATTGGTTTGTGCAGCATTGTTCTTCTGTCTGCAATATGTTGACACCTAAACAATAGCTACATCTGAGGTGTCAGTCATAGTGGTTTGGTCGCGTAGTGCCAATTGAAATGCTTGACAGATGTTCTGCTTGAGGGACCTCAATACCCTGGCTTTGGCTAGTAGATCTGTTTGTAGTGCATCATTTGCTATACCCTTTAATAAGTTGGTCTTTTATGTAGATGTTCGAACAACTAGGGATTTTGAATCTTGCTCAGATCTCTATCGTCAAACAGCCCCTTCTGTGGTTCGTGATCTGTGACCACTATGATGTTTGGGCAACTCATGAGAAAGATACAGCATTTCTCCAATGCCCATGCAATTGCTACTGCATCTCCTTCTATTGGTGCATACCTGTGCAGCATCAGTGCAAAACCGGCTGCCAGCAAATATTAGGTGCTAACCTTCTGGACAACAGGTTGCTCCCCTGTAATCGGCCTGGCCGAAAGGAACTAATTTCCCCTCAAAGGCTACTACGCCCGCACAATTGGGGGGAGGAAGGGGAGATGTAGAATAATCATACTAAGTTCCAATTACCATCGAATTGGTAAGACAAGGCAACAAGGAGTCGTAACTCAATACAGATCTAACCTTGTTGCAATCCTACTTCAGAATGCCAGTGTATTTATGAAGCCTCATAACATCATAGAAACCAAGCAGCCAATCAGGACTCAAAGAATGGAATCACCCAAATGCATGAATGGACTATTATTGAGTTCCATATGTACCAGCTGTTTTGGACACTAATTCAGTTGTGCTTAGCCAGTTCCTGTTGTCCAAACCAACAGTATACTGACTGACTGACTGACTTCAACACTACACATGGACACACCAGTGTAGGCCAACCAGCAAAAATATACATCAATCAGCACTGTGTAGATCCTGAATGCTGTACAGGAGACCTGACAAGAGCGATGCCTGTTGACAGTTGGCGAGAGAGTCATGGGTATCCATACTGTCAGTGTGACTTGATGATGATTATATATATATATATATATAGTTAGTCTTTAGCTATATACATGAAATAAACTTTGCTGTAAAGGTCTGTAGAAAATGAAAATATTTTTAATACTGATACAACCTCATATTTGCTGTGTTGCTGTAACTAACAAAGTGTAAAACTTGTAAAAATTATACATAAACTATCTCTTAAATCAAAAATAAAGTCATTTCTAAAAAAAAAAAAAAATTTACCAGCCTGAAAGTTGGTAACAAAATTTGAATCTGGTGCTTGACTATTAAGTTTAGCTACACAAAACTGAAGAATCTTTAGGGGCCAACTTAATATAGCTACTGCTGCTGATTATGCTGATGTAGCAGGTCAGATGATAAAGTGAGTAAAGAACCAATCACAATTTAACAGTTTTTCATTTAAGAGCAAGCTAAGAAGATGCTATTCAGTGTACACAGTGGATACATTTAGACTCATTAGCTGCAAGTAGACAATACTCTCTCTGACCCACCCACCTCACAGTTAACAAACACTCATGTCTGAGAATTTTAACAGACTTTGTAACATTTTAATAACTGCCTACTTCGTTTGAACATTAATAATCTGAATTTACAATATGAATAGACAGAATTTTTTTCTTATTTATGCCATGTTCCATATGATATAGAAATATGGGTTATTTTCTATAAACCCAACATAAAAAAGGGGAACCACTCTGATTGACTGATAAATTATTTATTTATTTATTGGTCTACTAGGAAAAAAGAAGACGGGTTTAGGGTTAGGGTTAGGGTTAGAGTTTCGGGTTAGAGTTTCGGGTTAGTTTAATGGGAAAATAAATAAATAATTTATCAGTCAATCAGAGTGGTTCCCCTTTTTTATGTTGGAAATAACTGAAATATACTTGTTATACAAAATTGAAATTGTATTTTTTTGTAACTGAAAATAACAAATTCTAAAAAAAAACCCAGGAAAATGAACAAAATTACAAACATAGATGCTTGTGGATCATTTAAGAAGACAAACCAGTGGATGTAAACACACAGTTAAGGATAATGGGTAATACGTTTCAGCAATGGCAATAGTGCAGGGCTGATGCTAGGGTCTCATGCAAACTCCTAAATCTATGATACAGCCGCCCCCTCAGCAATTCTATGATGTGGGATCCCCACTCTACTACTGCAATATTGATGTGAATGACAACACAGATGTCAAACAATTAAATAAAGAGTACTTCAGCTCATCTGAAAGAATTGGGCTAATGAAAGACTAAATGGACAACATTTTCCTGACAAAACGGATATTATTAGGTATTATTTATTACCAAACTCTAGATCACTGACATTCTCTAACTAAAAATATGAATACATAGTAGTAAAAAAATAAGTACAACTATAATATATACATTTATACAATTTTATTTTTGGATTGATTGATTGATTAATTGATTTTAATAGAATTTCAGTCTGTCTAGGGTTATTTCATGCCTAGGTTAGGGAATCATACATTTGTACGTTTATATCTATATTTTCTTGTGTATTTTTTTCTGAAGAGGGTTATTTTTTTGCACATCAATTGTGATATCAAATATTTCTAGCAAATATAAATAATTTGCATACAGCTCTATGATTTCAAGTAACTAATAATAATCCTTAGTAAACAATTATAGCTTCAAGTAACTATTCTTAATACAAATAATCTACAGTTATATGACATCAAGTATTCCTACCAAATATGACCCATTTTTAAATAGATCTATACGACATATATGTGGAACCCTAACATGTACTACCACTCTGGGTTAGAGTGGACCTGGGAGTAATGGCAGATCTCCAGAACTGTAACCTTACCATCGGATGCAGTCATACCCAGGACAACCCATTTTGTGAGGCTCTTACCCCTCTGCATTCTATGCCTCACCTCCCAGACAGGGTGCAATTTCATTTTTGCTTACAGAGTTTTAATACTATTGAGTTTGGTAATAAATAATATCTAATAATATCTATTTTGATTGTAATAGGGTGAGTCAAATGGTGTGTAACATTTTGGTATCTGTTAATTTGTGGCATGTACATCAGGTGACTGAAGCAGTTCAAGCTGTGGGAAGTACCTGATGTAGTTGGCAGTATCATGGTAGTTAGTACACTGACATGTGCATTGCTACACTCCATGAGTGATTTGAAAGCTGTGCAGATGCAGCAGCTAATTCTTATTCAGGAACTTATGCTTTACAAGTTTGAACTGGGCCATAACGCCATGGAAGCAGCAAAATAAAAAAATAAAAAATGTTGTGTGAAAGGTGAAAGCACATTAGATTACAGTACAACTCATATATATATATATATATATTTATATAATTTCATTTTTGGATTGATTGATAATTTGAAAGGCATGTCAACCTATCTAGGGTTATTTCATGCTTAGAGGTTAGGGAATCGTATTCATTGTACGTCCATATCTACATTTTCTTGTGTATTTTTTTCTTAAGAAGGTTTCTTTGCACATCATTATGTGGTATCAAATATTCCTAGCTAATATATATAATTTTTATCTATCTAACATATTTTGTATTTCAAATATGATATAATTATGAATAATAAAATAAAATAATTTTTTTTTTTAAGCTTCAAAAGAGCACATTTGTACTTCTTTCTAGCTCACTACTATATGGGAGGACAAATCCTGACAAAGCTAGATATGTGACAAACTGCGAGGCCGGATGTACACGCAAAATACCCCCAGCTAATCACTGCGACCACTGAGATACTGATCACGTCCTGGACATCCCTTGCCAGCTCAGCACTTTCTCAGTGGAGGAGAGGGGTGCACAAACAACTGGTAAAACCTTGTGCTTCCTAAGCTAAATTTGCCTGCTTTCCATTGCGAAATATGAACAACAACAATAAATATCCATACTGGCAGGACATCGCCCAGAGTAATAAGGTCCAAAGTTACAAAGATCTGAACCTTGTGTCATGGAACATCCGGACAATGCATGATAGACCCAAATCGAATAGACCAGAAAGAAGGAGCACCATAATAGCCAAAGAGCTTAAAAAATATAACATCGACATTGCCACTCTGAGCAGATTCACTGAGAATGGAAGCATCAGAGAGGAGACAGGCTACACCTTCTACTGGAGCAGGAAGCGTTCAACAGACAGAAACAAATCCGGTGTAGCTTTTGCAGTCAGAAATGGTCTTCTCAGGCTTCCACTGGTTAAAGGCAGATATAGCACTGTGATTGCTGCCTATGCCCCGACTATGACCAACAGTGCTGCAAACATATACATCTTTTATGACCAACTTCGTACTATTCCAAACTCTGACAAAGTTATCCTTCAGGGAGACTTTAATGCTAGGGTTGGTAAATCACATTCTACCTGGCCGAAGGTTCTCGGTAGGTTTGAAACAAGTAAGGTCAATACCAATGGCAATGTGCTTTTATCTATCTGCACAGAATACCAGCTGGTTATCACCAACACCTGTTTCAAACACAAGGAAATCCATAAGAACTCCTGGATGTATCCAAGATCCAGACACTGGCATCTCATCAACTACATCATAACATGCCTGCGTGATTTACCAGATTTTCTAACCTCAAGAGCAATGAGAGGTGCCAACTGCAGTACTTGACCATGTCATGATCAAATCCACCACCAGGCTACGAGTGAGGCAGATAAAGAAAAAAAGGCAAACTGCCAACTAAGAATCTTGACACCAGCAGGATTAAGATCAAGAGCATCAGGTAAGACCTAGAAGCCTCTCTGAAGGTTGCATCGGAAACTGTAGAGAGAAAATGGAACAACTTTAAATCAATCGTTTATGAAGTATCCAGTGAGAAACTCGGCACTATAAAAAGAAGGCATGAGGACTGATTTGACGAAAACAGCACGGAACTAGAACTCATTGACAACAGGAACCTAGTCAAATCTAACATGCTTGGCAGGATCACTAGGACTTCCAGAGCCAGATATGAAGCCTGCTGTCAACTCCTCCAACGGAGATATAGAGAACTAAAGAAATAAATGGTAGATGACAAAAGTGGTCAAACTCCATCTCGCAGACTCAGGTGACCCCAAAGGTTTTTACCAGAGCATGAGAGCTGTATGGGGTCCAAGAGTGAACCACCCAGACCAACTGCTGGCTCTTGACAATAAAACGCTCCTCACCAGATGGAAGGACCACTTTTCCACACTGCTCAATGAACCGTCGACTGTGGATCAACATGTAGTGGACAAGATTGAACAATAACCAATCCAGCACTGGATGAGTAAATGTCCAGACCTGAACGAGGTGAGAAGGGCAATGTCTATGCTCCATAATGGAAAGTCCTCTAGTGCAGACGGACGGCATCCAGAAGTCATTAAGAGAGGAGGTAGTCGACTCACCAAGGTGCTCTATACCATCATGAAGGATGCTTGGGAAAATTTGAAAGTCCCTGCAGACTGGAGGGATGCCCAACTTGTCACCATTTTCAAGAAAGGAGATAGACGAGCCTGTGGCAACTACTGCGGGATCTCACTTTTGTTCATACGAGGAAAAGTGTTCACTTGCATATTGCTCAACAGACTATTAATCATAACGGAGAAATTTTTATCTGAAGCACAGAGTGGGGTTCGTGTAAACCAGGGAACTACAGACATGATTTTTTCCTTGAGACAAATCCAGGAGAAATGCATTGAACAGAATATGCCCCTCTATCTGATCTTTGTTGACTTCACAAAAGCCTTTGACACAGTAAACAGACAAGCACTATGGAACATCCTACGGAAACTGGGGTGCCTGGACCACTTCACCAAGCTCGTATCTGCCTTGCATACAGGAATGAGGGCATCAGTCAGTTTAAGGGGGAAACTCTCAGAATCATTTGAAGTGGAGTGAAACAGGGCTGTGTACTTGCACCCACCCTGTTCTCAATTTTTATCTCTATGGTCTTATCTGATGCCTTCACTAACTCCACCCAAGGCATATGGATACAGACTAGACCAGGGGAAGACCTGGTCAATATCAAACAATTCAGATCTGCAAGAAAGATCATGTATGCAGATGACACTGCATTCCTGGCACACAACCACCTAGATGCCCAAGAAATAATCACGCGATTTGTGAACTCTGAAAATAAACCTTAATAAGACTGAGGTTATGTATCAGCCCCCTCTGACATCACATGACACTGGAAAAGACATAATGATAGAAGGTCAGATTTTAGCTCAGGTAAATACCTTTCAGGTACCTGGGCTCCACAGTTGCCATCAACAATAGATTCAATGCAGAGTTTGATCTCTGAATTTCAAATGCTTTTAAAACATTTGGCCAGCTTAAGAGGTGAGTCTGATTCAACAGAGACATCTCCTTGAAAACTAAATGTGCAGTATACCGTGCCATAGTTCTCTCAACCCTTCTTGTACAGTGCGGAAGCCTGGATGGTATACAAAGTGGATGCCCACAGACCATATGTCTACTACATGTGGCACTTGCACAGTATATTAAATATCAAGTGGTGGCAACATGTTTTAACCAGGACCATCCTGAAGAGAACTGGACTCCCTAACATGCACAAAATACTTGTCCAATGCAACCTAAGATGGGCTGACCACTTAAACAGACTTAGGGGTGACAGACTGCCAAAGCAGATTCTGTACTCTCAACTGAAAGAGGGATCATGTGGAATCAGTAGACCAACACTCAGGTACAAAGACAACATCAAGAGAAACCTGAAGGACTTCAACATCCCCATAGGCAGTTGGCAAGACACAACCAGAGACCGAATAAATTGGAGGAAAAGGATTTGCGTGGTGTTATCATAGGATACGATGGACAGCAAGTAAAAAATCTAATATATATAATTTGCATACAGCTCTATGGTTTCAATTAACTAATAATAATCCTTAGTAAACAATAATCTACAGTTATATGGCATCAAGTATTCCTACTAAATACAAACCATTTTTAAACAGATCTATTTGACCTATATCAAGATAGTTGCAGAAATTTATCTTATGTTGCAAGAATCTCAATAATCAGACAAGTTCTGGTAGACCTAAAGCTGTGGATTCTGAGGTAGTGCATCAAATAGAGGCAAATCTGTTCAGTGGCACTTGGTGTGTATAGATGCAAGCACAGAATCTCACAGTCCAGTGTGATTTATCATCTTCACAACCTCAGCAAAATTGTGCCTCACATTACCAAAATATTGCAAAACTCACCCTAGGATAATATTTCACTAAAATAATTTGAGTATAGAAAAAATGAACTTTTTATAAAAGATTATTTAGGATGTACTTATTTATAGATGATACTGTATAATTCTGTAAGATTAGCAAATAAAAAAAATTGGAGAAGTTTAAAATTCTAAATTAAAAAGGTCAAATAATATTTGTTGCTTTTTTTCTTTTTAGTTTTATGAAAGACCAAAAAACAATAAATATGTATTTACCCCCCCCCCCCTTTGCCACAGGCTGGATGTGACACAAGGTATTTTTTTAAGCAGAGTAAAGCTGGTTTGAATTCAGAGTTTACTTTCTTCCAGACTGGTTGCCTTACAAATACTAAGGAACCCAGGTTGCCCTACTATTTGCCCATACCTGGGGGGGGGGAGATGGATTTATGCTTTTCCTAAAGGCATTAGTGTAAAGTGAAATACAAACTGTCTCATCCAGGATTTAAACTTGGGTTACTGTGTCCATTTCCTATGACGATAACCATTACGTTAAGCACACCTCCATAAGCAGCAGCAAGTAGACTCTCTAGAATTTGAGAACTAAAACCAAGTTCATTACTTTGTTGTATATTGGTTGGAGGTAATTTTATGTGAAATGTAATTTTAAAGAAACAAGCAAAACAGTACAAGTAATGAACAAAGAAGTTTGAGTCGTACCAAAATTGTC
Organism: Doryteuthis pealeii; assembly: GCA_023376005.1. NCBI lineage: Eukaryota > Metazoa > Mollusca > Cephalopoda > Myopsida > Loliginidae > Doryteuthis > Doryteuthis pealeii. The sequence continues at coordinate 39,676,676 of CM042139.1, read as the reverse complement.
CTTTATATGTGTATTATAAATTGTATCAAATAAACAACAAATTACAAAAATGTTGTTTGGTTTATGAATTTTCCTTTTTACAAATTCTTATTTGTGTTAAAACTTACTTGTATTTTTGTTTACCTGGTTCTAAGAGGACAGTATTCATGATTGGTCCCCATGCTGGCCACTGCCTTTCTGCCCTCTACTACTAGAAAAATCCTTTCCTTCCCCCGCTCTAAGAATGTCCGTTAGTTCGCGGGAGTTTTGAATTTTGGCGTTGGTCAGTCTGGCTTTGTCTATATTTAGAATATGATCTTTTTTTTCTTTTTTCCATAAACCTGCCCTAACAAGAATCTACAGCTTATGAACCATTAAAACTTTATATAAATTCATGAGATCTCCATATTTAATCGAAATTTCTCATTATTTTCCACATTCACTGTTTTTAAAGTGAATTTAGTCTCATGCAAAATAGTGAAAAATGGGATCTTAGTGGCATTAGTTTTTTACATACATTCAGAATCATTGATTTCACTCTTGTTATTAAAATGCAAAACTCACTGCTAATATACTGCATGGTAATTTTCTTAAAGATACATTTAGTCACTGACTTGAATTTTAGTCATTAATATTTCGTGTGTTTATACTAAACAGGCAAAAAAGGTCATTCAAAATTATAAAGAAAGGTATTTTCATGCTATTGATCATTTCAGTATTGGCTACAACTGACAAAGTGGGACAAATTTTGAAAAGAATTTTGTAATTTATACTTTTTATAAATTACAAAATTCTTTTCAAAATTTGTCCATCCCTGTTAGTTGGGGCTGTAGAATATGCCAGCTGCACCTCTGCATATGAAGTTAATGAAAATTATTTCTACCAATTTATACACATGAAGTTAATGAAAATTATTTCTTAAACAAATCATTTATATACATACATATATATTCCATATATATCTCTCTCTCGTCGATTTTCGATGCATGAGTGTTCATTCAGTGAACAACCAACACAGTGTTTTGTTTATGGTGGTGAAGGCTTGTGTTGGACCATTCCGCACTTTTTGGCACAGTCGATAGGAAAGAATTGGTGCACAAGGAATGCCACATAACCCAATCAACAACTGACTTCAGGAATTTTGAATTCAGAGTTTTCCTTCTCCTAGCCTGGTTACCTACCCAAGGTTAAAGAGCCCAGTCTGACCTACTATTTTACCCATAGCTGGGGGGAGAATATATGGATTCATACCTTTACCAGGGGTATTAGCGTTATGTGAAATGCAAACAGCCTTGCCTAGGATTTGAACTGTATATATATATATATATATATATATATATATATATATATATATATATATATATAGGGAGTGGCAAAAATGGGGTTATCTCAATGTTTGAGTTATCACCCTTGTTCAAAATTATTCAATGAATTTTAATTTACAATTTCGCAAAGTTATAGAAGCCTAGATGTATGAAAATTTCCTACAAAAAAGTTACCTGGCATAGCCAAAACACATAAGAAAAATAACCACACAACAAGATGCACACTGAACAGACAAAAAATCCTGATATTTTGAAAAAAATGTGGAAGAACTTAAATCCCTTTAGTCTTCCGTTAAGAAAAAGAACTATTGTAAGCAATAATTTTTTAAATATATAAAAATCTTGAAAAATATGTTGCACAAAATTGCGCATTTTTAAACATACACTTTTGGATAGATTAAATAGAACTTTATCTCAGGTGAAAATATTGACTTAGACATCCATGCTTCCAAACGTTTAAAATTCACTATTAAATTTTTAAGTGAATAAAAATAGGCCAATTGAATTAGAAAATATACTTTTTTTTTGCATTAATAAAAATTAACAATTGTTTTTAAAACTACAAAAAAACCCAAAACAAAACATAAAACAAAACAAAACAATAAAAAAACATGCTACATAAATTATTTTTTGAGTTTTAAGAAAATAACTTTAAAATTTTCAAATCAATTTTTTGGGGTATTGAATTTTTATTATTTAAAAAAAAAAATTTTCATATGTTCTTCAAGATTTGATATTTCTAGAAATGTAAAAATTAGGGACTGGAAAATTTTTTTCTTCACATGAACATTCTGAATTGATAAAAACCTTTTTTTTTTCAAGTTTTTTTTTAATAAAAAAAAAGTTATTCATTATAAAATGAAGTCATCCATGAATAAAGTAGTGAAATTTTCATTAAAATTCCTTGATTTTTGGTAATAGTTTGAAAATTTAAAAAATATTTTATTACCACACCTTACAGTTTGCCACGCATATAAAGACTTGGCATTAAATAACCCACAAGGGTTGATATGCCATTAAATCAAACAACCAATCAGTCAAAATTTGTCAACATTTCTGAGTTGTTATTCTTTACATTATTTACATGTTTTATTTTCAATTTTTAAATCATTTTTGTTCCCTGTACAACATAGAAAAGAACTGGTTGAAATCGCCTTGATTTTTATTGTGAGAAAAATCTTACATTACTGATTAAACAGAGCTTTTTTAAAAAGAAATAGTCGCCTCAAACTGGACAAAGGGAAATAATTCTTGATTCCTAATTGCACAGTTAAACGATCAAAACAAAAGCAAAAGCGAGCTCTGCTTTATTTATTTGAATTAGGCTTATTTGACCTGGAAAATATATTTGTGTTTCTTTCAAAAAGTTATTTAAAATTCGTAATAACTGAAATAATCTGTGAGCATCTATTTTTGAGTAAAGGTCAGTATGCAATATTAGCGATAGCGCTGTGAAGACATGGAACTGTAAAGCTAACCTAGCGTTGCAGAGACGTGCAGTTTACTTATGACGCATGTGCACATTTTGGCGCCATAATACAAATATGGCCGTTTTGGAAATATTTCAAAAGAAAACAAAAATACGAATTCTATGACAAAGTTGTTTCGAAAGAAGACATTCAATGCTAGCAATAAAGTAAAAAACAACAACAAATTAACAAACAAAAAACACTTAAAATTTTTTTGTTTTAAAATAACCAATTCGAATTTGGCGTTATTTATGACGTAATATCGTAATCAAATCACTGGTTTGGTTAGTGAACTTGCAGAACCGACCATTACGAGTGAGTTCGATTCACACTGAGTGCCCCATACCTTGTGGGACAACTAAGCTAAACTTTGTAAATAAATGGGCGCCTCGCGGGTTATGCTTAGCGAGCTAGTCTATCAGCAGACGATTGTTAGTGAGTTCGATCCTCATTGTGTGCTCCGTATTTTTGGCCTTATGCCAAACTAAGCTAATAACAGTAAATAACTAGCTTGATCTTCACAGGGTGCTCAATAGTTGTCGCCTTGTATCCAAAATAAACTATGATTGACCATATTTTTCCATTCAAATGAGCCAATGAAATTTCTGTAAACTTTCAAAATCACGCGAGGACTTGAAAAAGAAAGATTATGAATGAATCATTGAATGGGCAGTGAACGTCGTAAATTTTAAATCGTAATTTTTTTTCAAATATAGTTTTTCTGATAATTCAGTTCCAATACTTAAGAAATGATTTTAGTATTTGAAAAGAAAAAAAGAAAAATCTTTAGAATAGTGTAACTTATTTTATTTTCGAAGTTACATTACAAGATTAAAAGAATTTGGAAAAGGAGGAGAAAAAGAGAAGAAAATGAAGCTCACATGTGGCTATTTAATTAAAAAAAAGTTGACTTTTTTCTTTTTTTTCCGTTTCTATTCGATTCCTAATTAATCAAAGTCAAAAACTAAAATTAAGAAACCAAAAGATTTCATATTTCTTAGTGTTTTTTTCCGAAAGCCTTTTTAAAAAACTTTTTTTTATTAATATCTCCTTTCCAAATTCATGAAAAATAAAGTCTTTTTTTTTTAATTACTATTTCCGACTTAATTCTAGGTTGGAGCTTCTGACCTTGATGAAATCGTGTGAAAAAAAAAAAAAACATGACAAGAAGGTTAAAGGTTTCGTAGTATGAGAATGATAAGCGTGTCTCGATAAATGCTCTTCTCGTGGGTGTAAAAATATTCCAGATAAATTGACAATCTTGTCAGACTTGAGATCTATCTTTTAACCAGGATTTGCTTTTGCTAGTCCTTTTTTTGCGTTTACTGATCCAAGAAAAAGAACAAAAACAAAATGCCTGTTTTTACTGACAATAACACCAATGCGACCAAACCTGGAAAAGCAAAATATGCCCAAAATACAGGTAAATAATTAATAATAACAATTATCCGAATTAATTGCTTTCTTTAATTTAAAGTCTAAACTTTCTTTTAAAGTTTGGAACTCATCTTTTTGTTGTTTTTCTTTTCAAGACAATCAACAGGAGAGTAACAATGACTTTTTTCATGAATTTATTTTCCTACATTAAAACTAGCAAACTTTAGCTATCCAATAAAAAATTTTAAAAATTCGAGCAATTTTTAATTAAAAGTAGAAAAAATATTTTCAACAGGATCAAACTTAAAATACTCGCTAACATTAAGAAAGAAAGAAAAGAAAACATTACTTGACCGCCTACACATCAACAATTTATGCGGTTATTTGTATAAATAAGCAACCTGTGTTTATCAAGGCTGCTAAATGGGATAACTATATTTCTATGAAATTTTAAAGATTTATATTTCTACCTCGCGTGTTGGGTATGTGTACTATACATATTTATCATTAATCTAAAATAATACAATGAATTATATTGACTCAATATAATTCATTGTATTATTTTAGACTAATGATAAATATGTACTCAATAATTGAATGAGGATGTTGGAGATGATGATTTTTTCTCACATCTTCCTTCGAATATTAGGTCAAAATATAACCTAAATTTTTATTTAATCATTGAACCGAGAATTTGACTGTGATATTTTGTATTCACAAAGATGCTGATAGGTACGCGTCCTAAAAGGACGTATCTAAGAACGCAATTTTTTCATAAAAAATCTTGATGCATTGCACACAACCAACCCGTAACAGTTCAGGGATGTGAGTAGAAAATTGGTAGAAAATAGCTTCGTTTTTTTAACTGGAAATTTCCACTGCCAACATCACGAGAGAATTTCTGCTCTGGTGTCTAAATCGGGTATTGCTCAACCTTGCTGTAAATAGTCCTTTTTTTTTGTGTGTGTTTCTCTTTTCTTCCCCCACCATTTCAAGCTAACAGTAAATAAATACATTTCAATATTTTCTTAGAAACGAATTACACGGGATGAGGTGGGGTACAAGGTATGGGTTAGATGTTGTTTCATCAAAGAAAATTTTTCCATCCTATTTCCCCCAGAAAATAAAACCCCTACAATTTATTAAGAAACTTTAGTTGGGACCCATCAAATTTCTCGGGGACTCATTCAAATCAAATCCGTGTGACCCAGGATGCACTGAATTAAAAAGCTATCAGCCTCACTGCGTTCACTTCCCACTAACGTTCTTTTGAAAGGCATGAATCCACTTCTCATTCCAGCTATGAGTAAATAGTTGGGCAGTTAAAATCCCAAACTTTTTTTTATTTATATGTTTTAGTCTTGTACAGGTAACCCATCTATGGGCGTTTGGTAGGTGAGGTCAGGTAACATGCAACCCAGTATAATCTGTCACATGTTATTTGGAGAGGAAATGGATGTTGTTAAATAATGCCATTAATTTGAGAAAATCCATGAAAAAGAATTTCTCAACATGGCACCTAAACTCCCTAATGATAGTCTCCGTCTAACTTCAGAATTGAAACCAATCTAATATCTTGTTGATGAATTGGTTTTCTGATACTGTACCCCACTAAGAGTTCGAAGAGAATAAGAATTCTAGGTCTTCTATTTTGTTTCCAATGACCACTGAACCAAACAACAGGTCTCCTAAATCCTAAATCATCCAGGAATGGAGAATTGTTTTTTTTAATCTTGCTTTGGAGACTTTGAATCACTAATTCTTATAGCCTGTCTATTAAGTGGATGTCTGGCAAGTCTTCATGCCAAAAATTACTTTCAACCTTTCTTGGTTTATTCAATGCCAAAATCAGTATTTTTTCCAAGTTATTATATGATTTCAAGTAACTATTCCTATTTGATAATAATAATCATTTGTTTACAGTTATATAGTTTTAAGTATTCCTATCTAATATATATAATTTGCACACAAAAATATGTATGTATGTATTTATCCAAACCCTCCGCTATGTCATTTTTAAGCGGAGTAAAGCTGGTTTGAATTCAGAATTTTCATTCTCCTAGATCAAGGCTAAAGAGCCCAGTCTACCCTACTGGGAAAACCGTCTTGCAAACCAGGGAGTCCATTTCCTATGATGATAACCATTATGCCATGCATCTCCACATAATTATATGGTTTCCTATCTGATACTAATAATTTTCAAACAGATCTATTTATTCCATATAGATAGGACCTTAACAGGTACTTTCACTCTGGGTCAGAATGGACCTAGGAGTAGTAGCACTGAAGGTGAACTACACACTCCCTAGAGCTTCACCAACAGATGCAATCTAGTGTTATACCCAGGACACACCATGAGGAAGAAGGTTTCTCCTTTGCAGAGGATACAGTTGTTATATTCTAAGCCTTTCCAAAAGGGTGTGCAACATTCAATGGTTTTGGTATAAGTACAATGCAATTGCAAAACTATTTAAATATAGCTGTCATTTCTTATGGCATAGGTACACTAGTCTATATGTATATTTATAAAAGTGTATATGTATATTTATAAAAGTGTATATGTATATTTATAAAAGTGTAATGTATATATGTTTTTGTTAATACCTCATAGTGTAGGTCTTTCATATTTTGCATACATAACCCCCAAATATATCTTGATAAAATGGCATGATTTATATATTATCTTGAGTAGATAGAGATGTAAAACATGTTGCAATGATTAAGGACTTTTTTTAATAATAATTTTAAAACATATTGTGATAATTTAAATATCTTTGTCTGACATTTTAATTATATAAATAGCATAAAGTTAGTCATAAAAAATTACTTTTGCATACTTAAAGCAGGTTTTAGACTGTTTTTAATATCAATTTTTGTCTTCTGAAGTCAACTTTAATTACTTCTTGGTTAATTTCTGCTGAAAGAAAAAAAATCAAACTTTGTAATTAAAAAACTTTTATAAATAAAGTAGCCATTATAGAAATATAGGATTTTATGAAAATTAATTAATAGAATGAATACTTTACTGCTTTTAAAAGAAATTTCTAATGATAAATGCTAATGTCAGTGTGTCAATATATCAGTATGTCAATTTAAAAAAAAAACTTTACACCTATCATACCATTTTGGAATCATGCCAACTCCATGAGCAAATTAAAAACATCCAGACCTGCAATCCTTAAATTTGGGATTCCTAAGTTTTGATTATTGCGATTATTTTCAGTGTTTTTTGTGACAAATCTTTTTTGTTCAATAACAATTTTTATAACTTGAAAATAAATTTGGGAATAATCACGGGCCCTCCACAGCAGCTAGCTTAATTGCCACCTGATATGGTGGCTTTTAAGCTAGTATTGTTTTACTTGAAATATAGTGAAAATACAATTGTTTACAGCAAGTGTATATTTACCTCTCAACTCATTAAAAAAATTAAGAAGGTATTTTGTCAGTTTTCTTAATTTGTATGTGATGAAAGTGTTTTTATATTTATAAGTGTCTTGTGGGACAGCTGAAGTATTGATGACCAACAATGTTAAAACAATATTACCAACAATGACCAACAATGTTAAAACAATATTACCCATGATGGCAAAAGTATATCTTTAACATTTGATAGGCAACACTAGTAAATGCATGTATTTAAAAGTACAGGCAGAATTTAATACTTTTTTTTAAGCAGTTTGTATGTATTTAAAAAAAAAATTCATTAAGAAAAATATTTATCTTATAGTATAGTGTATAGTTTGTAACCTTGTGAAAATAATCATGAAAACATTTGTTCTTCTTTCAGCTGATAATAGATAATAATAGGAAATTTTATTTTTATTTTTATCAGAGTATCAAAAAATGGGTCACAAAAATTAGGGCATTTTTTATATTTGACTTTAAGTTATTATCGCAAAAAGTAAAAATAGTGCAGCCTTCATAGTGTAATGGTTATTCAGCTAATCTAACAGACCATTGTAAGTGAATTTGATAAGCCTGGTTTTGAGCAAAACTAAGCTAAGCTTAGTAAATGACTATCAACAATTTAAATTGAAAAAGACTAAAGTAGTTGGTTGGTTGGTTGGTTGGTTGGTTGGTTTTCAACATATTAATGAAGGTAAAAATCAGGAAATAATACCTCAGTAGGACAAGAGAAATAAACTTTTTTCAGGAACTTAATAAAAGAATTCTTTGGTAAGATACTCTGGACCTTTCCTAAACTGGACAAGAGAGGAGTTTAGAAACCTTGTTGATTTAAGAAAATCTTGTTAAGTTATTTCATGCCAAGGTCAGTCTTTGTTTGTCTATCATCATCATATTATGCTTGCAGCACAGATTTCTATGAATTTCTCTCACCACCCATCCCTATAGTGTCATCGATCCCTGTATTTCTGGCCTTGTGCCACAGCTAAGCTTAGTATATAATTTGGGCAACTCCTGTGTGTAATGGTTAACAAGCTAGATTAGCAGACCATTGTTAGTGGGTTCGATTCTCACTGTTCCATACTTCTGGCTTTGTACCACATCTAAGCTATGCTTAGTAAATATCTATACTTAAAAGACGGACTATATGCAACAAGAAAAGAAGGAGGAAGAGGAATGTGTGCATGTGGCCATTCTACTTGAGTCAGATAAATTCCAATAACAGTTATATTGTTTCAAGTATTCCTATCTAATACTAATAACTTTCAAACATATATTTTGCCTATATATAGGACACTAACATGTACTATCATGTTGGGTCAGAGTTGACCAGGGAGTAATGGCAATGAAGGGGTACTCCACACTCTCCATAACTGGAGCTTCACTAGGACATACTCAGTACACAGCAATAGAGTAGATAAGAGGATCTGAATTACAAATAGAGTAGACAAAGGAGAGAGAAGGGAGGATAGCTAAATTGGCCATGAAAACAGAAGACGAGTATAGCTCATAAATTTCTTTGCCACCCCACTTAATTTCTCCCCCAGGACTCGGCAATTGTAAGCACTCTGCCTTCACATCAGGGAAATTGTCTTATTTTGTTTGATTAATTAATTTTCCTATTTTTTTCTCTTTTGTATTTGTAAAGTTCTACAGTTACACAATACAGCTAGATGGAGAGATATGAGTGAAAGTAATATATGTCTCTTTTATGAAAAACCTATAACACTATAAGAATAAAATGGGTGATTCTTATAATACGTTAGAAGGCTCAGAGTAACCTTCCAACGTAGGTAAATATATACATAAATGAATCTGAACAAAGAGACTTTATTGTCTGAGCACGTGGAGAATGACATACATACAAGGATACAGAAACAGAAAGCCCTTTAGAAGTAAGAAAGTTAATGAAGAATAAGTGAGTCACTTACTGATAATTGGGGGTAAAGCCCTCCACTTAATGGATAGAGACACCAAGTGTCTAGCCCATGTTTTGTGTATGCTAGAGAAAGAGAATGAGAAATTCCTGGGCTGCTGTTTAAATACCCAGCCATCTATTAGCAAAATCCTCAAGGTAAGATAACCCTTTTGGACCCAAGTCCATCCCAGCAGGGACAGATAATTGCTACAACACAAACAAGACATGATCAATAAATCAAAATTAACATTGCCACCTTGTCAGTGGGGCTTAGAATCTATTGATTGTAACCCCTGCAGAGGAGTAAGAACTCCTTAAAAAGGGTGTCATAGTTTTCCTTCCCCTAGACCAGTTGCCATACCAAGGTTAAAGAGCCCAGTCTGCCCTACTATTTACCCATAGCTGAAGGGAGAATAATTGGATGTATACCTTTCTCAAGGGTATTAGTGCTTTGTGAAATGCAACCAGCCTTGCCCTGGATTTGAACTTGTGTTACTGTGTCCATATTTCCTTCAACAATAACCATTACACCACAGACACACAAGGTGTCCTGTGTATGACACTAAACTTCATCTGGTGGTGAAGTTTCATTTCTGGAACCTTGGGGAGTATGGGGTACCTCTTCATTGCTATTACTCCAAGGTCCATTCTGACTAGGAGCGGTAGTACCTGTTAGGGTCCTATCTATGGGTCAAATAGATCTGCTTGCAAATTATTTGTATTAGATAGGAATATCTGGTATCATATAACTCTTAAGAAACTACACAAAAATGTTAATATAAATGTATGCAGTTTCCTAACTTCTAAGAATAAAATAACCATAGACGAGTTGACATGCCATTAAAATGAATCAATAAATCAAAGTTAACATCATATTTACAAGTAAATAATTTCTCACTACCGCCACAACTGTAGATTTAGCAAGTATAAAGAACAAAGGAAATAAGAGCTTTATGTTTATTTCTGGGTCACTCATGTGGTGTAATGGTTAATGAGCTAGGGTTATTTCCTATAACTCCAACCTAAAAAAGGGGAACCACTCTGAATGAATTTTATAAATTATTTATTTATTTATTGATCTACTAGGAAAAAAGATGGGTTTAGGGTTAGGGTTTAGGGTTAGTTTAATGGGAAAATAATGGGTAGATTAATTAGCAGATAAAATTCATTCAGAGTAGTTCTCCTTTTTTTAGGTCGGAGTTATAGGAAATAACCATGAGCTAGGCTACCAGACCATTACTGGTGAGTTTGATTCTCACTGAGTGACTTTGTGTTAAGCTAAGCTAAGCTAAGCTTAGTAAACCACTATGTTATGGTGGTATCAAGTGCTGGAATATAAAACAGCATTTCTGATATTGAGATTTATCTAGAAAATTTACAAGTTTTATCTGAATCTATGATCAACTTAGAAGTGCGTGATGCAATGGTTATCATCGTAGGGCATGGGCTTAGCCATTTGCATTTCAAATAGCACAAATACCATTAGGAAAAGTATGTATCCAACTATTCCCCCTCCAGCTACGGGTAAATAGTAGGGTGGACTGGACTCTTTTGATTAGGCAACCAGCCTAGGAGAAGGAAAATCGTGAATTCAAGCCTGTTAAACTTTGCTTAAGAAATTGATCATGTGTCACATCCTACTCGTGTGGAGGAGTTGATATATATATATATGTATATAAAATATACATACATACATATATATATATATATATATATATGAAAGTAAAATGGAAGTGAATCCGACAGTATGTATAGAAAGTTTTTAGAAAAAACAAAAACAAAAGATGTTATTAGTTTGCTGACATGAGGAAAGACAGAATATTTTATTCTGTCTTTCCTCATAAATATAGTTGCTTTGAAAAAGACCGCTTTATTAAAAGGTCGAAACAGATCTGTCAGCAAACTAATAACATCTTTTGTTTTTGTTTTTTCTAAAAACTTTCTATACATATATATATATGAGGAAGAATGAATAAAGAAAAGAAAGAATAGAATGGATAATAAAAGATGAATTTAATCAATATCACTTACACATGTGTTTCGGTCAGTTCATCTGTGTGAAAATATTTCGCACACAGAGAAGATTCGACCTTCATCAGAATGAAATTTTATTTTGAATGAAAAAATTTGTTGGGGAACAATGGAGAACTTTGGAAATGTTCAAATAGAATTTTTTGAAAATTTACATTTGATGAACTGACCGAAACACATGTGTAAGCAATATTGATTAAATTCTTCTTTTATTATCCATTCTATTCTTTCTTTTCTTTATTCATTCTTCCTCATATTGTCGGATTCATTTCCAATTTCCATTTTTACACACATATATATATATATATATATATAAAATATATATATATATATAAAAAGGACACGTAAAAGCATATGCATGTTGATAAAAGAAAGTTTTTTTCTTAAAAAGAAAAGTGAGGGTACCCTTATTAGATTTAAAATCTAAAATAAATTGGTCTTTTTTTCGTCAATGCTCATCAGAGAAAAAAGTACATTGATAAATGGTGTTATTGTGGTTTTGTTTTGTTTTTGTTTGTTTTTTGTTGTTGTTGTAGACGATGGAATAGTCAGTGAGAAAACGAGAAAAGGATTTTTTTTTTCTCAATAAGACAAAGAATTCTTAGTTTTACGAATTCTTTGTCCTATTGAGAAAAAAAAAATCCTTTTCTCGTTTTCTCTCTAACTATTCCATCGTCTACAACAACAACAAAAAACAAACAAAAACAAAACAAAACCACAATAACACCATTTATCAATGTACTTTTTTCTCTGATGAGCATTGACGAAAAAAAGATCAATTTATTTTAGATTTTAAATCTAATAAGGGTACCCTCACTTTTCTTTTTAAGAAAAAAACTTTCTTTTATCAACATGCATATGCTTTTACGCGTCCTCTTTAAATTCAGTACTGTCAATAAACTTTTCATATATATATATATATATATATATATATATATATATATACATTCATATACAGAGATACTGATAGGTACATGTCCTGCATCTCTGACGCACAAAAATCTAAAAGGACGCAGTAAAATCATATCCTTGCGTCCCAGTGTTTTTCGTTTTTCTTCCCTCACCATTTCAAGTTAACTGTAAATACATTTCAATAGTTTCTTAGAAACGAATTACACATGATAGGTTACAAGGTAGGAGTTACACAGCTTTAGTTGGGACCCATAAATTTTCCCGGGGACTCATTCAAAGCAAATATGTGCGTCCCAGGATGCACTAAATCAAAAAGCTATCAGCAACACTGCATATATATATGATTAACTGAAGGAATGATTTGAAATTTCACCACAATGAAACTTTTTCAGTAAAGGCAGTAACTTATTTTGCCAAAGGTCATGAGAAACTGCTGTTGTAAATTATATTTGTCATTTTATCTAACCATTCAATTACATCCACTGGCATTATTAAAAGGACAAAAAGAAAACGTATATTTAGAAATTAGAAATGTACATAGGTTAATTTTAGTTAGTAAACAAAAGTATCATTTCTATTTATTTATAAACAATTATAGTCATTATTTTCTAAGGTTTGCTTAGAATGATACACAGGAATTAGGTTTCTCACCTCACTTGCTATTACTAAATGGTCACCCATCTAAGTACTGAAGAGGCTTATTGCTGCTTAACTTTGGTGATCTGGAGAGAACCAATAATTTCTGTAAGATGTGACTGTAAGTCTAAAAAACTAAGTATGTATTTACCCAACCACTTCACCATGGTTTAATATTTTTAAAGTGGAGTACAGATGATTTGAAGTCACAGTTTTCATTCTCCTAGACTGGTTGCCATACCAAAGCTAAAGAACCTAGTCTGCCCTTCTATTTACCCAATGGGTAGGGATAGAAGAGGTAGATTCATGCCTTTTCCCTAAGGCCATTAGCGAGGAGTGAAACAATCAGCTTTGTCCAGGATTTGAACTTTGGACACTGAGTGTTTCCTATGATGATAACCATTAAGCAACAAACGCCTCCTACAAAACTAAGTATAGCTTAGGTTTGGCACAAGGCCAATGATATGAGGGGAACAATAGTAGCTGTTATTTTATTAAAAGATTTATCCCCCCCGGGCTATGGTGCCTCCTACATCCTGAAAAGTAGCTGAAAATGTAAACTGTTGTAATTGTTAGTTACAGCTTATAGGCAGTAGCGATGTAGAAATGGGGATTCCCTGGTTGAAAATCAGACTGCTTTCATATATGTAATTCTAGTTGTGAGAAAAAGCTGGATGGGAAATGTACAAGGATGCTGTATACAAATCCTAGAAGCAGCACCCCACAAAAGAGCAGCTGTATGGCCACCTACCTCTTATCACACAAACCATCCATGTAAGATGATAAGACATGTTGGAGAAGCAAGGACAAGCTCGTAAGTGACATTATCAAGAAAAAAACTTCATTGATAAGCTCTGCACGGATTCTGGATGCAAGGTAGAAGACCTGCCAGGGGTGATGACTGATAGGGGTGGTTGGTGAGAGAGAGTCATGGGTATCAGTGTGGCTAAGCCAGCAAAAAACTACATTGATCAGCTCTGCTCGGATACTGGATGCTTTGCAGAGGTTTAATAGAGACAGATGACGAGGAAGAGTTATGGAGAATCGTGCTGTCTGCACGACTTGATGATGATGATGAGTTGAAATACCGACCTCTTCGTTTCTAGGGGTTAAGAAAAAAACAAAAAACAAAAAACAAAACAAAACAAAAAAGAACAAACCTTTCTCTTGAGAAATTCGGCGAATACAGGGTACATAACTTTTTATTTATACTTGTGGGTTATCTCCCCTTTTTATTTCACTCGTTATTATTTGCTCTTTTTAGATTTTCTTTCTGTTAAAAAAACAACAAAAAAACTAGTTAATAGCATTTTACACGAAGTTAATAACTTTTCCAAAAGGGAAATTTTAATAATTACATCTCGAATGTAATTCATTATTACAAAATATGCATTATTACACATAAGCACACACGCGCACACATACATGCATATTACTACTGTAAACTGTTCATGTTCCTGACACTAATACATTATTCTGTGTACTTGACATGAGACTTTGATGCGTTGTGGTGCACCTGAGCACGGTACACAATAAATTTAATTTCAAAAGGTTCAGAAGTTGTTTTTTTCCATAACTTAATCACTGACAATTTGTTTTAAAGTTGGAAAAAAAAAAAAAAAGAAAAGATATCCCATTATGTCCTAACCCAACAAACCAATTCATTAAAGAGAAGTTCTAATAAAATAAATGTGGTTGCAGTTTAAGTAGGCAAACTATTATAAAATCTATATAGAAAAACAGAAACTATAAAACTTTTACAATACCAACATGCATAAATTATTGGCGGAGATACCCAGCGATACCGAGGATTTAAAAAGTTAAAAATAAATCTCTTATCTATATTTAGATATAGATTAATAAAATTTATTTTTCTATATATTTTTAATATTATCTTTTGTTCTTTGTAAATTCTTATTTTTAAGTTGTTTATTCTTATTCTTTTTGTTTGTATTTTTTTCTTTATTTGCATTTTATTATATTTTATACTTTATTAATTTGTTTTATTATTTAATCATTTTTTAATATAAATTTATTTATACCCTACTTACATTTTCATTTAGCTTTTCTTATGGAAGATGAGGGTAACATTTTTAACACCCTCTTGAACAAAAATAGGGTGTGGATTTTATTGAACTTTGGTCTTTGCTGATCTCCAGCAATTTTCCTTTATAAAAGGATGTTTGCTCTTTCATTGTACAAACAAACATACATACATACATACATACATACATACATAATCTTTCTTATATCTACATATAGATGCATGAAAAGTACACTCCATATAATCAGTATTCTTGTGTATTTGTAAAACTTATACAATCATAACTATTTGTTAACATATACAGTATTCTATTCAAAATAATTTTAGATAGAATACTGTATATGTAAACAAATTCCTGTCAAAACACATGTCAGCATATAATAAATTTCATCCATACCAACATATGTATATTTTTCCATTTATCTTTTCAACATATCTATTGGATTCATTTCCATTTTCCTCACTTACATATATGTATAAATGTGTGTTCATATATATATTCATATTTATGTGGGTATATATGTATGTATATATGTATACATATATATACACACACATATGTATACATATATACATACATATATACCCACATAAATATGAATATATATATATGAACACATAGGTTTCTAACCTATTCCATATCAATTCCCGACTTGTTTAATTTACTATTTGACTTTTTAATCATTTCTGGGTGTAAAACTTAAAAAGCACCGGACGAAAGGGCCCTTGTTTTATCAATAAACAACCTTTTTTCCACTCCTTTCCTCCTTTTAGTCTTCCATTCAATATCATTGTGTAGATTGCTATATTGCTATACATGACAGCCTTTAACATATTATATATATATATATATATATATATATATATATATATATATATATATATATATATATATATATATATGTGTATATGTATATGTGTGTATATGTATACATATGTATACATATATGTGTGTATATGTATATATGTATACATATATGTGTATATGTATATATGTATACATATATGTGTGTATGTATATATTTTATACATATGTGTGTGTATGTATATATGTATACATATGTGTGTGTATATATATGTATATATGTATACATGTGTGTGTGTGTATATATATATGTATACATGTGTGTACATATGTGTGTGTGTATATATATATGTATACATATATATATGTGTGTGTGTATATATATATACTAGACAATTCTGTTAATTGCTAAGGTGTTGGGATGACTGAAAATATATATTTTTTTATAATATCAAAAATAATCCTGTAAGCAACAGCTATGGCTTTGGAGTAATATCAATTAAAGAGAGTGGTTCAATCTTCCTCTTGACTCTCTAATTTCTATCTCTTCACACCCAGAGAATTACTAAGATGAATAAGGAATAGTCAATGAAGATATACATAGAGAGGGGGAAATTGACAGGCAGAATGTAAAGTAAGAGATGGGTTGATTTATGACTTAATTGCAACAAATTACCATTAATTAAAATGATGAAAATTGCAGAAGTAAAGAATATTTTAGTATTTAATTTTAGTCATTAACAGGAAAAAAAGCCTTAGAAAAACAATCATTGATTCACTCAGCTTTAGTATAATAATAGATATATGTATATGTGCATATATACATATATGTATATCTATCTATCTCGCTTTCTCTCTCTCTCTCTCTCTCTCTCTCTCTCTCTCTCTCTATATATATATATATATATATATATATATATATATATATATATATAATATAATAAGATAAATATATAGGTTTTACATATCTATTTATTGGGTGACAAAGGAACATTCACAACCATATTGGTTTCATGCGATGCATTCATCAGGTGAATATGTTTCAAATGTGAGGAAAATCAAAAAAATTTCAAAAAATTCAATAGACATGGGATGCGTATGATTGGATAAAATGATGTGTGTATGTATGTGAAGGTGAATTGAATGTATGAGAGTGTTTATGGGCAGTATAAAAGTTGCGTACGCGTAGTGACTGGTCACACACATAATACGTTGTTCTGTGAGTGTGTGGTATTTTAATAGTGCTTACGTGCGAGCGTTTGTGTTTGTACATGTATGTGTGCATGTTTTTTTTTCCATCGGATGTGTAGGTTGTGTATGTTGTATACAGACGGGTCGTGTTAGTTGAGGAGTGAGGTTGAATAATATTAATTTTAAGGTTGCAAATGTTGTATATTATGGGTGGGTGGGGGGTTATTGAACGGCGGTGTTGTCTATTACGAGGTGTGGCGTTGTCAACCGGACGTGGTTGCACGTGGTTACTCATACTCGCGACATATACACGCATACAAAATAATATTCATACATACTGATATGCACACACATGTCACTATATGTGCTGGGTAAGCCTTACATATACATACTGAAGCGTATACGCATACTACTATATATATATATATATATATATAAAAGTTTTTTTTTTTTTTTGTTTTTTTTCAGGGTCACACAAAAACTTTTATCATAGTCTTTCGAGACTGAATTGCCAATGAATGAATGAATGATATATATATATATATATATATATATATATATATTTCTGTGTGTTATTACAGAGTTTTAACAATGCACAAATACTACACTCTGGCTCTTCTTAGCTAAGAGCTGAAGAATGGCATTTTTTGTGTGTGCCAATACTCTGAGTCTGAACAAAGGCAAAAATACTGATTCATATTTAAATAAACCTGTTATTTTGGAAGATACTGTGCTGCTTCTCCTGTTGATAATAGTGATGTTTTTTTTAATATAGATATAAATTCTGTTGTCTCTCTTTAAATTGTAGGCAATTCACTTGTCAAATTTCATTTTTATTTTTTTCTTATCTTTATATATCCATCAAGTAAAATGACTTTTATATAATTCTGGAAAATGTCTTTATTTCAAAATTTGTTTTTTCCAGATACCTTTGAAACGATTGAAAATATTCTTCGGCAAAGGATTATGATATTTGATGGTGCCATGGGAACAATGATTCAGAAATATCAACTTGAAGAAGAAGATTTTCGTGGCACTTTACTGGCAGACAGCCCCAAATTATTAAAAGGAAATAATGATGTACTTAGCCTGACCAGACCAGACATTATTTATGACATTCATAGAGTAAGTTTAATCTTTAGAGATTCCATCAAAAAATATTTTTACAATTAATGCTGGGCCAATAATTATCAGTTAATTGATTGTTTAACTTAAGAGTTTTTGTAATTATAAATTCTTATTTATCATTTCACCTTAATTAATGAGTTAATTACTAAATTTGATAATATACAAACTTGTATTCACTGTATTAAAACCACTTTGTATATTTTAGTAAGAAATAAGACTTGAAAACATGAAGTTAGTGTTAAAATTGATTTATTTGTAACATTTAAGTTATTGAGTTAGTTGGTGATAGGGAGGATATTTATTTTTTAATTTTATTACAACACTCAGGTTGTTTTAAATGCTATGACTGTTAAGTAAGCTTTACAGGTTGTACAGAAAAAAGAAATTGCTTCTGATGAGATTTGAACTTGCATCTCATATCCTCATATGGAAAGAGACTGAAGATGTATGAAATGGTAGAAGACTAAAACTGGCTATGTCTACACATCATTTCATTTGCATTGATTCAGCATTATGCTCAGCATTTCACAAATTAAAATGTGGCTTTTTAGAACTTTTCTTTAATTTATTTCAAACTAGAAGCGGCTACCCAGCATTGCCAGGGTAGAGAGGGGGGATAATAAAAAGTTAGCCTCACAAATCCATTGATTGTTTTGGTCTTACATAATTGATTTGTTTGTTTTAATCATGAACGCCACCAATGACTTTCCTTTCTCTGACTATTCAAATCCTAATTTTCAAATATCTTCCCAGATATAAATAAAATTATTTTTGCATAATAAGCAAGCTCTGGTGATAGTGAATGTATATATATATATATATATATATATATATATATATATTTTGTCATTAATTGTTTTAGTTTCATAGTTTCCTCCGGACATACATACATGCATACACACCAACTGTCCTTTATATATGTACTAGCAGTGGCTACCCGGCGTCGCCTGGGTAGAGGGGGATTTTTTAAAAAGTTAGTCCTGCAGATCCATTATTACTGAATTGTGAATTGAATCCTCGTGGGATGCCCCATTTAAATCCCTATGTAAAAAAATAGACCTTGCATTGATCCAGCTACTCCGAAAAGAAATGTTAATGTCTACTAACTAAAATATTAAATGGAAAAAAATCCATGCTGTTATCATTTAATTTTTATTTTTTAATCATATATATAAATCAAATCTATTATTTTTGCTCAAAAATCAAGCCCTGGTGATATTTAATATGTATATATATTCACACACAAAAAAAGATTTTTAAACATTAAAAAAACAAAATTATTTAAGCACACAAAAGTAAATCTTTTAAATCTCTTAAAAATTTTTTTTTCTTTTTAATAGAATATAGTACATATTAATTAAAAGAGCAAAAAAAAAAAAAAGGTTTCAAATAATAATATTTTGACATTTTTTTGCACTTTTGAATTTATGATTTTTTTCTATAAAAACTACTGCCTTGAGTATTATACACATTTTTTGATATAGTTATTCAGACTCTTATCTTTATAGAAAAAAAGTTAAAATCGTTTTTTGACGGTTCATTTTTTTAATATCTCATAAAATAAAATAGACCTTGTAAAAAAAATATTTCCCCTAATATATTTTAGGAAAAAACTATTTCAGACATATTTACATCCAAAGGTAAATAGTTATGAAACTTTTGTGAAAATCGGACCATTAATTGATTTTTGATAGAATTTTAAAAAGATCCTCTTGTCATAAGTTGTTTTTGGCTACGTTAAATTTCAGTTGATTTATATTTTTCAATCATAATTTTCATTATTTCCATAAGCTGAAAATTTAAAAAAAAAATCATTAGGAGTTTGTTTAATGTTTCTTCTTTCGAATGGAAAAAATTTTTTCAAGGTAATATTAATTTTTTTGCAAGTTTCATTGTGTAGGGGGGTAAATTTCACAGGGAAAATTGGTGGTACCTACTAAGTATAGTATATTATTTTTTTAAATTGAAAAGTGCACTGACTTGAAAACATTACAAAAAGAAAAGAAAACTAAATGAAATATAATAGGTAATCTAATGGTATTAGCTCTTTCGCACTATTCTGCATTAGTATCATAATTTTATTTGTATTTCTAATATTAAAATAAATACATTAACGCGAATGGTTATCATGAAAAATAAAAAAAGTATGTACATACTACATAACTATGTAAATTTTAATTTTTAAATAAAAAAAGTGCACAGCCATGAAACATCTGTGAAAAATTAATGTCTCTTATTTAAAATATTAAATGTAATAAAAAAAGAATCTAAAAATCTAAACTAATCTTAGAAAGAATTTTATATTTCACCGTAATAATTACGGTGAAATATAATAGTAGCTATTAATACTACTACTTACTATATATTTGTTTACAAAAAAGTAAAATGGCGAGTATTAAATTATAAGGGTGTTTAATTTTTAGATGTATTCGAAAATATAAATTAAATCTTCATTATGTTTGCTCTAAAACTGAGCCCTGGTGATATTTAATGTGTATATCTATTTACTTTGTCATTAATTGTTTTATTTTCAAAGTTTCCTTCGGACACGCAGATTAACACAACTGCCCTTTATATATGTATAGATAGATAGATAATTTTCAATCAATCAATGGTTGGTTGAAAGCATCAATGTAAGATCTGTAAATATGAAGAACCAACTGTAATTCTGTTTTTACCCATGTATACTTTCATGTCTCTGAATACTTACTTATACCATTTTTTGTCCAACTTTTGTTTTTGTCAATCAGAAATATTTGGAGGCTGGAGCAGACTTTATAGAAACAAATACATTCAGTGGAACACGAATTGCTCAGGCAACCCAGTCCAGCGTTGCGGTCAATACACGTAAAATCGACTTATGCCGGCACTGCAGTTGAGTCCGAAATACTCCTTATCATCCTTTGAGATTGATGCACTATGCCAAAAGCCTTTCCACTGCAGTTGAGAGATGTGAAAATATCATCCTTTGAGATTGATGCACTATGCCAAAAGCCTTTCCACTGCAGTTGAGTCCGAAATTCTCCTTATCAGATTGATGCACTATGCCAAAAGCCTTTCCAAACTGTTTGAGTCCTTATCATCCTTTGAGATTGATGCACTATGCCAAAAGCCTTTCCACTGCAGTTGAGTCCGAAATCTCCTTATCATCCTTTGAGATTGATGCACTATGCCAAAAGCCTTTCCACTGCAGTTGAGTCCGAAATTCTCCTTATCATCCTTTGAGATTGATGCACTATGCCAAAAGCCTTTCCACTGCAGTTGAGTCCGAAATTCTCCTTATCATCCTTTGAGATTGATGCACTATGCCAAAAGCCTTTCCACTGCAGTTGAGTCCGAAATTCTCCTTATCATCCTTTGAGATTGATGCACTATGCCAAAAGCCTTTCCACTGCAGTTGAGTCCGAAATTCTCCTTATCATCCTTTGAGATTGATGCACTATGCCAAAAGCCTTTCCACTGCAGTTGAGTCCGAAATACTCCTTATCATCCTTTGAGATTGATGCACTATGCCAAAAGCCTTTCCACTGCAGTTGAGTCCGAAATTCTCCTTATCATCCTTTGAGATTGATGCACTATGCCAAAGCCTTTCCACTGCAGTTGAGTCCGTCCTTATGAGATTGATGCACTATGCCAAAAGCCTTTCCACTGCAGTTGAGTCGAAATTCTCCTTATCATCCTTTGAGATTGATGCACTATGCCAAAAGCCTTTCCACTGCAGTTGAGTCCGAAATTCTCCTTATCATCCTTTGAGATTGATGCACTATGCCAAAAGCCTTTCCACTGCAGTTGAGTCCGAAATACTCCTTATCATCCTTTGAGATTGATGCACTATGCCAAAAGCCTTTCCACTGCAGTTGAGTCCGAAATTCTCCTTATCATCCTTTGAGATTGATGCACTATGCCAAAAGCCTTTCCACTGCAGTTGAGTCCGAAATCTCCTTATCATCCTTTGAGATTGATGCACTATGCCAAAAGCCTTTCCACTGCAGTTGAGTCCGAAATTCTCCTTATCATCCTTTGAGATTGATGCACTATGCCAAAGCCTTTCCACTGCAGTTGAGTCCGAAATTCTCCTTATCATCCTTTGAGATTGATGCACTATGCCAAAAGCCTTTCCACTGCAGTTGAGTCCGAAATTCTCCTTTCAATCCTTTGAGATTGATGCACTATGCCAAAAGCCTTTCCACTGCAGTTGAGTCCGAAATTCTCCTTATCATCCTTTGAGATTGATGCACTATGCCAAAAGCCTTTCCACTGCAGTTGAGTCCGAAATTCTCCTTATCATCCTTTGAGATTGATGCACTATGCCAAAAGCCTTTCCACTGCAGTTGAGTCCGAAATTCTCCTTATCATCCTTTGAGATTGATGCACTATGCCAAAAGCCTTTCCACTGCAGTTGAGTCCGAAATTCTCCTTATCATCCTTTGAGATTGATGCACTATGCCAAAAGCCTTTCCACTGCAGTTGAGTCCGAAATTCTCCTTATCATCCTTTGAGATTGATGCACTATGCCAAAAGCCTTTCCACTGCAGTTGAGTCCGAAATTCTCCTTATCATCCTTTGAGATTGATGCACTATGCCAAAAGCCTTTCCACTGCAGTTGAGTCCGAAATCTCCTTATCATCCTTTGAGATTGATGCACTATGCCAAAAGCCTTTCCACTGCAGTTGAGTCCGAAATCTCCTTATCATCCTTTGAGATTGATGCACTATGCCAAAAGCCTTTCCACTGCAGTTGAGTCCGAAATTCTCCTTATCATCCTTTGAGATTGATGCACTATGCCAAAAGCCTTTCCACTGCAGTTGAGTCCGAAATTCTCCTTATCATCCTTTGAGATTGATGCACTATGCCAAAGCCTTTCCACTGCAGTTGAGTCCGAAATCTCCTTATCATCCTTTGAGATTGATGCACTATGCCAAAAGCCTTTCCACTGCAGTTGAGTCCGAAATTCTCCTTATCATCCTTTGAGATTGATGCACTATGCCAAAAGCCTTTCCACTGCAGTTGAGTCCGAAATTCTCCTTATCATCCTTTGAGATTGATGCACTATGCCAAAAGCCTTTCCACTGCAGTTGAGTCCGAAATTCTCCTTATCATCCTTTGAGATTGATGCACTATGCCAAAAGCCTTTCCACTGCAGTTGAGTCCGAAATTCTCCTTATCATCCTTTGAGATTGATGCACTATGCCAAAAGCCTTTCCACTGCAGTTGAGTCCGAAATACTCCTTATCATCCTTTGAGATTGATGCACTATGCCAAAAGCCTTTCCACTGCAGTTGAGTCCGAAATACTCCTTATCATCCTTTGAGATTGATGCACTATGCCAAAAGCCTTTCCACTGCAGTTGAGTCCGAAATTCTCCTTATCATCCTTTGAGATTGATGCACTATGCCAAAAGCCTTTCCACTGCAGTTGAGTCCGAAATTCTCCTTATCATCCTTTGAGATTGATGCACTATGCCAAAAGCCTTTCCACTGCAGTTGAGTCCGAAATTCTCCTTATCATCCTTTGAGATTGATGCACTATGCCAAAAGCCTTTCCACTGCAGTTGAGTCCGAAATTCTCCTTATCATCCTTTGAGATTGATGCACTATGCCAAAAGCCTTTCCACTGCAGTTGAGTCCGAAATTCTCCTTATCATCCTTTGAGATTGATGCACTATGCCAAAAGCCTTTCCACTGCAGTTGAGTCCGAAATTCTCCTTATCATCCTTTGAGATTGATGCACTATGCCAAAAGCCTTTCCACTGCAGTTGAGTCCGAAATTCTCCTTATCATCCTTTGAGATTGATGCACTATGCCAAAAGCCTTTCCACTGCAGTTGAGTCCGAAATTCTCCTTATCATCCTTTGAGATTGATGCACTATGCCAAAAGCCTTTCCACTGCAGTTGAGTCCGAAATCTCCTTATCATCCTTTGAGATTGATGCACTATGCCAAAAGCCTTTCCACTGCAGTTGAGTCCGAAATACTCCTTATCATCCTTTGAGATTGATGCACTATGCCAAAAGCCTTTCCACTGCAGTTGAGTCCGAAATTCTCCTTATCATCCTTTGAGATTGATGCACTATGCCAAAAGCCTTTCCACTGCAGTTGAGTCCGAAATTCTCCTTATCATCCTTTGAGATTGATGCACTATGCCAAAAGCCTTTCCACTGCAGTTGATGCCAAAAGCCTTCCACTGCAGTTGAGTCCGAAATTCTCCTTATCATCCTTTGAGATTGATGCACTATGCCAAAAGCCTTTCCACTGCAGTTGAGTCCGAAATACTCCTTATCATCCTTTGAGATTGATGCACTATGCCAAAAGCCTTTCCACTGCAGTTGAGTCCGAAATTCTCCTTATCATCCTTTGAGATTGATGCACTATGCCAAAAAACCACTCCACTGCAGTTGAGTCCGAAATTCTCCTTATCATCCTTTGAGATTGATGCACTATGCCAAAAGCCTTTCCACTGCAGTTGAGTCCGAAATCTCCTTATCATCCTTTGAGATTGATGCACTATGCCAAAAGCCTTTCCACTGCAGTTGAGTCCGAAATTCTCCTTATCATCCTTTGAGATTGATGCACTATGCCAAAAGCCTTTCCACTGCAGTTGAGTCCGAAATTCTCCTTATCATCCATTTTGAGATCCTTTGAGATTGATGCACTATGCCAAAAGCCTTTCCACTGCAGTTGAGTCCGAAATTCTCCTTATCATCCTTTGAGATTGATGCACTATGCCAAAAGCCTTTCCACTGCAGTTGAGTCCGAAATACTCCTTATCATCCTTTGAGATTGATGCACTATGCCAAAAGCCTTTCCACTGCAGTTGAGTCCGAAATACTCCTTATCATCCTTTGAGATTGATGCACTATGCCAAAAGCCTTTCCACTGCAGTTGAGTCCGAAATTCTCCTTATCATCCTTTGAGATTGATGCACTATGCCAAAAGCCTTTCCACTGCAGTTGAGTCCGAAATTCTCCTTATCATCCTTTGAGATTGATGCCACTATGCCAAAAGCCTTTCCACTGCAGTTGAGTCCGAAATACTCCTTATCATCCTTTGAGATTGATGCACTATGCCAAAAGCCTTTCCACTGCAGTTGAGTCCGAAATACTCCTTATCATCCTTTGAGATTGATGCACTATGCCAAAAGCCTTTCCACTGCAGTTGAGTCCGAAATACTCCTTATCATCCTTTGAGATTGATGCACTATGCCAAAAGCCTTTCCACTGCAGTTGAGTGAAAATGTCTGTATTGTTTTGTCTAGGAACCACTAGTGATCTCTAATGTCAATTGCATGTGTAATGGGCATGGTCGATCCCCTCAACATAAGCAGCAAAGAATTGCTTGTGCCGTGCACGAGAGACCCAGATGGGATGAGATGGAATTTACATAAAGGGTAGCCGAGCCATAATAAAAACAGACGGTTATTGACACTGGGAGTCAGCAACAAAGCAAGTGTCTGCGAGAGAGGTGAGATTCAGCGACTACTGTGCCTTGGGTGAACAAGAAGGAAGTGAGAGGAACAAGATCAGTTGGGAGAGAAGTTTTCTGAATAAAAGAGATTACTGTTGTCAATTGAACAGACTCCAGTTGGAAAACTTTTTACAGCATGTTTGTTCTGTTGGATGTATTTTGTAATGTAAAACATTTGTTTAATTTATTAACCTTTAGATCCCCCTATACACACATATGTGTGCCTCCACGTGTAAAATGTTATTTCCATGAATAAATCTTCTAGATGCACTGTTACATACCCTCAGTAATATTCTAAGACTGAGTTCATTGAAAATTTTAAGATCTTCCAACATCAGACCTCTATGATCACCCCCACACCTGTCATCTTTACAACCCTGGACTCCTAGCTGAGAAATAGCTGAAAAATGTAAAATGTTTCAATGAATACATCTTCTAGCTGCACTATGATGTGTTCTCAGTGATGTTCTATGACTGGGTCCATTGGAGGTTTCAGTTCTTCTAACACAACACCTCTTCACTCAGCAGACCTGGCGATCTCTGATCAGTAAATGGTCCTCATTCCGGAAGAAGTGGACCATCTTGAAAAGTAGAGATAAGAGAATGAAGCACCCAGTGAGAATCCACCTCATTATCAAATCTCTGTTAGTTTAGCTCTTTAACCATTGCACTATGTTTTGACTAACAAGAAGAGAGTTACTGTGGTTTGAATTCAGAGTTTCCCTTCTCCTAGACCAGTTACCATACCAAGAGCCTAGTCTGCATTACTATTTACCCATAGATGGGGGGTTGGATTCTTACCTTTCCTAAGGGTATTAATGCTATGTAAAATGCAAACAGCCGTGTTCAGGATTTGAACTTATCTTGCTGTATTCATTTCCTATGATGATAACCATTACACCATGTGCTTCCTTATATCTATTAATAATGGAGATTCGCTTCCGATTTTTGTCTGTAACAAAAATTGCGTCACTGCTTACGTCACATTACCCAAAATCGTCATAACATAGAATAAATACACACAAAATTTGAACAAGCAACATTAGACAGTCCTCGTTTTTTAAAACAAGTTTTAATAAATACATGACTGGTATTATATATCTATATATGAAGTGAACAAACAATGTGTTTGAAATGGTGAAGGCCGACAATTTTATTATAGTTAATTAATTAACAAATTAGGTATGACTTTAATTAAGCACATAATCTTCCTAAAAATTGTCGGCCTTCGCCATTTCAAACACATTGTTTGTTCACTTCATACTGTTGTGCTATAAGTCACCCAAAAAGTGCGAAATACATATCAGTTTAAAATAAACGAGAAATTCTGGGGAAGCCTGCTAGTGTAATGGTTAGTGTGTCCGCCTGTCAGCTTGACAGGTAGGGTTCGAATCACGCACAAAGCACTGCCCTGTCTATAGCTCTGCTGATGAGGCCTAATAGGCTTAAATGTACATACAGAGATCGACTTTTTCTCGATTTGTTTACGCTTTACATTTAAACCAATATGCACGCCTAATTCATTTAAATATAGTTAATTAATTAACAAATTAGGTATGACTTTAATTAAGCACATAATCTCCCAAAAATATCTATATATAGTTTGTTTTATTTTAATACATATTTAAAGTTTACATTTCAAATTGTTTTATTTTTAATCCTTTAATGAATTTGATGATTTTACTTACTTAGGGTACAAACTCGCTGACATTGAATTTTTTACTCCCACCCCTCAGGCAATATGTTTCAAAAATCTGTTTTTATATCGCCCGGAGTGTGTTTTTTATTTTGTACTAGTTCAATTAATTAACATTTATTTGAAATTTTATGATAGCTCCTAAAATAACTGTTCACTAATTATTTTTACTGCAATGTCACTTTTCTTTTTATTATTTGCACAACATTCTAGGTTAAAAAAACCCTGAATAAATCTAAACATTTATAAGAGCTTTTAAAATTCTAGAAAATAATTAATTTATTTTCATTGTATTTGGTAATTGTAGTATATAATTGTATATAAAAATGGTAAAGTATTTCCTCATTGCCTTTTATGTATTGTGATTGGCTCCTGACTTCGCTTATGTAAACAAAGGTGGAAAATCTTTTTGTTCTGATATAAATTTTTAAATCAATTGAGCAAGAGAAAGAAGTCTGTAATTTGAAATCATAAAACTGAAAATACAACCTCAAATAGGATATACACCAGATTCACTACATGGGTGTCCCATTGTGGTGTAATGGTTAGCAAGCTAGTCTTGCAGATCCTACTGAATAGCAAGTTCGATCCTCACAGGATGCCCCCATACTTGTAATTTTGTGTTTCATCCTATCTCTAGCAAACAGGTTGGGTAAATATCTATGATAGATCCCTTATAATCATAATTTATTTATTCTTTTCCTGGAAATGTGAATCTTGTTCAAGTCACTAGAATATACATGGGCTTTCTCTTTTGATGACGATGTAGAGATTATATTCCTTCTAACATTAGGCAATAAGTGGTGTTGCAACTGGTAGTAGTGCCAAATTCTTTAGACTTTTCAGCCTTCAGAGGTAACACATACCAGTTTTATCTTCTATCCATAGCATTTGGAGTAAAGCCCCCTTCCTGGCATTCCGTGTACATGGTACACATAAAAGGCTATTTGCCTATAGGACATTTCATTCTATTCTGTCTCTCTTCCATCCTGTTTTGTGTTTTTATTCTATTAAGTTTGCTCAAGCAATAAAGTATACTTGTTATTACTTTCGTCCTGAATTGTTCTATATCTTTGTATCATTCGAGAAGATAACAATATACAACCAACAATCATTTTCTACCTAACAATGTAGGTTTTATAATAAAAATGAATAAATAAAAATTTAATTTGATTTTAAATCAGTTTTCTTTCTTTCAGATGAAAACGGTTTTTTTTTGTTTTTTGTTTAATAATGAAAGTGTGTAAAAGAAGGCAGTCATTTGCAATCCACAATTCCAACCAAAATAATAGAAAATGTATTGCCCCAAAGATTGGAAAGTGAAATTCTCTGAAATAGCCATTTGGGGCTTGTTTCTATTGTCAGCCATCTTAGAACCACTCTGGTGGAGTAGGGAAGCTGTTCAAGGGTTTTGGAAACCAAGTGTTTCAATAGCAATAGGTATGAAAAGAAATCATTTTGAATGTGACAGGTACCTACTCATTTTATGATTCTCAGCCTGTCAATGCCTGGATTTGTCATTGATTTAACCAAGTTACCTCAGAGAAGGTGCTGCTACAGGTAACATCTCAAATAAAACACCTGTCACCTTGGAGCAGGAAAATTGTCTCATCAACCTCATATCTGAATGAATTAGCCATCACTTGAACTATAACTGAAATTGATTACTTTATAAAAATAGTTGACTGTTATCATGTCATAATTCACTTGTAAAGCTCTGACATTTTTGGCTCAATTTCAGCCAAACTTTCATTTCAATTTTTAAAGTCATGCCAGGAAAGTTTTTAGATTGTACTCAGAGATCCAACTCGGACTGTTTCTTAGGTGAAATCTGTTCCTTGGGCTCTATGTCTTACTGTTCACCTTGCTGTAAAATGATGTGCTTACCCACTCTTTTGGTAATCATTACAAAAAGTAGTTATTTACTAAGCTTAGTTGTAGCACAAGTATTGGATACCTAATTAAAATCAAACTTATTAATAATGGCTTGCTAATCCAGCTAATTACACCACATGATAGCTCTCTTTCTCCTTACATACACTTCAACCGTCTCTGTCATAGCCAGGTACCATGCTATTTTATCTCAATGGTCATCCAGCCTAAAAATGCTTAGAAACACATTAAAACAATTTAAGTTAATACTATCATTCCAAGTCTAGAAAATGGAAAATTTAAATCATTTAATCTATTTTTTATTAAATTTTTTTTTATTAAATTATTAATTTTTAGTTTTTTTCCTGGGTATTTGAGATCTCTGAATGAACTAAAGTTGTCTTTTGCACATGCACCATACTTGGTGTAATCAAGGCAGTAACTTTTAGTAAATGAATGATAAAATCAAATAAAACATTCTTGTACCCAGCTATGGTTAGTGGAATGAGAACAGGATACCCTCGTGGATTGAATAAATGGTTGGGTTGAAAGTTCCGTGATGGTTCCCAATTATGACAAGAATGTTCCCGAGTCTGGCAAGAAATAACTGAAGAAGGCCAGAGGGCACATCAGCTGAAATGTTGTACAGATAAAAATAAAGATGAGGACAATAGTCCGAATAATCCAAATAATACACATCCTTTAAATATGAATAATTAGCCTAAACTTTAATAAGAGTGACTTTCCTTTATTTTTTCTTTGGTTTCTTTGTTTTTTTAATGCCATATCAACCTTTATGTGTTATTTAATGCCAAAACCATCCTTGTAGAAGAACAATAGTGGTACTATTTAACCCATAACTAAAGGGATTAGGGGGTTTGTACCTTTCCTAATAGTATTAGTGTAAAAGTGAACGTAATGGTTTGCTTTGATGACAGAGTCTAGCACATTATCCACTACACTATAGGGACTCACCTTGCTTTATTTTTGATGACCATCATACAACCTATCTATAATATGGGCAAATACTGCTAGTGTACATAATTTTAGGGGATTTTCATAATGAAAAAATGTATTTGATGTTGTTATGTTAGGAAAAATAGGTTGATTAAAAATGATGACAAATGCAACTCTAAGTTTTACTTATCACTTGTTTACAAAGGAGTGAGAAATATATATTGATCTTATGTCAAATTGTAGCTCACATATTTCTGATCAGAGCTTGTCTGACAATTTGATCAAATAGAACGAAGAAAAGCAATTTAATAGCATCAATAATCAATCTTGTCACTCTAAACAAATTAATCTGTTAAGTGACTTTCATAGAGTCTATATCCAAGTGCAATATTTTCATGTTTTATAATTTCATAGAGTCAATGATATTGTGCAATATTTCATGTCTCATAATTTGTTTTAAATTCTTTTTTTGGTTTTTTGATTCTTTCATGATTGTAGTATCCTGGAATTATATTTAGGGTAGGCACTTATTATAATACTTTGCACTGGGGCACGGTCTCAATGTATGTATGAGAACGATTCTCCGGCTCCGTATTACAGTTGTTGGATGGGATGATACCGAATATAATACTATAATGAGGGGTTTCTTCTAATGCTGACCGTTCCACAGATTATAGTATTATAGGGCCCTGACGGAAAGCTGGTTTTGTTCCTTTTCCAACTCAGCTGAAATATGATAACCAAAAGCTGTCAACGGGGTAAAACAAAACAAACAGGAATGCCTTCTGATAATTATACACAAAATATATACATTTATTGTTTTTTTTATATACAATGATTAATATTCTTGTATAATGTCAGAAGAGCGAGGTGATTTCTTTGTTAGTTGACTGGCGATCTACTGCTAATGGATAACTAATTAACTTAGTTTGTTACCGAGTGGCAGGACGTCAGAGAGCAGTATGGAGGGCGACAAGGGATCAGACGTGTAGCGATGTGTAGCGAGTCTTCTGGTTGTGGTGTGCCAGACTCTGGCGTACGTTTCTCCGCTTCTCTCTTCCTTTTTCGGTCTGTCTTCTTGGTCTCTTTTCTTTGGTCTCTATCTGGTCTGTTATTTATGGGATCCAGACCTCCCCACCCCTAACATATGTCTCCGATTGGCCAGCCACTCGATACTATTGCCTACGTGTCTAAATGGCCTTGTGCCAGCCTAGTTTGTATCTTTCCATTTGGGTTTTTCCAACTACAACGAGTCAAGGCCAACCATTGTTTTATTTATGTAAGAATTTAAAATTCCTATCTTCTAAGTCAAATTCCATAATTTAAGGAATTTCTTTACCTATGTGAGAATTCTTTGTTTAGATAAATTTTTTATTTTTGATATAAACAATTATTATTATTATTATCATTATTATTATTGTTTTGCTTATTTTTACTTTTAATTTTAACAAACTACCATAATTAATAATTAGGGTAGTTTTAATTAAATAGTAATTAATTAACAGATCACCAATCAACCCATGACACTTTAATAGTGTTACAATCCACTTCCATATCCGATCCTGTGTCCCAAGTATTTAATCTCTGCCTTCCCAAATTCACTCTTATCCATGTGGACAGTGAGATTTGCCTGCTCGTGTCTACTAAATGTATCGCCTAACGATTTCATGTGCTCCGTCCAATTATCATTGTAGATAACTATATCGTCTACATAGGCGGTGACGTGTGGTAGTCCGTTCAAGCAATAGTTCATCATTCGCTGAAAGGTCGCTTGGGAATTTTTCATACCAAAGGGCATGACGCAGTATTGATACAGGCTGTGTGGGGTAACGAAGGCCGATATTTCCTTCGCTCTTTCCGTCAGGTGTACACACCAGTATCCTTTCAATAGGTCCAACTTAGTGATATATTTAGCCTTCCCGATACTGTCGATACAATCATCCACTCTAGGGATGGGGTGTGAATCAGTTTTAGTGACTGCATTAACCTTACGGTAGTCCGTACAGAAATGATACGTTCCGTCCGCTTTGCCCACTCGCACGCACGGTGATGACCAACTGCTCCTCTGGGTTCAACGAAACCATGTTCAAGCATATACTCTATCTCCTTATGCATTATTTCGGTCTTGTGGGGGTTGACGCGATATGGGTGTTGTTTCACCGGGGTGACGTTCTCGACTTCCACATTGTAACGGATGATGTTCGTTTGCCTGGGGACATCTGGGAATAAGCTGCAAAAATTATTTATGAGACGGGTTATATCATCCTTTTCTTTGGAGTCCAGATGTTCAATCTTGGTTGTGAAATTGGCTAGAATTTCCAAATTCTGCAATTTCTGGGGGTGGTCGCTCCTGTCTTCCACGACTTCACCGTAACATTCCCTATGGGTACTTAAAGACATGGGCCCAGGGGTGATCAAAACGGGATTTTCCTTCCCTCTCTCGTGATAGGGTTTGACAATGTTGACATGACACATTTGGGTCACTTTTCTGCGGTCAGGGGTGCTAATTATGTAGTTGAGGTCGCCGACTTTTCGGAGAACTTTGTATGGGCCGTGGAATTTGGCCTTAAGGAGGTGACTGGATAAGGGTAATAATATTAGCACTTGATCTCCTATTTCGAAGCTTCTATGGACTGCATTTCGATCATAGCGGTGTTTCATCCAGCTCTGGAGATTTTCTCTCGCCACTTTACTGGTTCCGTATAAACGTTTTCTAAATCGAGTCATGTACTCGGATAGGGATTCCTTTGTTGGACTGTCCTGCATCCATTTCTCTCGCAGACAAAGGTCCTCTTACAGAATGTCCGAAGACCATCTCGAAAGGGGTGAATCCTAAAGATTTTTGTGGGGCATCTTGGGCTGCAAAGATTAGGAAAGGGATGCCTTCGTCCCAGTCTTTCTGGTGGTCGAGGCAATAGGTTCTGATCATGGTTTTGAGGGTCGAATGAAATCGTTCCAAGGCTCCCTGGGATTGGAGGTGGTATGCGCTCGATTTTACTGTTTCGATGCCCAGAGATTTCAAAGACTGCTGGAACATTCGGGACATAAAATTAGATACTTGGTCCGTTTGCACCATTCTCGGCAACCCGACCATGGAAAAGAAATTAAGGAGGGCCGTTGTGATCTTCCCGGCCGATATCCTCCTCTGGGGGATCGCTTCAGGAAATCGCATTGAGGCGCACATTATAATTAGTATGTATTGGTTCCCGCGCTTGGTCCTGGTGAGCGGTCCAACGCAATCTACGAGGACGCGACAGAAGGGTTCCTTGAAGACGGGGATATTCTGGTTCTGCTTTCCGACCATCTGGCATGCGTGGCAGGTCCGGTAATACTCAACCACATCCCTACGGATCCCTGGCCAATAAAATTGTCTTGTTATACGCTCAAAGGTTTTGTGTACACCTAAGTGTCCTCCCATGGGTACCTTGTGTGCTGTCTTCAACACTTCGTTCCTTCGTTCCCTTGGTAACACTAGTTGGTATGTCACCGACCAATCCTCGGAGGCGGGTGTGTGTATAGGTCACCATTTTCTCATCAAGATTCCATTTTTGATAAAGTAGCCGGACGGTATCTTGGCTAGCTCCTCTTCGGGTAATGCGTCCCTAAAAAGAGGCGTGATCTCACCATCCTCCTTCTGTTCATTCTCAAACGGTTTTCCCGCGTCAGGGTTATCCTTCACAACTCCTTCGACGTCCTTCTGACTCGGCACTACCAGTTCAGAGGATATTAAGTCCAACTCCTCCTCGTGGTTTAAACATGAGTGGGTGGTTTCGGGCACTCTTTTATCCCCGGTCCTTATACGGGTCTCTGATCTAGTTACTGCACATGACGGGAATATTCCAGGATATTCCTTTTCTAACGCCTCAGTTTGATCTGAAAAACTTGGTTTCACCGTCACCCTCGGAGTGGGTATGACCCTTTCTCCGGCCAAGTCATTCCCTAACAACATGGATATGCCTTCCATGGGTAGTCTGCTGACCACTCCAACTATGGGCCCTCTTATCATGCTGGATTCAAGGAAAATTCTGTGAAGTGGGATGCTAAGAAAACTATTTCCGACTCCTTGAATTATTACAAGTTTGCCTGTGGCTGTGTCTGATTTAGGCGGTAAACAACTCCTTAAAATTATGGTCTGTGTGGCACCGGTGTCTCTCAAAATTGTTACTTGATCTCTCTTCGTGTGGTCATCTACAGCGCAAACACATCCGGCTGGCACGAAGGGTCTATATTCCTCCCTAACAATACATCTGTCCCCTTCTTTCTTCTGCAAAGCAGTGGACTATAAGGTGTCCTGCCTTACCACAGTAATAACAGACATTATTCCTCTTTTCTATCGGCCGATGTGCGGGGTGTTGGGGGGTTGGGGTTATAATGCTGGCCTCTCCAATTGGGTGACTGGTTTCTCGCTCATTCCGACATTAGCCGTTACTCGTGGTCTCACATTGCCCTCTTCGAATAAGCTGTTATTCCTCGTCCGTTCTCACTTGTGTGTTAAGGCATATTCGTCTGCCGCCATCGCCATAGAGTAAGCTGTCTCAATATGCTGCTCGTTAAAGAATGTTTTGAGGTCATCATGAACACGTTCCTTGAAGTTCTCCATCAATAACAGCTGCCTAAGTTTTCCGTAGCCAGATCCGACTCCTTTAGCCGTATTCCATCTATCAAAATATGTCTCCAGCTGCCTGAAGAATTCCACATAGGTTTGTCTTTCATCTTTCCTGCAACTCCGAAATCTTTGCCTATAAGCTTCAGGTACCATTTCGTAACTCCGCAATATAGCTGCCTTCATGGTATCGTAATTCGTGCAATCTTCGATTGACAACAAAGCATATACTTCCTGTGCTTTTCCCCTGAGTGCTGTCTTTATCAGTGTGGTCCAGCTTTCTGGTGTCCACTTTAGGTTAGAAGCGATTTTCTCAAAGTGTTGAAAATATTTTTCGACGTCTGTCTCATAAAATGCTGGTACTAGTTTAACCTGTTGAACGAGATTGAACTCGTCTCATCTTTCTTCTCTCAAAGTCCTTCTAATCTCACTCTCCCTTGACCGTGACTCTTTGGATAGTCTGATCTTTTCTAATTCTATCTCTTTTTCAGCCTAATTTCCTGACTTTTTATGCTTCAATTCTGGCTTTTTCCAACTCAATCTGCGCGTGAGATAAGCTAGGTGAATCTGTTCCCAAGTCGTCTAATATACATTCTTCAAAGACATCATTGTCCACCATGTGTTCCAATATTATCCTGACTAACTGTGTTTTCCTCATTGCTCTCTTGACTTCCAATTCCAACTTCAAGCCAATTTCTAAAATACTATCCTTCCACAGTCTGACAAGCCCTTCATACGTGGGAGATTCTAAAAATGTGTCCGCCACAGACATTCTAATTCCATGTTTCCCGCCAATTCAGTGTTTGTGTTTTCGGTTCCTCTATGGAGTGTTATAGAGAGTATAAAATGAATGAAATATCCCGGATGACGAGCCCCCAATTCTTGTTACGCCCACACACTCGTTGGGGTCGTCCAGTGTGCGCTTGCAACAAGCAATGATAAAAAAAAAACAAAAAAAAATATGCGAGATAGGTCCCAATTATAAAATAAACAAATATTAATAAAAAGGGAGGTGGGATTTCAAACACTTCTCTCTTTCTGCTGCCGTGAAAGGGGGGGATAGGAACCAGGCAAAGATCAGCACAATAACAACAACTGAAATGACGACAACACCAACCGCTTTGAATGAACGTGTAAAAGTTTATTTACACAAGAAAACAAAGGTGGGGGGGTAAAGGTACAATGTTCAAGCCTGTGTATTGACAGGGTGGGTGGAGCTACTAGATAAATTCTTCTTCTGAGATGCGTAGGCAACCGGCCAAGTGAACACATAGACTAGCATATAAATACGGTTCACACAATCGGCAAATAGATTTACAGAATACAATGGCAAAATCATATAATACAGAATGCAACAACAAAATGTACTTTTCCTTCAACTCACGATTCGTTGCATAACCTCTCGAAATGAATGTCCTTTCATTTCCATGAATGATTAAAACCTGTTAAAAGTCATTTCTCTCAAAAATCCCAAAGTCAGACAAAAAATTCTAGTCAAAATAACAGTAATTCAGTCTCTTTTCTTTCCCTTTTCTTTTTATTCACACTTCTGGTCATTCGTATTTTCTGTTAATCATCCTTCCTCATAAACAAATGGGTAGTAATCTCTCAGAGCGAGGGAGTGCACGTCTTGTCACAGGTCGGGTTTGTTAAACTGGGATCTTCCTTTGGACGTGTGCAAATTCTTAGTGCGAAAAACCAAGGAGACGCCGGGAGGGGGGGTTGCACCCTGATTGTTACCATAACGACGGGGGTCACTGTGTCGTTTGCACTCTTAAATCTCTTTTCAAACTGAATCAACCAACGGTTTAACGTATGAATACTAGTGGACATACTGATAGGGTGTCACACCCTATAATGGTGAATATTTAAAAATTTTTTCATATTTTTATTTACATTTAATATATATATACAAATATTTAACCCTATACTGGTGAATATTTTGAAACATTTTCATGATACTTTTATTTACATTTAAAATATTTTTTTAAAGATGTAACCGTAAACTTGTGTTTTGAAACAATTTTAAATTTTTCTACAATTTTTTGTGCATGACAACAATTTAAATTAAAGTGAGTGTACAATTTAAGAATATGGACAAAGATTTGATTTTACGTTAAAATTTAGTCTGAAAAAAATCATACGTCGTATTATCGGCTGTCCAAAGTAAAATATTTTTAACACGCTGTAAAAAAATAATTCAATGGATAAAAATATAAACAAATTACATATTTAGAAAGATTATTTTCTTTTCTTTCTAACCAAATAAATATTTTAAAGAGTGTACCAAAAAAAAGAATTTGATTTTACGTTAAAATTTAGTCATAGTTGTAGCGGACATTTTAAATGACTGCTAGCCAACAGCTGATATTCTTTCTTTCTTCTTCTTCTTCTTCTTCTTCTTCTTCTTCTTCTTCTTCTTCTTCTTCTTCTTCTTCTTCTTCTTCTTCTTCAGGCAGCTGAAATAGGCAGCAGCTATATGATACTTTCCAAAAATCGTTTGATTTTTGTTTAATTAATTAATTATATCCCTTAATCAGTAAAAATCAATACCCAAATTTAGTGTGTTTCTTAGAAGGTTATTAAGGTATATGCAAGATTTCAAATCCGAGTGATGTCTCTTTTCAGAGTTATAGATCGACATGTACATACCAAACTTTCTTTTATATATATAGATATATATATAAAACCAACCATGTGTAGGATGTGGCACAAGTTCAATTTCTTAAGCAGAGTTTAACAGGTTTGAATTCAGAGTTTTTTTCTTGACTCATTGTCTAACCAAGGTTAAAGAGCCCAGTTTACCCTACTATTTACCCACAGCTGGAGGGAGAGTAGTTAGATTCATACCATTCCCAAGAGTATTAGTGCTATATAAAATGCAACCAGCCTCGATTCAAGGTAGAGTTGCCTTGTCCATTTCCTACAATAGCCATTACATCATGTACCTTCGTATCTTTAGTTTAGAAGAAAATTAAGTTTTTATAAAAAATTTTTAGGAGGTGTACTTATTTATGGACAATACTGAATGTTTGAATTCACCTGATGTGTATAAATAAAATGACTTTTTTAAAGAAACATAATTAATTAAACTTTCTTAACTTGCAGGTATATAAAATGAATTATGAGTCTGCTAAATTAGCTAGGCAGGCGGCAGATGATGTTTTTATGGCTACAGGTACGTAATTATTTCTTGGCAAGGAAAGTTTCACTTCAGAATTTTAAATCATATCAGGTAAGTGACTTTTTGTCCTTGTTATAGGTACTTTAATAAACTCTAGTTTAGAACCATAAGGTAAATGTTGTATACAGTGACACTATTAATTTCTGGGATGAAGAATTGTCATTATTATACATTGATGTACCCAGATGAGTGTCCTTGTCTTGGTTGTTGTTATAGTTAAATTTGAGGTGGGGTGAGAAAATTGGCGCCATTTTGTAATCTATTTCTGTCTATAAAATGGGTTCTAGAGCTTCTCTACTCCTGAAAATTGGATTCTAGAAGCTTTTTGGTCTGAGGAATTGAAAAATCTTATCAAAATAGGCATAACATTAACCCTTTTAAAGTTATTAAGAATTTTCTTTTACCTTTAAATTATTATTCTACATATATTGAACATTATTTGTACCAAAGATGGAGTTTGGTTTTTGCCCACAAGCGAAGTTACAACATCAATTAAGATTTGGCACTTTTACGTACAGCCATTCAATAAGCACCATATGGAGCAAAATAACTGTCAGAGTTCGATGGAAATTATCAGGATGGTTGGATATATTTAAAATAATATACAAACAATATATTTCCCATATATTAATCATATTGCCTGCAAAATTCTGACAATATACAAACGTCAATATCAGCACCACATTTCATTTTAGAATTGAAAATTGGAAGGTAACAAAAATGATAACACTATCCTTGGTACCACCAATTTTCCCTGTGAAATTTACCCCCCTATATTTAACACAATGAAACTTGCAAAAGAATTAATATTATCTTGAAAAAATTTTTTCCATTCAAAAGAAAAAACCTTAAACAAACTGCTGATGATTTTAGAAAGTTTTTTCAGCTTAAGAAAATAATGGAAATTATGATTGAAAAACAAGGTTTTCATTTTTGCACCGTTAAATCAACTGAATTTTAATGTAGCCAAAAACGAGTTACGAAAAGAGGATTTTTTAAAGATTATATGAAAAATCAATTAATGTTCCGATTTTCACAAATATTACCATAACTATTTACCTTTGGATGTAAATGTGTCTGAAATAGTTTTTTTCCTAAAATGTATTAAGGGAAATATTTTTTTACGAGTTCTACTTTATTTCATGAGATATTAAAAAAAATAAAGCGTCAAAAATTGTTTTTACTTTTTTTCTATAAAGATAAGAGGCTGAATAACTATATCAAAAAATTTGTATGATATTCAAGGCAGTAGTTTTTGTAGAAAAAAATCATGTATTCTGAAATAAAAAGTGCAAGTCATATCTTGTTTTTGGTTATCCAACCACCATACTACGCATTACTACAAGTAAAAAAAACAAAAAACGTTCATTCTAAAACGAATTAATCTTTTTCCTTAATAACATTTTGATAAACAATCATATTTCAATATAATTGGATCACAAAGGATTTTTCTATCTTTTGTATTGACCGTTTTTGTTCTTTTTGTTTTTATTTGTTAAAAATGATGACAAGACTTTTCTATTGAGATATCTACAAATTGGTGAATGTGTTTTTAAAACTTAACTTCCATACGTCTCAAAAAAAAAAAGACGTCATCAAATTCCAGGGTTGCAAATTGGTCCCAATATTTTGACATTCGGATTGACAATGATTATATACAACTACCAACATAATCCTGATAATTTCCATCGAACTCTGACAGTTATTTTGTGCTTATTGAATGGCTGTATGTAAAAGTGCCAAATCTTAGCTGATGTTGTAACTTCGCTTGTGAGCAAAAACCAAACTCCATCTTTGGTACAAATAATGTTCAATATATGTAGAATAATAATTTAAAGGAAAAAGAAAATTATATGCAGTGCCACATTGTGATTTTTTCACTTATTGATCTTGCATTGAAAAAATCAGAAATTATTAATAATGTGAAAAGGGTTAACTTTATTCCTCAGGCCTAAAAGTCTCTATAAACCAATTTTTAGAAGTAGGAGAGTTATAGAACACATTTTATAGACAAAAATAGATTACAAAATGTCGCCATTTTTCTTGCACACCTCAAATTTTTCGAGTTCAAAATCGACATAACCAGGCGAATATCTCGAATTGGAAGCTCAATTTTGGGGATTATCTAATTTTAACATAGTCTACACCTGTACAAAATTTCAGAAAAATTGAAGGAGGTGGGTGACAATTTCATTTTTTTTACTGATGATTTCACATGGAATTGCCCAAATATTATTAACTCTTCCTAAGTAGTTAAAGAAATCAGCCATAAATAGTTTGGTCTTCAAGATTTGAATATTTTTACAATTACACAATAAATAAAAAATGTACAATGATTTAATTTTACTGTGAAAATATTTAAAAAAAATATTTCTGTTATTTCAGGTATTCGCAGGTACGTAGCTGGTGCCATTGGACCAACAAATCGTACATTATCTTTGTCACCTTCTGTTGAGAAACCAGAGTACAGAAATATTAGTAAGTTTAATTGTTTATTCTTATCAAAAAAAGGTTGTATACTTTATTATTTAAAGGTTTGTTTTTGTTTCTTTAATTTAAAGTTACTGAATTCATTCTCTTTTTAAAATATATACATATTCATAATTCTACTTGGATATGGTACATTTTAGATTGATCTTAAGTTTTTTTTAAAATCTTATACAAAATTTAAATTGTTTTAATGTTTATCATATATTGTTATGTAATGGCCCTTAGCAACACCCTCAGCACCTGACTATAGTAGATGTGATTGACAGGGACAGGTCAAAAGTTCAGTCGCCACTGAGGCAAGCTTGGGTGTTGTGAGAAATTTGAAAGTCAAATGGGCACACATGATTGGCTGCGGACAGTCGTGTGAGATTTGAGAGATTTAGTTTGATTTGAGAAAGTTAGTTGAGGCCTGGACAGCAAAATCTAACCTGGGGCTTAAGTAAGAACTGTCCCCTATTGGGGGTGAGCAATAATTTATAAATGAAAGACTGATTATCTTCCTCCATTGACTGACTGAAACCCCACCATATCTTCCTTTTGGGACCGGTCCAGAAAAGAAATATAACATCCGAAATAAACATGAGTGGTTTGTGTGGAAACCTGTATCTTTATTAAATGTCCAATCTGAGTAAAATAATGTTGTCTATTTACTTATAATATGGCTATATCACCCATAAATAACTATAAAGATTAGGCAGTAACTAAGACATGGTCACTACTGCTGGCTATTTTATATTTTAATCAGTAAAAACGTTCATGCTGTGATTTCCAAGCGAAATAAAAGTTCTTTTTTGTTTAGAGAGAAAAGGAATTAATAAGCCACCTTAAATGAAATGGTTCATTCCAACATGCATTCTGTTTGGTAGTGAAGGACAGATACGAGGAAGAAGGACAAAGATAATTCTACCCAAAATGTCCAACACCAGGGAGAAAGAGCGTTTGGATTTGGCATTATATACCTTTATATATGAGATGTCATGGTTAGTGTCTCATGATTTGTCCCTGTGTATTATGTTCCCGACTCACAGGTACTTCTTTACAGCCAAAAAGAGACAACTTCAATGCTATATTGTTTATTTTTATAAATTTGTTTGTATGTTACAGGTATACTTATTTTGGTAATTTTCACCTTTAGTTGTTAAAATTCCTAGCATAAAATTGTGCGTGTGCATTATCTGAAATGAACTTAATTGTTATTAAGAACACATTTTATGATATTTTTGTGTTATGTTTTCGAAAAAGTTTCTAAGATTTGTTTATTTCGCACGGAGACTTTCAAAATAACAACCAGCTTAGTTCAAAGTGAAAGTCAAGGGAGGTTACTCTAATTGCCTTATTTGATAGGAATTTTGACAACTAAAGGTGAAAATTAACCTTATTTTTTTTACTGTTACATGTTTATATTTTTGGTTAGAATGTTTCAGTGTGGCAGAGTTTGGTAATAAATAATACTTATTAGTATCTGTTTTGAGTGTATAATATTCCACTAGAAATAATAAGATTCTGGTATCTTTGGTTTAGAAGAAAACTATTTTACAGAAACATTGGAAGGGGTGTATGGTTGATATTGTATATTGTCATTATTTAACTACACCCCCTTGGGTATAGTATGTGACACATGATAAGTTTAACAAATGGACACATGTATATATGCATGGACAAGGGAAAATATCCCTGTCCCTTCAACCAATATCACACAAAGAAAATGGTAGATCAGTTCTAGATGGAGCTACCATTAACACTTGTGTAAAGTGGGAGGTATTTCTGCCCCATATATCCCTATATTTTCTGTAAGTTTGTTGGATTAAAAGTATAGTATTAAAAGCTTTAGCTGTTATTGCCTGGACAGGTAAAATGTGCTATTTAAAAAAAAAAAATTAGTGATATAATTCACATCTGATTTAGTTAGAATCTTTTCAGTATAGAATGATTTGACCCCATGAATGATTTAGAAGACAAAATACTCATAAATCTAATGTGATATGAGTTATACATGGAGTTCAGTCTGTTTAGTATTTACCCAAATATATGAGAATGGAAACCAAACTTTAGAAAGGAACAAGTCACTATATTCCAACTACATATAAGTCAAACAAGACTAACACACTCCTTTTTACTTAAAAAAGAAAATCAGTCAGATTACATAGCATGTTGAACACCCTGTACTATTAAACATATTCTAATAGAATGTTAGGATTTTGCTGTTATTAGACGTTTTTACAACACAAACAACATGAGAGATATATTTAAAAATGTCACTATAGATGACATTTTGTCCTTCCTGAAAGAAATAAGATTATACCAAAAAATATAGCAATAAACTTGAATTTTACCCTATAAACTTATCCCTCAAATTTATTCCCAATACATTCAGCAACAAACAACTGCAAACAATTTACTGTCAAAATCTAGAAAAGGCATAAAATAACTCTAGACAGGTTGATGTGCCGTTAAAATCAATCAATCAAATCTAATTTTTTTCCAGCTTTTGATGCACTTAAAGATGCATATAGTGAACAAGTAGAAGGACTTTTGGCTGGCAATGTGGACGTTCTATTGGTAGAAACAATATTTGACACTGCAAATGCAAAAGTAAGTTAATGTTTGTTTAATTTGCTTTTAGTCTAAATTTGAAAAGTAAGGAAGTGTTTATAGCATAATTAATACTTTTATATTGATTTTTATTTTGCTTAGCTTAGTACTACATACAAGACAAGACACGACTATTAGAAAGGTTGGAAAACTGTGTTATCCTAGTCTTTTATGTGGGAACGGGCTTGCCTGCCATAACAATCAGTATTCAAAATCCTGGCTTTTACTTGGCTCAAACACTGACTTTTGATACCAATGTGAAATATAACACTTTGGGTTAGACTTCTAAGCTTATTTATTGTTTTATATTATAAAATCTAAATTATATTTTTTTTATATATAAATTTGAATATCTGGTTATGGGAGAGTCTCCATGGTGTAGTGGCTAGTAAGCGAGTTTGAACTCCAGTCACGCTATTATGTTCACTAATACCCTTGGGAAAAGTATGAACCCACTCATCTCCCCAGGTATAGGTTCTTCCACAGGGAGGGCTTTGGCATTAAATCTCTTATAATAAAGACAAATGTCAGTGTGTCACAAATTTTTTCAACTTAAGCCCTAGAGGCAGCAGCCCAACATATCATACCATTTGGAAATCAGGCCAACTCCAGGAGCAAATTAAAAACATTCCTGGCTGAATCTGGATCCGCAATCCTGATATTTTAGATTCCTTAATTTTAATTACTGTGATTGTTTTGGGTGATTTTTGCAACAATTTTTTTTGTATGATAACAATTTTTATAATTTAGAATAACTAGCTTAATTGCAATCCGATAAGGTAGCTTTTAATCTAGTAACAAAATGAAGGTTGATATACCATTATAACTGGTTGCAGAAATAGAATGCTCTTGAATTTAGATTAAGATAGAAAAAGAAGATAAACTATTAGGTGTGTGCAAATGTTCCCAGTATCTCCCCCCACCCCACCCCACACACACACTTTTTAAAAACTTATATAGGAGAAACCTTTTTTTAATTAACCATAAAAAAATTAAAAAAACCTTTAAAAAAACTGTTGCACACATCTAATATAAAATTTATTAAAAATTATTTTGATAAGATATTTTTGTTCTGAAGGTTCTGTGTAACATTTGTGAGTTTAAAAAAATCTTTTCCAGGCTGCTTTATTTGCCATTCAGGAGATATTTGATAAAGAAAATGTTAAATGTCCCATTTTTGTGAGTATTTACCTTCTATTTCTTTATCTTCTTCCTTTCTTCTCTTTCTCCTATTGCTCCTCTTTTTATCTTTTTCATTTCCTTACTCTTTCTTCCTCTTTT
Source organism: Doryteuthis pealeii (assembly GCA_023376005.1). Taxonomy (NCBI): domain Eukaryota; kingdom Metazoa; phylum Mollusca; class Cephalopoda; order Myopsida; family Loliginidae; genus Doryteuthis; species Doryteuthis pealeii. The sequence goes on along the minus strand of CM042139.1, from coordinate 39,632,316 downwards.
CCTTCTCCTTCCTCTTTTCCTTCCTCTTTTCCTTCTCCTTTTCCTTCACTTGTTATTGTTGTTGTTGTTGTTGTTCTTCTAACATTATATCTGATTTTAGTTTACTTTCTTCATCATCACCATTAATAATAATAATAGTGATAATAATAATTTCCTTTTTTTTGCTCATTTGGATCAAAGGTTTAATCTTTTTATTTTCTTGAGTTTTACCATAATGTTTCAAAGAGACTAATAGTCATTCTGTGATTAAAGCAATTCTCTAAGTGATGCTTTCTGATATATTACTAGTACTAAGCCATTAACACATTCATTGATTCCTGGATGGAATCAATTTATATCCATATCAACATATTTATTAGTGTAATTTTCATTACAATATGCACCATAATTTTTTCTTTGATTTCTTATCACCCTGTATATTGTACCACACTTTTACTTTTCAAGTGCAAAGCTTTGTTCAATATTATAAATTTTAGAGAAGTATTATTTATGTATCATTCATTATCATCATCATGTTGCTCAATTAGCATGGATCTCCATGACAATCTCTCACCTTCTCTATCATTCATTGTCCCAGAGAGGTCCTCTGCGCAGCATCTAGTATCCACGCAGAGCTGGTCAATGTAGGTCCTTGCTGGGTGGCCCACATTAGCATGTCCATGTGTTGGCTTCCACAGGAAAACGTCACTTATCACTTATGAGTTCATCCTTGCTTTTCCAGCAGTGTCCAGCATGTCTTGTCCATCTCACTCGGATGATTTGTGAGATAGGAGGCAGGTGGCTGTACAGTTGCTTCCTTGTGGGGTGCTGTTTCCATGACTTGTTCAAGATCGCACACAGCATTCTTCTGCATCTCCCATCTAGTTTATTCTCCAGGCGTCTTGTTAGGGTCCAAGTGGTGCAGCCATACAGATGTATGTATCATTAATATGATAATAATATGGAAGCATTGAAACTGGGAATAGGAAACTATTACATGATATTTCATTATAAAAATCTGCATGTTTAATGATGCTTAATTTGGACTTTGAGATAGAAATTACGTCAGAAGTGAGTTTTCATCTTGGTTGTTATTCTAGTTATGTTTCAGCTATCATAATCTCTAGCCTTCTTCTTCAGGTGTCTGTAATAGTGATCTTCTGGGAATTTTGAACTGAATCTGAAGCAGTACTAAATAAACAATGCAGAGAACCAGATGTTCACCCTGAAACGTTTGATAAAATTGTGTTGTAAAATGGTCTGTACACAGGGAGGCTGAAAATATAGACACAAAATAGGGTGTTTTTTTAAAATCAATCAAAAGTGTTCACGCCCAAATACAAAGTCATTTCAGTTGATCTACTTTGATCCATTGGTTTCCTATAAAAAAAAGATAAGTTTTTCAATTCAAGGCAAACTATAGGGAAAGCTGGTCAAATAACTGAATGGAATAGAATGTCAATTAATTTGTTGTATAGCCATATATACCCTTCTGCCATACTTGGGTATATAATAGAGAGACAGAGAGATATATTAGAGACTAGAAGTGGCTACCCGGCACTGCCTGGGTAGAGGGGGGGGTAAAAAGGTAGTCTCGCAGATTCATTATTGTTGAATTGCAAGTTGGATCCTTACAGGATGCCCTATTAAAATCCCTATGTTAAAAAAGACCTTGTATTGATCCAGACACTATGAAAGTAAAAATTTATGTCTCCTATTTAAAATAGTAAATGCAAAGAATTCCATGCCGTTATCATTTAAATTTTATTGGTAGAGGCCAATTTTTAAAGTTAGTACTCCAGATCCATTATTACTGAATCGTGAATTGAATCCTCGTGGGATGCCCCATTTAAATCCCTATGTAAAAAAATAGACCTTGCATTGATCCAGCTACTCCGAAAAGAAATGTTAATGTCTACTATCTAAAATATTAAATGAAAAAAAATTCCATGCTGTTATCATTTAAATTTTATTTTTTAATTATCTTCACGAATATAAATCAAATCTATTATTTTTGCTTAAAAAACAAGCCTTGGTGATATTTAATGCGTATATATATTTACTTTGTCATTAATTGTATTATTTTCAAAGTTTCCTCTGGACATACATATACACACAACTGCCCTTTATATATGTATAGATAGATAAATAGAGATGGTCTTACTTGCTTCTCTTCTTACTTGTTGCTGACTTGTTACTCCTAACTGCTTCTTCTTCGGTTGCCATTTTAAGGGTTGATTTCTTTCTTGTTTCTTCTTACTTCTGGGTCTGTTGTTGTTTCAACCAAATTCGCCTGTAAGCAAAAAAGAAAAGGTGATTTTACTTAAGAAAAGTCTACTTATATATTGAATACACTGTGGACACACACACTCACACACACATACACACACACACACACATACACACACACACACACACACACACACACATATATATATATATATATATATATATATATATATATATATATATATATATAATCAAATTAAATTAAGATTAAAAATGACCACAGTTTGATAAAACCTAAATTGTTTAAGAAAGTTGATTGTGTATTGCACCCTATCTATGGTGATGGGTAAATACATATACATACATATATACGTCAACTAGGGATACCCAATTTTGTCATCTGCTAAGTTTTTAAAAACAAATTAGAATTAATTAAATCTATTATTTAAGGTCAAACTTTTGTCTAAAATGATAAGTAGTAACATAATGACCATCATTAAAAAAAAGAAAAATATCATTACATATGCAGTTTATTTTTAATAGATTTAATACGATTTGTTTTGGTCAATTTCGACGCGATCTGCCATTAACGCTATTTTTCAAGGGTTTTAAAGCGCTTGTTTACAATTTGAATGTAACATTAAAATCAGGTAATTATCCGATTTTAATGAAATTTTCAGTATTGATTTATCAATTAATAAATTTTATAATGCATCAATTATTTTATTTCAAAACTTTAATTTAGTATTTTTGCTATGAAAAATTAATATATAAAATTCATTTAAAATATGAAAAGCCTGATGTTAAGTTTAAAATGTTATATTTTTAGATTCTAAAAATAAATATCTATTTAATGCAAACCTTATTTTATTATATCAAAGTATACTTTTTGAAGAAAAACTCAACTGAAAATGTACCCCCCTTTTTAAGCAGAAAAAATATTGATGTATAATTTTTTCTTTTATAAGATAATAGCCAATTAAATAATTATTGAAATAAGTAAAAAAGAAATCTCCAAAAAATTAAGTATTTATTATTTTTTTACATTTTATTTTTCGATTTTTGGTACTTATTTTCTCATAGAAAAGCCACTTTAAAAAATTTTTTTTTTGTTTCTATTCATAACTTCGGTCTTTTATCTCTTTATTTATTCTGTAATTAGAAAACTATAAGACCAACTCGAACAAAATGTTACGCCCCCAACATAAGGGGGGTCAAAATTAAGTGACCTGAAAAAAATGAGAAAGTTTTGAAATAAAATAAATAATGCATTATAAAGATCATTCATTGATAAATAAACACTGAAAATTTCATTAAAATCCAATAATTCCCTGATTTTTGGTGAATTATTTTCTGTAGGGGGGGCTAAAGTCATTTTGTCAAAAACGCAGTTTATCTTCATTTTGGGTATCCCTAACGTAAACATATGTACGTGCTACGATTGTAGAGTGTATACTATTTTAGCTCAAACAGATACTATAACAAAATGTATCTTACTTTTGTAGCAGAGTTTTATTCCAGTTGGTTTGTTGGATTTTACTGTATGTCAATCCTTGGGATATTTTAGGCCAAAGACGTTTTTTGTTTTATTTATTCCTGTTGAGTATTCAATTTTTTAAAACACATTTTTTACCTAACCTATAGATGGGACCCTAACAGGTACTACCACTCCAGATCAGAGTGGACCTCAGAGTAATGGTGATGAAGGGTTACTCCACATTACCCAGAGCTCTGAAATTGGAACCTCACCATTAGATGCAGTTTAACATCATACCCAGGACACTAAGACCCTCTATCATATAGCACATAAGAGGGTTGAGGGTTTGCCATAAGATCAATAAGGTTGGGATATCATATAGGTGCTAGGGTTTGACATAATCAGCCAATTAACCAGGGACCCGTCTAGATCAAGTAAGGGCCAAAGTAGAGTTTTGCATGTCATCGACTGCTCAGGCCATCATGCTACCAACTTCACACCTCCTGCCATCTAACACCCTACTGACCTCTCACCTCATACCACACAAACCCCAACATCATACACATCAAACTCTTAAATACATAAACATGAACACACAAACATGAACACACATACAAAAGGAATATCTTCCAATTAATTTTTCTGTCTAAGAGACTTCACCCCCCAAAAAATTGTTACCCTTATAAGTGAATGCAGCAAACTGGCACAAAAAGAATACAAGAGTAGACATGACTGGATAGGAAAGGTGGTCCACTGGGAATTTTGCAAGAGTCTGAGAATTTGACCGTACTGATAAATGGTATGTGCACAAACCAGAATCTGTCCTAGAAAATCAACTGCATAAAATTCTATGGGACTTTGAGATACAAGCAAATCAACCAATTCTGACAAGAAAACCAGATTTAATAACAATTAGGTAGAAGAAAAGAACTTGTCAACTGGTGGATTTTGTCATTTCAGTGGACCTTTACAGTGGGAGAAAAAAAGAAAGCAAAAAGATAGACAGATACTTGAATCTTGCCAAAAAGCTGAAAAAGATGTGGAACATGAAAGTGATGGTGATACTAATTATAGCTGGTCGTCCTTGGAATGGTACCCAAAGGCCTGGAAAAGAGACTGAGTGTACTGGAGATTAGAGGAAGAATTCAGACCAGAGTAAAGGATGAGTTTATAAAGTTTGATTTGGGGTTCTGCTGACCAATGTATGTTTTTGTAGCTCAGTTGGTTAGAGCAGCTGGTGTGTTTAATCAGGTTTACATTCTATTATTTCTGATTCATGTTATTCCTTGTTGTCATCAACCCAAGTGAGTTGTATTAAAAAAACCAAAAAAGAAAAAAAAACAACCAACCAAAAATTGAGACGAAAGAAAATCATAGTCATAATTAATAGTAAATTTCAGCTGGTCTGGTAAAATCATCAATTCTGTAATGCTTTTGAATTAGGAGAAATTTTTATAAAACATTTATAAATCAATGAGAACAATAAATGTTTAAGTTTACTAAATTACAAACTTTTTCTATACATATTTTTTTTTACAGGTGACTGGTACGATTGTGGACAAGAGTGGAAGGACACTTTCTGGACAAACAACTGAGGCATTTGTTATAAGTGTTTCTCATGTTAAACCTATGTGGTATGTTTTTCTAAAGACTCTTTTCAAAATATCTTAAAACTGACAGCAAAAGCAGATCCTGTAATTCCTTGCCATACATTCACAGATAAGAACTCATTGGACACATGGCCTAGTGGATAAGGTAGTTAGGTTAAAACAGTTCTAAATGACAGTTATCTCTAGATTACAGGTTCAATCCTGATCAAGGGCAGCAGTAACATAGAATAATAATTAACACAGCTTAACGCCCCTAACCCAGCTATGGTTTGTGGAATGAGAACAGGATACCCCCGTGAACAGAATAAAGGGTTAGGTTCAAAGTTCCGTGATGGCTCCCAATTACGGCAAGAAGGTTCCCGATTATGACAAGAAAGTTCCTGAGTCTGAAAAGAAGGTTCCTGAGTCCAAGAAGGTTCCCGAGTCTGACAAGAAATACCTGAAGAAGGCTGGAGGGCATATCGACCAAAACGTTGTGCAGATAACAATGAAGATGAGGACAATAGTCCTAATAATGCAGATAATACTAATTATCAAGCCTCAAGCATCTCAAACATTCAGAGAAAAAGAACTCATTTATTTGTATTTGCAAATTCAAATCCTTGAACGTAAACTAAATGTTTTCTAATTGCTGTGTTTACAGTTTTGTTTTCCAAATTTATCCTGTTACCTTAAAGGAGAGTGTGTGTGTGTGGGGGGGAGGCCCTGTTGTGTAGTGGTTAACATGCTGGACTGTAACACTGTAGTAAGTAAGTTCAAACTCCAGTTGTGCTATTATGTTCACTTTTGGACAAATATCTTTGGGAAAGATATAAACCCCCTCATCCCCCAGCTGTGGATTAGATAATATCACTACTATTCTTCTACAAGGATGGCTTTGGCATTAAATAACCCATGAAGGTTGATATGCCATTAAACAAAAAACAAATTAAATCAAAAGAGATCACTGTATATACACCAACTGAATCCAATAGCATTCCAAACAATTTACTTAGTTTTATTTATTTAGTATTTCTATTTGTAAAACATTGATATAACACTGATATCTATTCACATCCTTTTGTATATATTATGAATAATAACACTTATCATTTTAAAAGGCAATTTTCAAACAGAAATAATAAATAGTGTAATACAATAAAAAACATCATAGATAAGTGTTGTGAGGTTTTAAGGGGTCAAATAAGAACAAAACAACGGGTAACAAAAAGTAGAAAAATGTATTAACAGAAAGTACACAAATACAATAGAGAGATGTGGAAATTACGTCCAACGAACAGAGTTATTGGCACTCGCATTGGCTTGCTCCTAAGCCAAAATTATCCCTGTTTATTTATAGTAGCCGTCAGCGCATTCCATTGGTCAATAGGGTGTATCACCTATAACAATAAGTATACTAATAATACTTTTTTTCATAAAATGTTAATTTTTCTATAAACGAAAGATAGCAGGATTTTATTATTTCTAGTCAAACAGTCAAAATGGATATTATCAGTCTAAATTTCTGAGATGAGGTGTTGTTATTATTTACATGATTTCAACTTTTGTCCTCATCTTGGTTGTTATACTCGCAACATAAAGAATAAATAGATATCAATGTTATATCAGTGTTTAAAAGAATATTAACTTTTTATAAAAAAATTGTTGGCGGTATTCTGTAACCAAAAATAAAGTTGCATAAATACCCTTATGGGTGTACTTATTTTTGGACTGTTAGATATTCATATTTTTGGATAGGGTGTATTTATTTACGAGTGATTTTATATGTATAATGGGAAATTAATTTAATTGAAACAAACTATCATAAAGATAACTTCACATTTTGTAATGTTCTTTTCCTTTTTTGGTTATTTCCTATAAGTCTAACATGATCAAAGGGGAACCACTCTTGACTGATAAATTATTTATTTATTTATTGATCTACTAGGAAAAAAGAAGACAGGGTTAGGGTTAGGGTTTAGGGTTTAATGGGAAAATAAATAAATAATTTATCAGTCAAAGTGGTTCCCCTTTGATCATGTTAGACTTATAGGAAATAACCTCTTTTTTTCTTACTGTTATTGATCATTATTATTTTTCCTGTTATTAGATGTTGTTGTTGTTTTTTCATTGCTAACAAATTGAAAATATTTGATTTTCAGTTTAGGATTAAACTGTGCACTTGGAGCTGTGGCTATGAGGCCTTTTATTGAACTGATTTCTAAAAATACTCCTGCTTTTGTGATATGTTACCCAAATGCAGGTAAATTATTTTTTTCTATTTATTAAAAAAAAAAAAAAAGAAACCAAACTTGAAAAAAAAAAGAGGAAAAAACCCATTGACCACATTATGAACATTTTATCTATCTTTAATGATAACGATTAGACCATCTGTGTCTTCTATTGTTAGGAATTTAAAAAGTTAAAAATAAATCTCTTATCTACATTTATATATAGATTGATAAAAATTATTTTTCTATATAGTTGTTTTATTATCTTTTATTCTTTATATATTTTTGTTTTTAAGTTGTTTATCATTATTCTTGATTATTTGTTTTTCTTTTATCTTTTATTTACTTTTTATTATGTTTTATCCTTTGTTGATTTTTTTTTGTAATCATTTTTTGGACCATATTACCTTTAGGCACCCCTTTTTGATCTCAATTAAGAAAGGATATTTTTTCATTTACACCATCAATATTCGGTTGTTTGTTAGGGGTTAGGGGTTAGGGTTAGGGGTTAGTTTTATAATAAAAAAAAAACATCTAAAAATCATCTGTTAAAACAAACGGATATTGACGGTGTAAATGAAAAACGTCCTTCTGAATCGAGATCAAAAAGGGGTGCCTAAAGGTCATATGATCCCATTTTTTGACAGCATTTCATCTTACTGACTAGGTGTGGGCCAGAGTATGCTGGGGGAGATCAGGTCTAGCTAACCAATTGTCATGGATTAACAATATTTTGTTTCTAAACTTCTAGTGTTGCTGGATCACATATCTTTCATCCAATGAAAAGCCACATCGTAAACAATCCTGGGGTTATAACTGATCAAACCGGAATGACCTAACTGGATTTTCCTTGCAACTATTTTAGATTACTACTCTACCTATCAATAATATATTACACCAATCTATTATGTAACACTACTGTCATTTGGAAAGCATGAATTGATCTCAGCTATAAATAAAGTTTTTCAACTGGAGTCTGTTCAATTAACAACAGTAATCACTATCGTTTAGCAAACTGCTCTCACAGTAACCGCATTCCTCTGGACTTCGTTCTTCTTTACCCAAAACACAGTAGTCCGCTGAATTTCAACTCTCTCGCAGTCACTGGCTTCGTTCCTGTCATACGTCACTGCCCTTGGCAGCAAGACTTGAATGTAACTGCGGTGTGTGTTAAAGCAGGCCTTAAATAATCACACTAACATCCCACATCCCGGTCAATCGCACAGTGTAGTAATTTACATGCGCACCAACGAGGTAGTATGACATCAAGCCATGACTTATGATCAGGAGGATGTGAGTTCAATCTCCCCAATCGCCCATTACACCCCCCCCCGGATCTCATTTTACATGCCAGACATAGTCATGTACGCTTTGAACTACTATGTGCGTGATTTCTCTCGCCACAAAATTGTAGGATAGACCGGTCTCTTTAGCCTTGTTGCATAGTCATCCCATATCAATGTACTGTAATAATCTTACAGATTTTACTAGACTAACACCAAGTGGTCTAGAAAGAAAACTCTGAATTAAAACCAGCTGTACTCTGTTTAAAACTTGACCCTATACCTGATCCTGCTTGAGGTAGAGAGGTTGAATAAATGCATATTTGAAATGGCCCTACTGATGACTTAATAGATTTTGTGACACATCATTTATCTGTCTTGATAAATATATTTAAGATAAAACTTGAAGTTTAATATTTTAATTTATTTGTTTTTAGGGTTGCCAAATGCATTTGGGGAATATGATGAAAGTGAAGAAGAGATGGCAGCAAATATGAAGGTTGGAATTTTGACAAGTCATTTTTAATAACTATTTGTAAATACAATATTATATTCAGGAAGTGCAATAAAGCATAATGGCTATCAGAATAGAAAATGGAATCAACAAATTGGATTTTAATTTTGGCTAAGACTGCTTATGTTCATTTTGCACTAATGATGATAATAATTTCTGTATTCTGTCACTGTAGTAGTTTGGAACATCCTACAACAGCATCCAGTCCTTCCTTATTTGAAGACACTGTCCTTATTTGTGAGGGTCCTTAGCTCCCTCAGTCGCTTGCCAGTTTTGCATTTTAGAACTATACCCACAGCTTATCAAACAGGTTTGTACTCGCAGCCTAATTGAGCCTGGTAATTGATTGACTCTATTACAACCAATTTCAGGGATTTTTGTGCTGGTGATTCTTCAGCTATCTGTTGCACATAACCTAACATAGTTCACTGTAATTATGCCATTCTTGTTGATAGTGGAATGGTGTTGCATATCTGGTGCTGAGCCTTTTGCATTTTGCACTAATGTCCTTGGGATAACCTGAGGTGCAGTGCTACACCTACCATCAGCTCCCCACCGTATCACATAGATCCGAGCTGTGCTACTCATGCGCTGAATTGGTGAGAGCTACTATTGAACCCATAACTATGTGGTTCCTAGGCGGATGTTTTACCAACTGAGCTAATGTGTGTATGTAAATAAAAAAAAATTACATTCAAGTTCTGTTAAATAAGTTTTATTAATGTGTTATTAATCCCAATCAGTTTTAATCTTTGGGCCATCATCATGAAATGTTTATTTGAAGATGGGGGCTCAATATTCACATTTCTTAAACTCAACCATTTTAAAAAAACATTTCATTTGATGATAAGAAGATTGGTTGTTGTTTTAATATATTAAAAATTTAAAAATAATTTTAACTGTTTTTTAATATGTCATTTTATTTAGAAAAATTGTCTATAAAAGTTTATGAGAATATTCTTTAATATCATTATTTGATATAAGTTTTTTGGGTGGTTGAATTTGTACTTAAGGGTTTCTAGACATAATATCCATCTATCTGCATGGGTTTCTAATATTGATATGGTATTATTAAATGTTTTCTTTTGTGTTTTTTTTTCTTTCAATTTTATTATAGTGAATTTAGCATTTCTGTTAAAGACATGTACTTTAAGGTAGGAATATTGTACTACTCTATTTTTTATGTCTTTCTTTTTTCAGTCTATTGCTCAGGATGGTTTATTAAATATAGTTGGAGGCTGCTGTGGTACAACACCCAGTCATATTGCGTAAGAAAGAGATTTCTTTTTCATATTTTTCTCCACAGTTGTTTTTCTGTTAAATCATTAAATAATTTTTCTTTACATTTTTTAACAGAAAAAAAAAAGCTACAGGTTGTTTTATTTTCTCCAGAATTTCAAAATATATGTTTGTTTTTTTTAATATTAAGATTATTCTGAAACAACTTAATTTTTACAGATTCATATCTTTATTTTTTTTTCTTTTGTTGTTTAAACACAAATATTTAATTTGGTTAGTTTTCCAGCTTTCATCAGGTTGAACTTGAATCACATATTTTAATTTTCATAATTATGATATTTTCAAAGCGCATCTTTATTTTCATGTTAAACATCTACTGTCTACTTGTATCCATGACTACCAAACCAGGAAGCTGGGTCTGCATTATCTAGTTTTTAAATGAGTTGCTAGCAGATATTATCACCTGAGAAGGGCAGGTGTAATAACTAGTTGAAATATTTTGCTGAAAATGACAATTTAAAAATATATTAAATAAATGCAAAATATAACACAAAGTAGCCCATCAGAATAAACCTTTATGATAATACTTCATTCCAAAACTTTAAATAATAATCAGTTATAGTGTGAATATATCTATTATTCAATTTTCCAGGAGTCATAATTTTCCATACATTTAAAATCAAAACACAATGTGAATAAAAAAACTAACTTTATGTTGTTAATATATATACATATTTAGAAAACTGATAAAATCAGAATATGTCCACCCAGGTTTCCCCCATTAGGATCTTCAGGATAATCCTGTTTGAAATTGATTAAAATAAGTGGATGTAAACCAAAAACATTAGAGAAGTAATATATCATACAGAAAGGAATGCAAGATTTGTTTTGATTTTTAACTGTCAAGATGCCAATTACGTTTTGTGTTGTTCAAAATGTCTGATCTTTGATTTAATAGTTCTTTGGAATTAGTATAGGTTGCGATAGCCAATTTCTCCTCCAGAGGAGGCAGAATTTATCACCCGATTTATAATTGCATCATCTTTTAACAATTTCTCACTTTATAATAGGGCCTATGCCATATTTATTTTTAATATCTCAGATATGTTTGGAAAGGATTGTACTATGCATATATTCTATATTTACAAAGCTAGTTTTATGATTGTAAAATCTTTTTTTAAAAGTTCCTTGGGTAGAACTTAAAAAGATCTTTTTATTATTATTTTGTTCATTAATTAGTACACTAGCTTTGTACACAATACAATTGATTTGGCATCAAGGGAACATTTCATTTCTTTATTATTACAATTACATGATTGGCTCTTTAATTGATTTAATTGTCATGTAACTTGTTCTCAATAATGTCCACACATATTACCAGCAGTCATATATTGGCTTGTGTTGATTCATTTTTGGAGTGTAGTTCCTGTATTAGTTTTGGTAGATGTCAGCACATTCAATGGAGTCTAATATTTTTGAAGTTTAAAAAAAATTCTTTATTCAAATATGTGTGCCAGCAAATATGGTAAATATAATTAGGATACATTTCTTTTAATCTGAAGTGATTATTAAAAAAAAAGAAAAAAAAGAACAGAGTAAAAAAAATCTTCAATAAGTTAGTATGAATGTTTCTTTGAATAATCTTATGAATGTTTTGAATAATCTTATGAATGTTTCTTTGAATAATCTTATGAATGTTTCTTTGAATAATCTTACCACCAATTCTACTATGATTGTTCATGGGACCACAGAGAATGTTTTTAGCATTGTTTTTGAAAACTTTAAAAGATTTTAATGAAGAATTCAATTTTATGATATAAGTATGATGCTAAACTCACACTTTTGTATCTATCCAGTTAACTAAACGGAATCTTTATCTTTTTATTTAACCATATGAAGTATTTATTTACCGCGTACCCCACTTGTACGGGTCAGGCACAAAGTCCCTATTAATGTGGGACCACCCACAAGCCAAAGCTCATGGAGTGGCAGGTAAAAAATTGCGTCGATCCTGTTGGCATTCTCCCTCAAGGGGGGCGCCTCAACCCAGCCCTGCCCCTTTAAATTGAGGGGGCAGGTGTTGCCTGGGGGGATGGCCCCCTGGGATCGACGCTATTATTATAACATCACCATATAAAGTAGATATCTACCTAAAAATTCCTAGCAAGAAATCAAAGTTATGACATTTTTTTCTGATTTACAAGCAATGGTCACAAGGGGGCCATAAATATTAATATCCCAATAATAATCCTCACAGAAACATTGTCCTGTGTGATACCTGCATTTTACAGCATTTTTTATTATTTTGTGTGTTCATTGCATTATTGAATTTTTTTTCTTAACAGAGCAATTGCAGAAGCACTGGCTGATTGTCCTCCTCGGCAATTACCTGGTGATATACATGCTTCATTTCTACAGTTGTCAGGTAAGGAATTGTGTCTGTTTAAAGCCAATAGTGTCTTTCTAATGCTATACATGTGGATTTGGACTATTTTACAAGTTAATATCTATTTTCAATATACTTAATTTTTTACCCTATATGGTACACTATTTTTTCCTCAAAAAATAGACATTAAAAAATCAATTGTTATGGGTTCTGATAGTTGGGTTTGGGTAGACCATGGAGTAAAGCTTATCTGTACTAGACTAACACCTACACATCACTATTCATTCTCTCTTTACATAATCATCCCACATCAAGGCACTATAATAATCTTATAGATTTTACTAGACTAACACATAGACACACTAGACCGCTGATGAACTTACTATGAAATGCATATAATTATAAATAATTATAAGGCCGGGTTAGCTCAGTCGGTAGAGCGTTCATCTAGAAACTACAAGGTTCCTAGTTCGATACTGGCCCTCGCCAACTCAGCGTATGAGTAGCACAGGGATCTGTGTGGTAAAGTAAGGAGCTGAAGGTAGGTGTGGCGCTCCACCTCAGATGCAAAAACAATCTCCTTGGTCTAGCGCTAGTGAAAAGGGGATAGACTCTCTCGCTGATTGGCTGATAACGACTTTAGGCCACCCCGATGACTTTACTTTTTACTTTACTTTATATTAGGATTGGTTTTTAACATCTAAGTAAGAGGAACAAGACATGCTGGACAGTGCTGGAGAAACAGGAACGAACTTATAAGTGATGTTCTTCTGTGTAGCACTGTAACAGTGGGATGTTTTGAACACCAGTGTAGGTGACCAGCAAAAACCTTGATCATTCAGCTCTGTGTAGATACTGGATTCCATGTGGAAGACCTGACAGGACCAATGACCGATAGGGATGTTTGGAGAGAGAGGGTCATGGAAATCTGTGCTGTCACCACAATCTGATGATGAAGATGACATTATTATATTATAAATCAAAATAATGGTAAAATATATTTTTTTAAGAAGTGTATATATATAAAGTAAGTAAAGTCTGTGGAGTGGCCTGTTGTTGGTATCAGCCGAACAGCGAAGGAGTCTATTCCCTTTTTGCTAGCACTAGACCAGGGAGATTATTTTGCTGAGGTGGAGTGCCACACCTACCGTCAGCTCCCAGATGCTTTACCACACAGATCAGATTACTCAAGCTGTGCTACTTATATGCTAATTTGATGGGGACTGGTATCAAACCCAGAACCTTGCGATTCCTTGGCAAATCCTATACTGACTGAGGTACAACGGGCCATTTATATATATATATGTGTGTGTGTGGAGGTGCATGGTGTAATAGTTACCATCGTAGGAACTGGACACAGTGAGACAAGTTCAAATCCTGGGTGAGGCTGTTTGCATTTCACATAGCACTAATATCCTTGGGAAAGGTATGAATCCAATTATTCTCCCACCACCTATGGGTAAATAGTAGCAAAGACTGGACTGTGGTTACTGCTTAGAGTAGGAGCACTGTAACAGCGGGATGTTTTGAACATAAAGTTACAATAATTACAGTGAAACTACCACCTATTAATTAAATATCATTAGTTATGCAAAGGAACATGGAAACAGAGTGATGAAAAGACACTTTGAGTTATCTCCAACGTTAAAGATGATCCAGGAATGTTGAAAGTAAGGATAAGAATAAAAATAAAGCATAACCTTCACAGACCAAAAACCAAATGAGCTGATCTTGAAAAAAAAACTAAATGTGTGGGTAGTAGATTAAAGGAACTGTGTTTTTTTTGTTTTGGTTGGATGGTTTTATGGCATATCAACCCTTGTAGGGTTATCTAATGCTGAAGTGAATTTATTTTTTAAGCAATTATAAGTAACTAATGATAATCATTTATAAACAATTATAACTTCAAATGACTATTCTTAATAATAAAGATGTATACGTAATTATATGGTTTCAAGTAACTATTCCTATTCAATAATAATCATTTGTTTGCAAATAGTTTAAAGTATTTCGTTATATGGGTTCAAGTATTCCTGTCTAATACTAATAATTTGTTCACAATGTAGTTTCAAGTATCATTAGGCTTAGATTTATTGATGTACCTATGTAAACAAAAGTTACCATTAATATTGACTTTGGGATTAGACCTAAATTTTTTTAAAGTAGGTTAATTTGACTTTTTTTTATATCTTATATATTTGAGAAATCAAAGAAACAGAATTTTGAGTTTAGTATAAATGCAAAGTTTCAATTCAAATTGACCAATTTCAGGGTAAATATCTACCTCCAAACTTTCCAATAATAGCTAACAATGCTTTATTAAACAATTAATCTACTGCATATACTCGTGGATAGGTCGCTCCCCTGATTTGTGGTTGTCAAAATGGGTATTTGCAGTTGACCCGCCAATAGATTGCATTATAATCTGGCTAGTTACACAACCTATTTTACCATAAAACTTATTAAATATTTACCTTTGTTTCAAGACACATATTAGATCTAGAACACTTGTGATGCATTGTGCAAACATAGAAATAAGGGGACCATATTACCTTTAGGCCACCCTTTTTGATCTCGATTAAGAAAGGACATGTTTTTCATTTACCCTGTCAATATCCGATTGTTTGTTAGGGGTTAGGGTTAGGGTTAGGGGGTAGGTTTATAATTAAAAAAAAAATCTAAAAATCATCTGTTAAAACAACCGGATATTGACGGTGTAGATGAAAAACATGTCTTTTCTTAATCGAGATCAAAAAGGGGTGCCTAAAGGTCATATGGTCCAAATAAGGGTTGTGTTTCTTAGTACTATAATTGTAAATGAGCCTAGGTAAAAAAGCATAACAGTCAACTAATTAATAAAAAAACAATAATCCTCTATTCAACAGTTACAAACAGTATAGAAGACTTTAGAAAAAAAATGTTTAATCATTTAGGCATAAGCATAGTTATTTAACTTCATCAGGGCTGAATCATAGTAGTGACTACTGAATGTAGTGCTGTTTTACACTTATGTTGAATGGATAGGTTGCACCACTGATTTTGGTGGAATTTTTGGTTAAAAAAGTGTGACTTATCAGCGAGTATATACGGTAGTTAAATTTTGTTTACTGTAATTATTAACTTTTTTTCAATATTTCTTTATATTAGGTGTATGCAAAAGTTTCAAATATGTTTTTTGTGTGTTCAGTTTAGTTTTTAAAACAAGAGAAACTTTTGCATGTGTCTAATATAAATGAATATAGAGAATGTCCTAAATTTATCTTTTATACTTTTTCAGGTTTAGAACCCATGAATATTGGTCCTTACACCAACTTTGTTAATATTGGGGAGAGATGCAATGTGGCTGGTTCCAGAAAATTTGCCAATTTAATTAAACAAGACAACTATGAGGTAAACCTACTATAATTATAGAATGAAACATCAATATGTATAATTATATGTATTATTACTTATTAAGTCTAACAAAATGTCCCAATTGTGGGATACCTAGTGAAGATTCAAACTAGATTAAAATAATAAGGATTTGTAGGGCTAGCTAGTAAACCACTACTTCATATCAATGTATATATATATTTGATGATCATAAAAAAGTGAACCAATTTTTTTAATTATTCAAGTGATTTACTAATCAACTATGTATTGTAAATTATGCATTTTGTTTAGTCATTATTAGTGATTAATCAAGATTCATCATTTTTTTTAACTTCATAATTATTTCTTTTTAAAAGTATTTAAAAACAGTATTTTTTAACAAATGAATATTTTCATGATTCTTTTAAAAAGTATTTAAAAATGTATTCTTAATACAAGTATCTTCATAATTCTTGTTTGATTTAGTTAAAATGTCACTGTTAGATGAATTAGTGGATAATCTAAACATAATGCCATTCGGTAGCTGCTTGGGATATATATATATATATATATATATATATATATATATATATATATGTTAAAGTAACATGGACATCAAGGCAGCACATTTTTTTTTTTGTCTGAAGATTGAATAGATGAAAAACTGTCAGTTACCAGGTGTTGACTCCATGTCCATGCTACACCTCAACTCAAATATAAATGCTCTATCAATGATATTGAGCACTATCTGCTTAGAAATATAGCACCTCTATTACCTACAAAATAAATATATATATATTATATATATCTCTTTTGGCCAAGTGTCATAGTGTTAATCGATTATTTTTGGTTGGTGCAATTGTCTTGGTCTTTTCTTTTTTTCATTTTTTCCCAGGCAAGGTTTTGTAGTCTATTTTTACTAACAAATTGTTTGCTATTTTTTTTCTTACTGCAAGGGTTTACTAATAGGATTAGTATCATATATATGTGTGTATATATATGTATATGTATGTGTATATATACATATATATATGTGTGTGTGTGTGTGTGTATATATATATATAGGTATATGTGTATATATATATAAGGTAAAGTCGTCGGGGCGGCCTAATATAGGTATCAGCCAATCAGCGAGGGAGTCTATCCCCTTTTCGCTAGTGCTAGACCAAGGAGATTATCTTAGTGTCTGAGGTAGAGTGCCACACCTACTTTACTGCATAGATCCCTGTGCTACTCATATGCTGAGTCGACGAGGACCGGTATCGAACTAGGAACCTTGTGGTTTCTAGCCGAATGCTCTACCGACTGAACTAACCCAGCCCTTATATATATATATATTTATATATATATGTATATATATATACATATGTGTGTTTGTGTGTATATATATATATATGTGTATATATATATACATATGTGTGTGTGTGTATATATATATATATATATATATATAAATAATGCCTCAGTCCCTTCATAAGTAGGTAGGTAGGTTTGGTTTTGGTGATAAATGTTTTGAAATTGGCAAATAATGAATTTGAATATAGAAATACTTATAAAATTCTCTAAAATTAATCCTAATTATCCTTTGTAAGGAAGCTTTGTCCATTGCTAAAGAACAAGTGACTACTGGAGCCCAGATTATTGACATCAATGTTGATGATGGAATGCTGAATGGAGTGGACGCCATGACAACATTTGTCAACCATATTGCTTCTGAGCCAGACATTGCAAAGGTTAGTAACTTGCAGAAAAGTACAAATTATTTCGCAGTTGAATCTTTAGTTGGAGTGATTTAACAGTGACTTTTTGTTGTTTGTTTTTTCTTTTTCAGATGATATATATTAATATTGGAAACTAATTTATATTTGATGAAATCTTAATCATTCTGAATGTAATTATTCTTAATTCTAATTTTAATTGATTTCTTAATTCTTAATTCTAATTATTCCTGATATTTAATTTGAGTTTTTTTTTTCAAAATTAATCCTAAATAATTTTTGTGAGACTCTAAAGAAATTACCATCTAAAAAATTAGTGAGATAGTCATAGGATATGTTTATTATGAGTTAATAACTAGTTGTTCTTTTAATCAAGTTTCTTTTAGGATTTATTGTGACTTAGTTATTACTAGCTTAAAAGCTGCCCAATCGAGCACCAATTAAGCTAGCTCCTATAGAAGGCTTTTAATTTGACCTTTGACCCAACAATAACACTTCATGCATTGAGTACATATTACATTTTATTAAACTTGAACAATATCCATACAAACAATTATTTCTATTTTATGGGAGACTTTTGCTGGATTTCACAATTAATTTTGCAAAAAGGTAAAAAAGGAATTGCTTGATTTTATGAGATCTTTACAGGATGATGCAATGTAATAGCAATACTAGAATTCAAGATGGCAGCCATCATCACAAAAGCACACAAAGTTAAGCATCAATGAGCCTGTTCAATACTTAGATGGGTGACTATTTAAGCAACAGCAGGTACTGTAAAAAACTGAATATCAAAATAACTTGATTCTGCATTAAATGACCTGAAAAGGGTTGATAAAAACAAAAACAACCAAAAAACAAATGCACAAATGCTGATATTTAAAAAAATTAATTTTAAGAAGCATATGTTTAACAAATGGATATGCCATATAATTAAGTCAGTTCTTAGTTATATTATTTCTTTGTGTTTTATTAATTAATCAGAAATTATATTGATGATGACCACATGGTTAAAACTAGCTGAGAAAAATAATGATAGATATATATTCTTGATGGTTTTCTATCTATATGCTTTAAAGTAACAATAAAATTACAAAATAAAAACTGAAAAAAAATGTGCTTAATACTATATAAATAGACCAATATGCAATTAATATTAAATGTTAAAACTCACAAAAATTTTCTTACTTTTAAAGTTTTATGAATCTCGATCCTCAAACAGGCAGCAAAATGAATGGAATTGCTCAGGAACTGAATTTATTCTTTTTGCTTGATATTTATTTTACTGATAAATAGTAAAAAAAAATGGACATGGTTTAAATTGGAGCAAAACAAAGGTTTTATAATCATAAGTCATCTTTCCAGAATAAATGTTACGCAAATAGCACTCTGCTGTCAAAGTATGGGAATTGAATAATGGGAGTAAAATAGAATTGGAGATTGAATGGAAAATTCTAAAAAGAGTGTACACGCATAATGAGGGGTCAAAATCATGTAGACGGTGTTTTGAAAAAAAAAAACAAAACAAACTTGTGCATAATAGGATTCCCATAACAAGATAAATTATTAAACAAATGCTCAGATCAGATGTCTAGATGCAGACACAAAACCAAATATCTTCTTTTCAATTTGCCGCATGACTAATTTAGGTCAGGTGATAAAATATTTTTTGAATCTAAAGCGGAGAACAAAGCCTGTTTACTGCATGACAAACATTTTAACAGGTGACAAATATCTTTAAATCTAAAAGGAAAAGTGAAAATACCTTTGTCACTTAAGTCACACGACTAACCTTTTTAGAATAAAAACATATTCAAGCAGGAAGAATAATTATTTCCTTAGTGATTCCACTCATTTTGCGACAATTGAGATTTATGAAACTTAAGTTATAGGAACACCTTTGTGAGTTTTTTTAACACTCACATATACATATGTATATATATGAGGGTTGGCTGAAAAGTTCATAGGCTGATCAAGATATATGGAATGTGACCAAATGAGGTTTATTTTTCAACATAATCCTCCTTGTAATCCACCCACTTTTTCTATCGGTTTTGCTGTGCTTGGATCCCATTGGTCCAAAAAGTCATCAGTAGTATATGTGACATTATCACATGAACTTTTGTGCCCATAAACTTTTCAGATCACCCTTATATATATATATATATATATATATATATATATATATATATATATATATAAAAATAAAAGTAAGTTTTTGGTAGGAAAATAAAGGTAACTGTTCTTTTTCTTTTTCCTCTGTTTTTATAATTATGATTATTATGATGTTTGAGATTCTGACATTTTCTTCTGTATCTTTAGGTTCCCTTATGCATTGATTCCTCTGACTTTGCTGTGATTGAGGCTGGCCTTAAATGTTCTCAGGGTAAATGCATTGTAAATAGCATTAGCTTGAAGGAAGGAGAAGAAGATTTTATACAAAAAGCAAAACTAATTAATCAATATGGGGCAGCAGTTATTGTGATGGCTTTTGATGAAATTGGACAGGTGAGTATCAGAAATATCTTTCTAGAAAATTCTGAAAAGTTCTATAATAAATTGCTAGCATAGTGCCCATCAAAATTGCAGGATTATTTATATATGGATTGACACTTCTGCCAAGGATCAGCTTTTGGGTTGAAATCCAAGTGTATTATTTGTTCCCCTTGTTTAGGATATATACAAAATTATAAGCATAAAATTATAAAAACAGAAATAAATAAAATTTATAAAATTAATAAAAATCATAAAAATCATAAAAATAGATAAATCATGAAAATAAAAACATGTAAAATTATATTTGTTCATGGATGCAAGAGAGGAGAGAAGAGCAAGAGTGGAAGAGGAGAGATTGACTTGACCAGGATTACTGTACTATTACTGGGTTGACCAGTATATTCCACCATGGTAAATTTCACCATGGTAAATTCCACCAAAAAATATGTGTAATTACAATTTATACTAGTAGTTACTTTTTTGTCAACAAAAGAGTATACAATTATTTCCCAACAATATCCTTTTTAATTAGTAAACATTATTTTAAATGCAAACAGTCCGTAACAAATAAAATGGTAGACCTAGTATGGCTTATTGTAGACCAAATATCATAAAAGATTATTTTAATGTACTCCGAACTGGCAAGAACCGCTCTGTGAATTCTACTATTACAGCTGCTATTAGTATTACAGCTAAGGCGATGAAAGAGTTCACCAAATGCATCACCAAAATACTCTTTTGTGTATTTTATTTCATTTAATTTTTTTAACTGAAGCCCTTAATGATATCTACCATGTTTATCCAATCTGAGAAAACAAACATCAGCTGCTAAAATTCATTCTTTTTCTTTCTTTATCCAAAATTATATCTTATTTAAAATTTTGGGATTTAAGTTCTTCTATTAGTGGCATACCCAGGACAGAAAAAGATTTTATATCTTTGAGATTTTGGCAATAAAATTCCTTATAAAACCAAACAATATTGAAATGTTTAGAATCAATGAATTGTGTATCACTGTATAAGTGTTGGAATATTTGTTGATATAAGGTGTGCTCTAATTCCTCACCTAGATTTATAGACTAGCCGAGGTCACATGAGTTATTCTTGCAACCAATCACTAGCAATACTGCATGGCTGATAGAATACTTAAACCCTCCACATTGGTCATAATTACAACTGCGCTGACTGCGGGCAGAGTTACCAAAGGATTTATTATCAAAGAACTGAGAACTCTTTACAAGAGTAACCAAAGGATTCATTATCGAGGGACTCTTTATCAAGGATCCAATTCCACTGGATAAGTGCTTCTGCTTTAAGGCCAAAGAATAGCCCTTAAAATCTTAACAATAAGAAGTAAATTATATGTAAAAGATATTTGTTATATATAATTTGTTTATGTAAAAGAAATTATTTTTGATTATTGTTTAGGCAACTGATGTGAAGAGAAAAGCTGAGATTTGTAAGCGGTCATACAAGATTTTAACTGAGAAACTCAAATTCATTCCACAAGACATCATTTTTGATCCTAATATTTTGACAATTGCAACAGGAATAGAAAGTCACAATGTTTATGGATTAAATTTTATTAATGCAATCAAAGTTATCAAGGTAAGTATATGTTTATAAAATCTATTAAAGACTTAAAATAATATAAAATTACAGGGCTTGGATTGGATTGTCATTACTTTTGTTTGCAAATTGTCAAAATGAATATTCATTTTGCCAATTTGTAACCAAAATCCAATCCAGAAGTATTCGGCAAGAAATCTGAACTGTAAAAGTGACAGATCTGGGTGATGCAATATTTTGCTAAAAAACAGCACAAAAAACTCCACTCTCAAATTCAATTTTATGAACATTTATTACAAAGCTTTTGTTTCTTGACTGAAGGGTGTGGCATTTAAAAGATTGAGTTAATTTTTTTTTCTTCATTGAAATCAGGGGTAAAATCAGTGTAGTTTTGTAAATTTCAAAACTCTTTTCCTTTCATTTCTCGCCGATACCCATTTAAAAAGTGACCAGCAGATCATTGCTTCCAGAATAGCAGTTGCTTTTATTCTCTCACCACTCACCCACAATGCATTAGCACTTTCCTATAAAACTCTCTTCTACTTCACTCAAGCTTCTTGTCACCTCCAGCAGGAGTGCTAATGATATAGTAATGGTACTATTCAACCCATAGCTGAGAGGATAAGGGGGGTTGTACCTGTCCCAAGGGTATTGGTCGGGAAGGGAACATGAAAGTGAACCTAATTTCAAACTTGCTTACTATGGAGTTGCAGTCTAGTATATTATCCATTATGCCACAGGGATACCCCTTCAGATTCTTTCCAGGTAAATTATGTATACATGAGGCAAATATTGAAATAATTAGATTGGGGTAATTTCATGTCAAATCAAGGCCATGTCACTCACCACCTTCAATTTTTCTGAAATCTAGTAAAGGTGTAGACTAGGTTAAAGCTAGACAATCACCCAAATTTGAGCTTCCAATTTGAAAAATTTGCCGAGTTATG
Organism: Doryteuthis pealeii; assembly: GCA_023376005.1. Lineage (NCBI taxonomy): Eukaryota > Metazoa > Mollusca > Cephalopoda > Myopsida > Loliginidae > Doryteuthis > Doryteuthis pealeii. Next base: position 39,609,308 of record CM042139.1, on the reverse strand, counting down.
TCGATTTTAAACTTGAAAAATTTGAGGGGGGGGGAGAAAAATGGCGACATTTTGTAATCTATTTTTGTCTATAAAATGTGTTCTAGAGCTCCCCTACTCCTAAAAATTGGTTTATAGAAGCTTTTAGGCCTAAGGAATCCAAAAATGTTATCAAAATAGGCATAAAATTAACCCATTTTAAGTTATTAATGATAGAATCGACATGACTTGGCAAATTTTTCAAATTGGAAGCTCAAATTTGGGGGATTGTCTTAACTTTAACCTACACCTGTACAAAATTTCAGAAACATTGAAGTGGGTGGGTGACAATTTTATGATGATTTGACATGGAATTGCCCATTGTGGAAATTCATGCAAAATTAAATAAAATTTGTTATAAGTTTTCTAATATATTAATTTTACAACCATGCAAATATAAAGCTGGTGGTCTGTTTAATATCTTACTTTGGTATTTAAAACTTTTTTTTTTTTTTCATTATGATTTTCTTTTCTTATTCTTATTTTTCTAGTCATCACTTCCTGGGGTACGAATTAGTGGTGGTATCTCAAATCTATCATTTGCCTTTCGTGGTAACAACCCAGTCCGAGAAGCTATGCACAGTGTTTTCTTACATCATGCAATTGCGGTGAGTTGTTATAAAGTTGATTTATTTTATATTTTTTTCAAATTCTTTTTAATGAGTGAAAATAATTTTGATGCATCCTAAGAAAAGTTATTATAAATTGAAAATGTATGAAGAAAATGAAGTAAAATGAACTTTAAAAAAAGAAAAGCAAAAATTTGAAATAAATATGAAAACCAACAAAGTAAAATGAAAAGAAAAAGAGTAAAATTAACTAACATGTAGAGAATAGAATAATTAAAATGATGTAAACTAAAAATTATTTTCCTATTCAGAACATAAAACAAAGTGTCAAATCATGCATCCACAAATGTTATTAAGGTTTATATTTATCTGTATTTTCTTATTTTTGAAAGTGTCTATGACTCCATATAGATATGGAGGCCCAGTACAGACCAAAAAAAGATTTCTTTCTTACCCATAATATATGGAAACTCCATACAGGCCAAAAAGACATAAAAGACACTAGCTTAAAAGCTTCCCTATCTGACGTCAATTAAGTTAGCTGCTGTGTTGGGGTCTTGATTAGGTCTTTGGCCCAGCAATGACATCATTTATTTCCAAATTATAAAAATTGTTATCATACAAAAAAATTTGTTGTTAAAACTCCAGTAAAAAAATTGCCAAAAGCAATCGCAGTAATTAAAACTTTGCAATCCAAAATTTCTGGATTGTGGGTCCAGATTCGTTCCAGAATGTTTTAATTTGCTTATGGAGTTGGCCTGATTCCAAATATGTTGGGCTACAGCCTCTTGGAGTAAAGTTGAAACATGTGACACACTGACATTCGCATTTATTATTAGAGATATATCCCAGGTGGCACTACTTGAATTAAATTGTTTCATTCCAAAGGTTTTTACTTATCTATTTTGTCATTATTTTCCAGGCTGGAATGGACATGGGAATTGTGAATGCTGCTGCTTTGCAAGTTTACACAAATATTGAAAACATATTATTGAAACTTTGTGAAGATGTTTTGTTTAACAAAGACCCTGAAGGTACAGACAAACTCTTATTATATGCTCAGGTAAGGAAGTTACAAACTGCTAATAAAAATATTTCATTTTAGTGAATATGTGGTGATTCAGATCACGAGTGGTGACAGACAAGTTAGAGTTAAAGAATAAAACACAAACACAAACTTAGAATTCGAATAGACATGTATTACGTGCATACATAAGAAATAGTTGCAAACTTTGGTTTGTCTGCAGGAATGTTATATAGAATAATAGTCCACTTTGCTGAAATCCTGAGGTAGGGTGAGTTATCGGAGCCCCTTAGCTACGGCTATCTGCTTGCTCTGCTGGATATATGAGACGCCCTTTTTTGTCGTCTTACTCCTGGAGCTGTTGGATCAGAAAGAAAAAGAATTTGCTTCTTTGGCTTTGCCGCCAAAGAATGCTGGCCCGTGATTGGTTGTTTTGATAGCGAGGCTCGTAGACAAGGACAATAACCCCTACCTCAGATATTTTTACAAATATTTAGACATAAACAGTTGAATTAGCTAAGGTTCAATCTTAATCATGGTTGGATAGTCAGTGTTTACCAATGGAGTCAATGTGAGAGAGCATCAGGAATTAAGAGGGGGTGGTGACTAGAATTATTTCATGGTGAGGGGGGTTTGAAGGGGTTGTGAACACATTTGTATATCATCATCAGGGAACTATAGATAAGGGAAGAAAAATACACTATGTTATCAAATTTGATCAAGTTGCAGCTAATGATGGGAATACATAGCTACCATGTATGCTATTTGGTAGTTCAAGATAGGTAGCTTATGGGTCCTAGGTCAAAAATCTTGTATCATCAGTTTAAAAGGACAATGAATCTCTCTTTTGCAATTGCTGAACATATTGATACATAATTTATGAATAGTGTAGCAGCAACTATTGTTTTCAAACAAATGAATTGAATCTGATCCATCCACAAATAATGATGCTAATGGGGAATGTACTACCCCCTTTAGGGAGTTGTTAGGCAGTGTCTTATATAAGGATATCATTTGAGGGGTAGGTAGTTTAAGGTATCCAAATGTTTTAGGTGGGCATTTGCAAAAAAAAAAGTTAGGTTTAAATCAATAAATGACATTCTTTTATAGCATTGTTCAAACATTCAAATTATAAATCAGTCATACCAGAATGTTTCTTAAATTTGTAATACAATTCAGTAATTTTAAATGTCAATATCTAAGTCCAGATAATAGTATTTCAAAATAATAATAATTTTCGAGGCTGGCAGTCAGTTTTTTCCCTCTAATGGTGCAACACAATCTTCCTACTCTATTTAGTTTAGTAGAACTTTTCACTAGGAAGATTTGTGAAACACAATCTTTCTGTCCGTGTTTATGGGTCGATGTTCAATAAAGAACCATTTTGTGGGTGTCTATCGTTTCTAGTCATTTGCAAAATGTCACGAATTTGGAAAGAATTTTTGTTTTCAATTTTTGCCAATTAATTTTAGCATAGATAATTTCAAACATGACTGAGCATAATGAGAAGGTGTGAGTAAATCACTTATTCACAGAAGTTATTTACTTATTTAAAATAAAGTTTCTTTTGATATTTATATGTCACTATAGTAAATAATAAAATTATAATAATTTTAGTAATACAAAAATGTTAATGATATAATTAAGGAGAATGCAAATTAATTTTGTCATGGAATATAGTACTACAATTGTACAACCACTTGGGTAAAGATTCTGATTCATTAACAAAGTGAAGTTCAAATACTGAACAAAAACATTAATTTCAAACAAATAATTAATAGAAATATAAACAGAAAAGAAACTAATGAGCAACAAAGAGGAAAAATTTGTTTATAAATTTGAATACTACAGAATATTAATGTACAAGTAATGTAGAAAATAATATGGAAATTTATTAAAAAAAACATGATAAAATATCCAACATATATAGATAATAGGATATGAAAACACACAATGCTGTTAAAATGAAAATATTAGCTAATATTGAACAATATTTCGATTTATAAAAATCATCATCAGAGCTTGTTTTTAATCCGGACTCATCGAGAGAGAAGCTGAAAATAATTTGAATTCAAAACAAAAACATTGATGTTCCAAAAAGCATACAATTCATGCGATCGTTTTGTCATTAGCATGTCCGCTATGTGTTTCTCGGCCAACGACATAATTGTATGTCTTTATGAATTGTATGCTTTTTGGAACATCAATGTTTTCGTTTTGAATTCAAATTATTTTCAGCTTCTCTCTTGATGAGTCTGGATTAAAAACAAGCTCTGATGATGATTTTTATAAATCGAAATATTGTTCAATATTAGCTATAAATATGATATAAAATATTTTCATTTTATCAGCATTGTGTGTTTTCATATCCTTTTATATATATATATATATATATATATATATATATATATATATATATAATAAACCATCAATAACAAAAAAAACAAATATACAGAAGACAACATGACTACACACATGCACACCAATTAGCCTAAAAATACATCAATGTATGGGAATAATCTTACATTCTTACATTAGATCCACTTGATCATCATCATCATCATGTTGCGCAATTAGCATGGATATCAATGACTATCTCTTGCCAACCTTCTCTATCATTGATTGTACTGGGGAGGTCCTCCGTGTGGCATCCAGTATCCTCGCAGAGTTGGTCAATGTAGGTCCTTGGTGGGCGGCCCACATATATGTGTGTATGAGTATGTACATAAGTGTGAATACATATATATGTGTGCACGCAGACATATCAATTACTAAAATATGGGGGAGTCCCTATGGCATAGTGGCTAACGTGTTGGACTACAACATTTTGGTAAGCGAGTGTGAACTCCAGTCTTGCTCTTATGTTCACTCCTGGATTAATACCCTTGGTAGAGGGATCAATCACCTTACCTTTGTTGCTATGGGTTAAATAGTGAAAGAAACTAAACGAAACCAAACTAAAACACACTAATACACACCATCAGACAGTGGACATGGAATTAACTAGAATTAATCAGCGTTTCAGCCAATATGCCCTCGAGCCTTCTTCAGGTGTTTCTTGTCAAACTTAGGAACCTTCTTGTCAAACTTGGGAGCCTTCATGTCATAATCAGGAGCCTTTATAGAACCTCTAACTGAACACTTTATTCAATCCACCAGGTAGAGTATTCTCATTCCGCTAACCATGACCGGGTACAAGTATTAAGCTATGTTAAGTATTCTGTTATTATTGCCTGTGGTCACAATTGAACCTGCAACCTACAGATGATTGTTACTTACAACTGTATTAACTCAACCCCTATATCCGTTACGACATGTGTCCAACTGGATGAGAAGGTTCCCAAGTTTGACAAGAAATACTGTTGCATGGGACATTGGACAAAACATTATGTATATAACAATAAAAATGAGGACAACAGTCCAAAAAATTAAAAGAATACCAATTATTAAGCCTTATCTCAAAATTTCAGACGAATAGAATTAACCAGTATGATTTATTATCCCTCTTCCAACCACTATCCTGGAAATGACTATATTAAAATAAAAGTCTCAACATAATACACAATTTTATTAGCTTGAAATAAAGAAACCCGAAACACTATTTCAAAATCATAATAGAAAAAAACAAATACCGAAATGGAAACCACTGGCATATATATATATATATATATATATATGACATCAAGTACATATTTGGTTTTGATAATAATTGAACTTGCTTTCAAGTAAGAAACTTGAAATATCATTTGTACCTAAAGTTGTACATTCAATTTTTAGTATTTAAAAAAAAATCTTCATTAGCCATTTCAATATCTGTATATCATTTATCTTGATGGACTATTTCTAGAGTTTTTTGCTTTTTGAAAATGTATTTTTGTGATTTGTCTTTTACAGAATGTTCATCATCAGGGCAAAAAAGCTGTGGTTAATGAAGAATGGCGGTCATATAGTTTAGAAAAACGAATTGAGTATGCACTAGTGAAGGTGGGTTTTTCTCATGGTAATAATAGCAAAAAAGCAAGTTAATACATTTATATCTTAAATAGTTTAATTTGTATTCATGAATGTATGTTATAATAATTTTTGAATTTGCTCTGTAAGCTTGAGATATTATTATTTTATTATTCATCATTAATATTGTATTAACATAATCATAAACAATGTGTGTGTGTGTGTGTGTGTGTGTGTGTGTGTGTGTGTGTGTGTGTGTGTGTGTGTGTGTGTGTGTGTGTGATCAAAAATTTAGGAATAACAGATGAAACAAATTCAATTGATATTTCACCTCGGTATGTTGATAAGGTTTAGTCAGAATTTATTTGAGACAAGAACTGTATATGTATTTATATATTGAAAAGGTGAGGGAGGGGGAAAAGGAGGGGAAGAGCAGATTCATCAGAAAAAGAGTGAGAAGGTAAGGTGGAAGGGGAAGTGTCAACAAGGATATTTCAAAGTGGTGTGGTCAGGTAGCAGCAAAAAAAATCTGATCTTTAATCACAACTGTAGCCCAAACAGACACCAGCTGCTATTTGGCGCTTCCCTCCACCCTAGCCTTTCAGTTACCCTGACTACACTGCGCCATAAATCTGATGGTATGTAGAAAGAAAAAAGAAAAAATGTATACCAAAAAGATGAATTTTATTTAAATGGTGAAGTCAACCTTAAGACATTTCTTTTTTTTAAACCTTCATCAGGACATTAAGATGAATAGTATTGTCTAAACTGTGATGGGAATCTTTTCAAAATGAAATGAGAGATGAGAAAGTATTAGAAAAATCACCTTTATTAAAAAAAAAATGCTGCTAACAAAAAGAAAAGGACATTTTTTTCTCTAATACTTGTTCATCTCTCATTTCATTTTGAAATGATTTCCATCACTTTTTAGACAACATTTTATTCATCCTAATGTCCTGATGAAGGTTTTAAAGAAAATGAAAAGTTTTAATGTTAGATTCACCATCTAAAATAAATTTATCTTTTTAGCATACTTTGTTTTTCTTATTTCTACCCCACCATACATTATATATATATATATATATATATATATATATATATATATTATATATATATATATGGAATAATAATAAAAAGAAAAAAAAGGAAATGAACAGACACAAGTGCGCGCACACACACACACAAACACACACATAAACAAGCACCCCCCACACACACAGAATTTGAAAGACATCATACAGAACAAATGAACAGCCACTAGCAACAACTTCAGTTTGAGTGATCTTCTGTAGAAGGGATTTTTATCCTGAAATATTAAGAATTAAGAACAAATCACAGGTTAACAAACAACACCACAGTTACCTTCTTTTCTCTTTACACTTGCATTGTGATAGCCTTCAAAACCAACCAACAAACCAATATATATATATATATATATATATATATATATATATATATATATATATATATATATGAAAATTATACATTCATTAAATGAAAACCTTTATTTACAGGGAATTGACACCTACATTATAGGTGATATGGAGGAGGCCCGAGAATGTACAGATTTATATCCTGAAGCCTTGAAAATAATTGAAGGTCCTCTAATGACAGTAAGTCTATTGTATGAATATGATATTATATCTTGAGTAAGATAAAATATTCTCGCTTTCATATGCACATCTACACAAAATTGTATGAAAAATTTCCCAGATAAAATCCCAAATACTTTTATTTAAGAACAGAAGGGTAAGTAAATTATATTTTTAGATAAACTGTATCCATGTTTACACAAATATGGATATGATATTTCCATTCTTATAGTCAGTATGATTAAACTTGAAAATATTTAAATGTCACTTTTCTTAAGAATCCCTGTACATAAGTATATTAGCATAGAAATGATGGTATGTCAATAAGTTCATGGCTTGTATGAAAATTTTCTATGTATAATGATCAATCTGTGTGATTAATATTTAGTACTGAATTAAGTACATTGACAATAAAGGAGATGATTATGATGAAAAATAAATATTTCTTTTATAAAATAAATACTTTTTACATCATTAGAATATGGACACTGATGTATCTGCTCCTTCATCTAAAAGGGGCAGGGCTGAGTTTATTGCCCTGTGCCTTAGTCACCCCAAAAGGAGAATGCCAAAGGGATCATGCACTTTTTGCACTGACTACTGCATGAGCTTCGGTTTGTGTGTGGCTCCCCACATTAAAAAGTCCTTGCGTCAATCTGGCCTGATGTATCTATGTATATTTATTTACTCAACACCTCTTCCACAGGCAGGATACAACACAAAGCCAATTTTTAAGTGGTGTACATTTAGAATGACTTTAGAGTTTTCCTTTTCCTAGACAGTGTTATATGCGCATATGTATGAAAGAGAGAAATGGAGAGGTGAAGAGAAGGTTGTCATGATAAGAACAAGGCTGTATCACTCACCATTTTAGCAGAGTGGGAAAAAGAAATGTTGATAGACAAACAAATAAGTTACTGTATTTGACAGCATATAGGACGCACTTTTTTTCCAAAATTTTGGCTCAAAAAATTACCCTGCGTCTTATACATCATAGGTGAACTTCTCTATGATGCTCACTAACCCAGTCTTGTGTATGCTTATTGCTTGCCTGTACTGCCAAATTGCTTTTATACAGCTATGTTTCTGCTTGTGTAATGCACAGCTAGACTGTTTTCAACAATATATGCTTAAATACACTAAAGAATTTTGACCTGCTGAAATGGGGGTGCGTCTTATATGCCCGTGCATCTTATATGCTGTCAAATACGGTAACAAACAAGGAATATATAAACAATTCTGTAGTTGAAATATCCATTCATTGAAAAGTTCTGTTCCGGATATCCTTAAGGGTACATGGAAAGGCAGTAGCAATTGGAAAGGAAGTTTGGTGTTCAGGGCATAGTCTTGTATTCTTGTTTGCAATGGGAAAATGAAGGCTGGTTCATAGTAGTTCTTATTGGTAGCGTTGTAATTTTTAGTTGGCTGAGTGTTCTTTATTGGGTTGTTCACAGATAGAGCCACATGGATGTTGTATGTGGCACATGTGAGTATGGATATGACTGTGTAAAAGTTTCTTATACTACAAATGGGAAGAGAACTGTAAGTAAGGGCTCAGTAGGTGTTGTTGAAGTGAGTTAGCGTAATGTTGGTTTGAGCAACAAGCTAAGCACAACTGAACCAGTGCCAAGACAACTGGTACTTATGGGAATCCAGAATGGTCCACTCATGCATTTGGGTGATTCCATTCCTTGAGTCCTGATTGGCTGCTTGGTTTCTATGATGTTCTGAGGCTTCATAAATAACCTGCCATTTTGCAGTAGTATTTGCAGCAAAACAGATTTGTATTAAGTTACGATTGCTTGCTGCCTTGTCTTACCAATTCGACGGTAATTGGAACTAGTATGATTATTCTAGAGGTGTTGTGCGTGTTAATGTGGGGGAGCCATAACAGATTATAACCATTTAGGGGGGGGGTCTTTATATGGCACTTGGCAAGATGCCTATGGAGTCAGTATGCTGCACATGTTTACGTCGACTGGACTGTTAAGTGAAGTTATATCTGCGAATAAGCCTGCAAAGTTTAAAAATTGGCTGTGTGTGGTATACTAGCTGGTGATGCTGCATGAGGGATTTCATTAGAGGTTAGGCTAAGGGTCAGCCATGTGTGTTTTTTTAATTATTCAAGCTTGGCTCAAAGTGTATTTTCTAATTTCTTATAACAACACGTTAAATGAATTGTATTGTATTTTTTAGGGTATGAATGAAGTTGGTTCACTATTTGGATCAGGGAAGATGTTTTTACCTCAGGTTATTAAATCAGCCAGGGTCATGAAAAAAGCTGTTGGATACCTTTTACCTTTTATGGAATTGGAGAAAAAAAAGAATGCAAAAAATGGAACTTTACAGGTGAGAACAATTATTCATTGATACACAAATTAAGAAAGTAGATAGGAACCTCAAGGGATGCAATGGCTAAAGAGCTAGGCTAGCAAACTCATTGTTAGTGAGTTTGATTCTCACTAAGTGGCCCATATTCTGGCTGTATGCAAAATTAAACTAAGTTTAGTAAATAACAACTAAGACAGTGGATGATTGGTTTATATATATATATATATATATATATATATATATATATAATATAATAAAATAAATATATAAAGGTTTTACATATCTATTTATTTGGTAACAAAGGAACAGTCAAAACCATTTTGGTTTCATGCGAACCTCACACACGCCATACACTGACATCCGCTCATACCAAAAAATACACACACCCACGCACACGTATGCACATGAATACAAACGCTCACACGTCCGCATTGATCAAACATTACACATTCATAGAACAATGTAATGTGTGTGACAACAGTTATCCCGTATACATAACCTTTACACTTTCCATAAACACTCATACACATTCAAAACATCACCACATACATACGCATAAAATTTCATCCAATCATACACATCCTATGTCTATTGAATTTTTTGTCATTTTTTGCAATTTTTCGATTTTCCTTGCATTTGAAACAAGTTCACCTGATGATTGTTGACACATGAAACCAAAATGGTTGTGACTGTTCCTTTGTCACCAAATAAATAGATATGTAAAACCTTTATATATTTATTTTATTATATTATATAACAGCTCTATTCTATATTGAGCACTCTCCCAATAATACTGTGTTTGACACACCGTTCCAGTAAAAGCTGAAACAGTGACAATCCCACACTATATATATATATATATATATATATATATATATATTGCAATAGTGTATGCTTATCACTATCTCATTTGGTGTGTTAATAGTGACCCAATATTTGCAGTATTAGGAGAGTGCTCAATATCTGTGATAGAGCTACTATAAAAATAAAATTGTGTGTATGCGTATATGTGAGGACACATGTATACGTAAACATATATATAGGAGGAAGTGTACCTACATGTGACCATGGATGCATGTATATATGCATGCAAATGCTATAATCACATACACATATTTTCAAATGAACAAACCCACAGGCCTATGCACACTGATATGCAATTCAAATATTTTTTGACCATATTTTTTCGATTTTTCAAGAACTCTTTCAACTCTGCCTGATAAATGCCATGAAGAAAGGCATGAAACCCAGGGTCAAAGTTAAAAATATCCATGTAATTAAATATATATACACAAACTAAATATATATATATATATATATATATATATATATATATATATATATATATATATATATATCTGTGTATATGTTTGAGAATTAATCATATTAGATAGGAATACAAAGTATTTCAAGTATTCCTATCTTTTGTCATTCCTATATATTGGTGACCCAAAAGGACCCAGAAGGCCAAAGCCCCAAGCCTCTTAAATTATGCCTGTTTCGTTAGCAACCCTCTAATTAAAAACCCTCTGGTCATGTGTTCACATTAACCAATGAAAATCCATACCTTCATTAAATCCTAATTTCATGTTTTGGTTCCCATATTTTCATCTAAATTCACACCTGAGACAATCACCAAAACATATCATTATGGGTCACATGTCAAAATGGGCCAACTACATTGAGTCTTCCCATTCACCATATTACAACAATTTTATGATGAAAATAATTTTTTCTCACTAAAACTTATTTCATCCACTTGTATTAATTTCTGTAAGAAATGTTCAGATAAATAATCAGGACTTTAAAAGTTTAAGGATAATTTCTTTTCTAATTCTCAGGAGATAAGTTATATTGGGACAATGGTTATTGCTACAGTGAAAGGAGATGTCCATGATATTGGCAAAAATATTGTTGGTGTTGTTCTTGGTTGTAACAACTTCAAGTAAGTCCTTTTTAATATAAGCAAGTAAGTCACCTTTTTTTAGTATAAGCAAGTAAGTCACCTTTTTAATATAAGCAAGTAAGTCACCTTTTTAATATATATATTTACCAACCCCTCCGCACGAGCAGGATGCGACACAAGGTCAATTTCTTAAGTGAAGTTTAACAGGTTTGAATCCAGAGTTTTCCTTCTCTTAGACCGGTTGCCTAACCATGGTTAAAGAGCCCAGTCTGCCCTACTATTTACCCATAGCTGGAGGGAGAGTAGGATCCATACCTTTCCCAAGGGTATTAGCTTTAAGTGAAATGCAATTACCACGTCCAGGATTTGAACTCTGGGCAAAGAGTCCATTTCCCAAGACTTTAACCATTACACCATGCGCTTCCTTCTTAATATAAGCTAGTAAGTCACCCTTTTGTTGTATAAGCAAAAGTCGAAATCTCCCCGATTCACTAATTAAAAGGTACATACACTCGCCAACGGGACGGACAAAGTCGGAAGTGTCCTCTATCGTTACCTAAAACGGAATGACCATTTTAACATATATCTGCGCATGGGCTCCGATCGGAGTTCCGCTTTGATAGTCAATTCCCAAAATTAAATAAATAAAAAAAATTGGTAAATAAAATTCGCATTATCATCCAATGAAAGCGATTCCCGGGTGAAATGAAAATATCTTCATTTGATCCAACTTCGGCTACCAATCTCTATAAAACGAACAGCTTTGAAAGGCACCGGCAGTCATAGCTTCAGACACCATCACGAACGCAGTCCCGACGAGCGCTAGCAAAACGAAGGACACATCAAAGGCGGCGGATCACACCCCCAACTTACCCAAACCTGACCTCACCAGGCAGTCAAATCAACAAGTCAACTACCGAACATTTCTATATCATTCGACGATACAAAAAATATACTAGCTATCATAACACGATACGACCAGCGATCGACTTCAGAATAACCGAAACACAAGATTCTGCCCACAACAGCTAACGACTCTAAAACACAAGACTCGACTCACCTACCAACACCCATCACTACTCACTGACTTTTATTCAAGACACAGCGCCTACCACTACACACACAATATTCTGCCTACATCACCACCCCACTACCACAGTCAAGCTGGACATTTTACGGACTTAATATCCACCCATAACTATAACCAAATTTATCTTGTAGTTCTCATTTCTATCCTTTCACCGTTCTCATGTTGTTTTTCTTAATACAATTTTAAAACTTAAAATCTGTGTTTTGTTCATTTCCTCATCACCATACGCTTGCATCCTAATACGGTTTATAACACTTTTAATATAAGCAAGTTAGATACAGAAAATATTAGTGATAATATTAATAAAGTACTTTGTATTAGTGATTTAAACATTTTATTGTTATCTTTTTATGTTAGGTTTCTGCTGTAACAGCTGTCTGTGATGATATTGATGTCTCATTTTAGGAAGGAGTGAAGGATCCTCATTAGCATTTCATAGTTATCTCTGTTATATTGAGAATTTATGTGATTAACAAATGATGTTCAGTGTGAATACAGACACTACAAAATTATCATTCAGTTCTAAATTGGACTGGAAACTGCTTTATTCTTTAAGTTAAGGCATTTTAAGTGAATTGCTGAAATAGAAATTTTGCACTGATTTTTGCTTGGTTATAGTTACATGCTAACATAATGCAAATTTTAATAATAGTTAGGTGTTGTCAATTATCTGTATGATTAGTTGGATTATCTCCCTTGTCTACCAAAGTATTTCCACTAATGACTGCTTGATGGCAACACCATAGTGTTTCTGTTGCACCAGAGCCTAGTATCAAAGAAATAGGTGTGATGATCACACCCTCTTTCTTCCCAATACGGCCTAGAAGAAAGGACTTCTAGTTTTTCTGGGACAGGGATGTCAGTCTCCAGAAGACTGCATGTCACATTAAATACATCACAAAATAGTATACAGCATACAATACCATAAGCTAATTTTCATACATATAGGCATGTCTAATAATTGCACACAACCAATGACCTAAAAGAACTCTTCTCAAATATGTAAGTCTCCAACAAACTTTCATTGCTCTTAAAAACTTCACACACACATAGATGACATTTCTACATACAATATCTTCATTCACTCTTTTTGTGCTTCATTTCTTTATATATCCTTTTTTCTATTAAGTTTTCTTTGGTAATAAAACATGTTTAGTTATACAAATTATTTTTATATTCATTATTTCTACCAAAATGATAACCACAAGTAACGACTTGAAGTCCACAATGATGTAGCTGCATTTACTTACAACAATAAATGAAATACTCTACAAACTGATACCATCCTGTCGGATTTGTTTTCTGTTGTGTTATTAAATTTTATTATCAAATGTTTTGTTATTTTTAATGACAACTACAATCATCCAACTCTCTACATGTTTGCTTTAAATTTCTTAAAGTGAAAACTATTCTAGTTTAGTCACTGATCTGTCAACCAAAACCGTAACATCATGATGACATTGTTAACACATTATTATTAATATTATTGCTACATCTCAAACTGATCACTGGGACATTTTTCTCTTGAATCTCTGATGTAAACAATAACCTACTGTTATTGTCACACAAAAAGGTACTCACAACTTGCTTGTAAAATCCATAGTACCCTATTATATAAATTACGGTTAAGTCACACTGAAAGCACCGGTTTTCACTAGATCACCAAAGTTCTGCAACGATGAGCCTGTTTAATACTTAGTTGGGTGATCACTTAATTAATAACAGGTAGTAGAGTCCTTTGTTTATTAAAATGATCTGATTGGCATTAAATGACCCGAAAAAGGGTTGATATGGCATAAAACAAAACAAGCAACCAACCTATTATATAACAATCATTTAGATTTTTAAAGATATTTATTTTTCTGTAAAGATAAGACCCTAGATAATTTTTTGATCAATATACAAAAGTAGTAGTGTGTACCTAGTGACAATAACCACCATACATCATTGGTAAATAGAGATCTAATATTGCTAGTAATATAACTATTTTTTTTAAATTATGAAATAGCTTATAGATTTATATGCTGCTATATAAAAACTTCTATTGTGTTGTAATTTGTATTTATACTTTTGTTTTCTTATATTCCAGAATTATTGATTTAGGTGTGATGACTCCCTGTGAGAAAATTTTATCTGCAGCCATTCAAGAGAATGCTGGTAAGTTTAAGCATAATTTGGTGAAATAATTGGGCTCACAGTGAGGTCAATCCTCATTGTAAAAGGAAATGGTCTGTGGTACCAGCTGTTAACCATTGCCTTATAACAATATTTATTAAGCTTAGTCCAAAGCCATTATAATGAGGCATTGATGATCAAATTTACTATACTAATGAATGAGGATGTGTTTGTGGGGTAATGGTTATTGTCAAAGGGAATGGACATGGCAACCTGAGTTCAAATCCTGGATGAGGCTGTTTGCATTTCACATAATACTAATGCCCTTGGATAAAGTATGAATCTAATTATCCTTCCTCCAGCGGCAGACAGGGCTCATTAATCTTGGTATGGCAACCAGTCTAGGAGAAGGAAAACTCTGAATGCAAACCTGTTAAACTCCACTTAAAAATTGACTTTATGTCATATCCTGCTCATGCGGAGGAGTTGGTTAAATACATATACTAATGAATGATCTGCAAGACCAGCTTGTTAACAATTGCAAGAGTCATCTAGTTTGACATGAGGTCATAATAATCAAGCCTTATGTGAGAATTAAACTATATCCCCTTCATTTACATTATTTATGCAAGAGAGAAATAACTAAGAAAGTAAATTTACTGATACAAATTATTCCAAGGCATTGTCAGTAGAATGAGAACAGTCTACTGTGGATTGAATTAAGGGTTTGGTTTGAAATTCCTGGAAGGTTACTGACTATAACAAAAGACACCTGAAGAAGGTTGGAGTGGCTGAAATGGGAGTAAAGTAACTAAAATGAAGACAATAGTCCGAATCATGTAAATAATGTTTTAAAAGAGGTGTACTTTGTGTCTGGAGTCTTTGGCCTCTGTACTGGTAAGTCATAGTAAAATTAACTGTGTGGTCCCAGGGTACCATCCCCCCAGGCGGCACCTGCCACCTTGTCTAAAAGGGGCAAAGCTGGGTTTATTGCCCAGTGCCTGAGGTTCCCCAAAAGTAGAATGTCGAAGAAATCACACACTTTTTGCACTGGCCACTGCATGAGCTTTGCTTGATGTGTATCTCCCTACATTAAAAAGTCCTTGTGTCTATCCGACCTGGTGGGAGATCAGGAAAATAAACTTATTTATTGATGTTACTGTAGATTATTTCCTATAAGTCTAACATAAACAAAGGGGAACCACTCTTGACTGATAAGTTATTTATTTATTTATTGATCTACTAGGAAAAAAGAAGATGGGGTTGTGGTTAGGGTTTAGGGTTATGGTTAGGGGTTAGGGTTAGTTTAATGGGAAAATGAATAAATAATTTATCAGTCAAGAATGGTTCCCCTTTGTTTATGTTAGACTTATAGGAAATAACCGTTTTGTTTTAGCTCAGTGTTAGAGCAGCACCTTTCTATGTAGAATCTTTTATCTGATTTTCAGAAGAGAACTTTTCTGGCATAATTAAATGCTTGTTTCCATTTTGTAGATATGATTGGTCTCTCTGGTCTGATAACTCCTTCTCTTGATGAAATGGTCTATGTGGCTAAAGAAATGGAAAGACTTGGACTAAAAATTCCTTTACTCATTGGTGGAGCCACTACATCCAGGTTAGTAGATGATATATTTTTCTATTGACTCAAATTATGCTGTTCCTCTTAACCTTTGTTGAAAATGTTCAAACATAGTATAAAAAATTGAATTAGTTATAATATGCCTAGACTACATACTATGGGCAGGGTTAGCTCAGTCAGTAGAGTGTTTAGCTAGAAACCACAAGGTTCCTAGTTCGATACCCGCCCTTGCCAACTCAGCATATGAGTAGCACAGGGATCTGTGCGGTAAAGAGCTCCACCTCAGACGCTAAATAATCTCCTTGGTCTAGCGCTAATGAAAAGGGGATAGACTCCCTTGCTGATTGGCTGATACCAACATTAAGCTGCCGTGACGACTTTACTTTACTTACTTACATACTATGAACATCATTAAATCTAATGAAAGAAAAAGCTTCATGTTAAAAATGCAAGAAGCAGGTGATATCCAGCAGAAACTATCACAGATGTGGACTATGCAGATAATCTAGCACTTCTATCAAATATACCTTCACAGACAGAATCACTGCTGTATAGCTAAGAGAAAGCAGCAAAAGGCATTGGCCTTTATGTGAACTCAGATAAAACAGCGTTCATGTTACAAACAAGGTAGAGACATCTTCATACTGGATGGTAAGCTCCTGAAATTAGTAGACCAGTTCACATACCTAGGTAGTAATATCTCATCTACAGAATACAATCTCAATATACGCATTAGAAAGGCTTAGACTGCTATAGGCAGATTACTGATCATATGGAAATCTGATCTCACTGATAAGATAAAATGAAAATTCTTCCAAGATGTAGCTGTATCAGTGTTACTGTATGGACTTTAACAAAATGCTTAGAGAAAGGATGCTATTGAAGTCAGTCAGTCAGTCAGTCTACTATTGGTTTGAACAACAGCAACTGGCCAAGCACAACTGAACCATTGTCAAGACAAATGGTACTTATGGGAATTCAGAATAGTCCACTCATGCATTTGGGTGATTCCATTCCTTGAGTCCTGATTGGCTGCTTGGTTTCTATGATGTTCTGAGGCTTCATAAATAACCTGCCATTTTGCAGTAGTGTATTTGCAGAAAATCAGGTTCGTATTTAGTTACGATTGCTTGCTGCCTTGTCTTACCAATTCGACGGTAATTGGAACTAGTATGATTATTCTACAGATGCTGTGTGCTGTCCTGAACAAATTTTAGAAACAGCACCCCACAAAAGAGCAGATATATGGCCACTTACCTCCTACCACTCAAACCATCCGGGTAAGACAAACAAGACATGCTAGACTCTGCTGGAAAAGAAGAGACTAGCTCATAAGTGACATTATCCTGTGGGCACCTACACATAGGCACACTAGCATGGGTCAGCCAACAAAAACCTATGTTTATCAGCTCTGTGCAGATACTGGATGTTATGCATAGGACCTTCCAGGAGTGTTGACTGATAGCAACAAGTGGCAAGGAAGTGTCATGGAGATCCGTGCTGTCGGTACAACTTGATGGTGATTCTTAGTATAAAGTATACTTCTGCAAAAGATTTATTCTTTCTTAATGTTTTTAAAATAAAGGAAAGTTGGAAGAACAGTGAGAAAGGACTATTTAATTATATCTACTTTGATATCTGGATATTAGAAAGTTTTTTTTTTTTTTTGATAAGGTTATAAATGTACAGGAATGAATAAATATACAATAATTAAGACCTTCTACTTAAACAGGCAACATACAGCTGTAAAAATTGAGCCCATGTATTCAGGACCTACAATATATGTACCTGATGCCTCAAAAAGTGTTTCTGTTGTGAGTAAATCCATCTTTTTTTCTTTTTCATTATTTTTTGTAAACCAAAAACAATGAGATTTCATTCATTATTTGAGTGCATACAGTAATTATTACTACTAGCTGGACCTGTGGAAATTCCACCTAATGAAAAAATCAAGAGGTGCTATTTAAGCAAGATAGATAATATTAAGTATTATATAAATTTTTATTATATATTTTTGTATTATTTATTGCTGTAGCGTAATTATTGTGGTCTACGGGGAATTTGGGGATTGAAAGGAGAAAGAGAGGAAAAAGAAATAAGAACAAACAAAGGTTAAAATTTGGAAGAGTAAACACTCAACAGGGTGCCAGTAATTTGACTGACAAATGACCCGGGAAATAGATTTAAAATTAAAAACGGAAGTTCCAGGTTTTGACTGGAAACAGATGTGATGCCGGGATGAGAAACGGAAGAGGAAAATAATCCTTCTTTTTGAGCTAGGCTTCGTGGGAGGCAGACGGGAGCTTTGCTGGGCTCCCCCGTATGGATTTCGCATTGTAGTACAGAACATGATACTATGTTAGAAGATAGAATAATTTTACCATACCATCTCTCCTTCTCTCTGAAAAAGAACCCATGAGCCTGAAAGGAATAAACAACCCTTTGTGACTATAAGCTTTGAGTATGTTGTTTCTGAATTAACGACTATTACTACTACTACTAATGACGACTACTACTACACCTCGAACTTGGCTCTATGTGACATATATTGTTCTGGTACATTGTAAAGGAAACAATAGGATTTATATGTAATAAAATTGTAAACCATCCTTTCTTGCTTAAAAAGCTCCTCTTGATTTTTTTTTGGGGGGGGCATGGAATTTCCACAGGTCTTGCTTGTGTTAAATAATAATTTGCATCTGTTTCTACAATATTTTCATTATTTACAGTCCATGACACCATTAAGGACATTTTTTAACACAATGCTTTATTGGGAAATAAACATAGCTTTGATGATTGGAAGTAGAGAAAAATATAATTTATGTGTACAAAGCAGATTTTCAAGCATTTTGTTTATTCTTTATTGCAGTGTTCATCATTGATGAATAAAGGTTTAGTGGAGGAATACTTAGAGGAAGTTGCTGAAGATTATGAAGATATCCGGAATGATTATTTGGACTCTTTAAAGGTAAGTTCCTTTTTGATTGTTCTTCATGATCTAATTGATTTGAAATTAAAATTCTAGTATTTCATGAACTTAAAATATAATTTGTTAAGTCCTTTCTGGTTATTTCTTAAAGTTACTATAAGAGAAACTTGTTTTGTGGTTGAAGTATTTGGTATCTAAACCCAGGTAAAAACTAAAATTTTTATACTAATTTTCAAGGCAGGTAGGTTCTACCCACTTGGTAGATTGACACTATCCTATGCAGACTTATAGCTGACTACAATTTTGTTAATGAATATTTTATATTTAAAGTTTTGAGGTAGTCATGAATTTCTCACTGTCACCAATGATTAGTATTTGAGCACAGGTAAAACAAAATCAAGATAATTATAAATGCATGTCCTTGCCACTTACAAATGTAATATTTTTTTTTGGGGGGGGGGGGGTTGTTACTTGATTTCAGGTGATGAAAGATAATGCAAACATATTTTAGATTTAAGGTACTCATGTTTGTTAAGCTGTTGTTTTAATTAGATTATTAGGTCAGCTTTTTCTACGGGTTTCCAACCATATTTCACCATCAAGGTGTGTGAAAAAGAACCAATTCTTTAGACATATCACATTTAAAAAATACATTAAAACATGTTCCTTTGAAAGGAAGTCCAAGGAAGTACCAAGTCTTTTCTTACAATTTCTGTAATATGAAAATGTATTAATAAACTCCATGAGACAACAAAGGAAAACACTTGAGCAAATAATATATATGTTTAAATTTCAATGCATATTGCAACTACATAACAAGGATGGGGCAGTAACTAATACGTGAACTGCTAAGGAATATGTCTCTAAGAATATGGTCATTATTTTTGGCTATTTTATAAACAGTAAAAATGTTCATGTGGCTGCCAAGAGACATAAAAGTCCTTTTTTTATTTGGAGAGAAAGGGAACCAATAAATTACAAAAATAAAATAAAGTTTGTTCAAATATGCATTCTGTTTGGAAGTGAAGGACAGATAAGAGGAAGAAAGACACAAAAATTTTTCCCCAAGAAAAATATACTATCTTAGCTCCTTGGACTGGTGACCAGTCCAAGGAGAAAGAGTTTATATTGAAGACTGCGGTTAGTGTTTCATAATTAGCTCCTATTTATGATGTCCTGACTTTATGATTGATTTTCTACTCCAAAAGGGAGGCAACTTTGTTATTATCTTTTTTATTTATATGTATGTTACACTAGTCTCAGTTTTGTGGAGCAGTTGTTAAGATTAAGTACTTTTTTTCTGAAAAAAAAAGAAATACTTCAAATATTTTTCTCTAATGAAGATGGTAAGAATTATATAATTTTTCATTTTTTATATTGGATTATTTTGCAGAACAGGGAATATTTAACACTGGAAGAAGCTCAGAAGAGAAAATTCAAGATTGATTGGGTTGAAGAACCACCTGCTCGTATGTTAAGATTTTTATTATTCAAACTTTTGATGTTGCTATTATTCTCAGTTTCACTCTGACCCAGAGTAGTAGTAATATCTGTTATGGTCACATCTATGGGTCAAATAGTTCATGTCAAAAATTGGTATACTCTTCTCCCATGACAATCAGTGGTGGATGGGTGGCTGATACCGACATTAAGCCACTCTGTTGACTTTTACTTTTGAAGATATTTATTTTTAGTTATTCTTTGTTAAGTTTCTGTCAATAAAAATTTTCTTTGTTATTTATTATAATCTTGCATATATATTTTATTCAGTTCTCATTATGAAATATATTAGATTGATTAATCTATATTATATTGTACAGTAAAAGTGGTTCCAAATTTTGGAAGGACTGTTGGAACCTATATTTATTTAAATGAAATGCACTATAAATCACTAATATATATATTTGTGTGTATATAATCATCATGTCCAATGTAGATTATGTGGTCTCTCAACAGCTTGAAAACCAGATATATTTAACCCTTAGAACCCAAGTGGCCAGTATTTGGATATTATGTTCCATGACAGATATAATTATTGAGATTTCCATGCCATAAAGTGTTTTGTAAAACTATTTCCCAGAAGTCATTCCCATCATCGCTAATAATAATAACAATGAACAATAAATCCTTAATTCTTATTGGCTAAAAATCTTCTTTTTTTTTTTTTTGTCAGCTGCTCCTCTGTTCTGTGGTATCAAGAAATTTGTGGATTATGACTTAGCAAACCTGGTCGAATTCATTGACTGGAAACCATTCTTTGATGTTTGGCAATTGAAAGGGAAATATCCAAACAGAAGTTACCCAAAAATCTTTCAAGATAAAACTGTTGGTAAGTTGCTAAATGAATTTGATAATTTGCTTGAAGCATTGTTAAGTATATTATTATTTATTTATATTAAGAAGGCAATTACAATGCGTATAAAAAAAAAAATTAATGTTCAGTGTCTAATCAATTTCGAATGAACTTCATCTTCAGAGACTGTTTTTGAAATGGACACGGTCTTGTGTGTTTTTTGTTTTGAACGTTATAAACACGCGTCTCGTGGGTTGTTATAAATAAATTGTTTTTTGAAATCAAAACCTTTAATCTTTTTTAATGTTTTATTTTTATGGCTTACAATTTCTTCATCAGGAAATTTGTGGGTGAAGATTTTTAATTTTCTTTTATTTCTTTTTTATTAAATTTGCACTGTTGGTGAGACTCCAGTTATCGAGATCTGAGGAGTGTGGAGTATCCCTTCATTACCATTACTCCCAGGTTCATTCTGACCCAGAGTGAAAGTACCTGCTAGGGTCGCATCTATGGGTCAAATAGATCTGTTCAAAAATTATTTAACAATTATTTGTATACATTTAGGCCATGTACAAAAAACAAAACAAAACTTAAGAAATAACTACACCAAATTTTTAAATCTGAATGTACAACGAACACAATTCACTAACCTTTAGGCATGAAATATCCCTAGATGGGTTGGCATGCTGTTAAAATAAATCCATCAATCACTCATTTATTATTTTTATTAATTTGCAGGAAGATATTTTATTTATCTATTGCTACAAGTCAGGATTAATATTATTATTCTCAAAATGAAATATTTGAACAAAAACAAAACATTAATTATATATACATCCTCTTATTCTAATTCCATAATGTTTACCAAGGGTAGTATATATATATATATATATATATATATATATATATATATATATAATGTATTTATGTAGTGTCACTCTAGTATGAAAAAGAAAAGAAAATAGAGTGGAAAAAAATAAATTCGACTTGATGAAGAGATGGGGGGGTCAACAATGTCGTCGCCGTCACAAAATCTATAGCACAAAATCCGTCGTCGTCGCAAAACCACCAACTCAAACATCTTCAGCAAGCAGCTGAAAAATCGCAACTCCTGCTGTCGTCACCCCACTTCTACTTATACAATTTTTCTTTCAACATCCGGGTGTCTGCACCACACGCACAAGATTCTCGAGCCAAACCCGACCGCTGGAATCATCATAGCCATCATCCGGGCACCTGGCGCTTACATCCGGGACTGCAGCTTCTAGACTTCGGTGACAATGTTTGCATTCTGAAGGAAGCGGGTTCGATTCTACAGTCCGACATGTCAGGCAAAGCCTAGCCCGCTTCCTTCGAGAATACGGCAGGCCTTGACGTTCGCCCCTCACCTCGTGTTCTCTGTCACAGTCACCCAACTCTTCAAACAATTTTTATAAAATGTTAACTTTCTTCTAAAATAAAGATACAGGATTTTGTTATTTATAGTGGAACATAATAAAATCAAAATGGATATTATTAGGTATTATTTATTACCAAAATCTACAGCATTAAAAGTCTTTAACCAAAAATGAAATTGCATAAATATATAGAAGACATACTTATTTTTGTACTGCTACATATTCATATATATTTAGTTGCACATTTTCAATGGTATAGAGTTTTGTAATCAATAATGCCTAATAATATCTACTTTGTATAATGTTCTACTATAAATGAGGAAATCATTGATGGTTTAGGAATCTGGGAGGTTAATGTTTAGCAAATGCCATAGATTATACTTGTACTTAGCTTAATTCCATATTACTCTGTTATTTATTCATGATATATTCTGTGTAAATGACAATTCTTCTTATTTGATTTCTTGACTTACCAATATTTTCATCACTACTCATAGATTGCTTTTTATAAAAAATGTTTCCATGAAAAACGTGTTTTGAAAATGTTGAACTTTACAATTTTTCTGGGTGTATTAACATTCAAGTCTTAGAGTTCTTGCATATTGATTACTTTCTAAACTTTTTCATAAATGTCATTAGTTTACAAATTTATTTTAAAATGGCAAGCTATTTTTTTTTAGGTGCTACAAGTTAAGATGCTTTTGTTTGGTTTAAAAAAAAAAAAAATTATTTTTATAAATGACAGCAATGTTATTATTAAAAAAAATATTTTGTTGTCCAAGTTGTATGTTTATCCAAGTTTGATTCTTTTTGCTATGCTCCAGCTAATATTTCAGTAACTTTAAATGTTTGCATATAAATGCAGTTAAGGTTTTTTTTCTTAATATTTCCTATTTACATTTTTTATATACCATTTGATATGGTCATTTTTAACAATTTTTAAATGGAGCATTTTCAAAACTTAAAAGCGGTAAAGTCATCCCTCTTATTCATAAAATATTTATTATGTTTCTTTGAACATCATGTAATGTAGAGATGGCTTCCCCTGACTAATGACCCTAGTATCTGACAGGTCAATCACAAGAACTCTCATTATAGGAGTTCAAGACAGTCCAGTCTCTCATTATAGGAGTTCAAGCAGTCTCTCATTATAGGAGTTCAAGGCAGTCTCTCAGTCTCTCATTATAGGAGTTAGAGGAAGTCTCTCATTATAGGAGTTAAGGCAGTCTCTCATTATAGGAGTTAGAGGAAGTCTCTCAGAAGGTAGGAGTTGGAGGCAGTCACTCATATAGGAGTTAGAGGAAGTCTCTCATTATAGGAGTTCAAGGCAGTCTCTCATTATAGGCAGTCTCTCATTATAGGAGTTCAAGCAGTCTCTCAGTTCAAGGCAGTCTCATTATAGGAGTTAAGGCAGAGGCAGTCTCTCATTATAGGAGTTCAAGGCAGTCTCTCATTATAGGAGTTCAAGGCATTCTCTCATTATAGGTGTTAGAGGCAGTCTCTCATTATAGGAGTTAGAGGAAGTCTCTCATTATAGGAGTCAAGGCAGTCTCTCATTATAGGAGTTCAAGGCAGTCTCTCATTATAGGAGTTCAAGGCAGGCAGTCAGTCTCATTATAGGAGTTCAAGGCAGTCTCTCATTATAGGAGTTAGAGGCAGTCTCTCATTATAGGAGTTAGAGGAAGTCAATATAGGAGTTAGAGGCAGTCTCTCATTATAGGAGTTCAAGGCAGTCT
Source organism: Doryteuthis pealeii (assembly GCA_023376005.1). Classification (NCBI taxonomy): domain Eukaryota; kingdom Metazoa; phylum Mollusca; class Cephalopoda; order Myopsida; family Loliginidae; genus Doryteuthis; species Doryteuthis pealeii. The sequence continues at coordinate 39,584,778 of CM042139.1, read as the reverse complement.
CTCATTATAGGAGTTAAGGCAGTCTCTCATTATAGGAGTTAGAGGAAGTCTCTCATTATAGGAGTTAGAGGCAGTCTCTCATTATAGTTCAAGGCAGGAGTTCAGTCAGTCTCTCATTATAGGAGTTCAAGGCAGTCTCTCATTATAGAGTTCAAGGCAGTCTCTCATTATAGGAGTTAGAGGAAGTCTCTCATTATAGGAGTTCAAGGCAGTCTCTCATTATAGGAGTTCAAGGCAGTCTCTCATTATAGGAGTTAGAGGCAGTCTCTCATTATAGGAGTTAGAGGCAGTCTCTCATTATAGGAGTTCAAGGCAGTCTCTCATTATAGGAGTTCAAGGCAGTCTCTCATTATAGGAGTTTGAGGCAGTCTCTCATTATATGAGTTTGAGGCAGTCTCTCATTATATGAGTTAGAGGAAGTCTCTCATTATAGGAGTTAGAGGAAGTCTCTCATTATAGGAGTTCAAGGCAGTCTCTCAAGGAGTTAGAGGCAGTCTCTCATATAGGAGAGGCAGTCTCTCATTATAGGAGTTAGAGGCAGTCTCTCATTATAAGGAGTTAGAGGCAGTCTCTCATTATAGGAGTTAGAGGAAGTCTCTCATTATAGGAGTTCAAGCAGTCTCTCATTATAGGAGTTCAAGGCAGTCTCTCATTATAGGAGTTAGAGGAAGTCTCTCATTATAGGAGTTAGAGGAAGTCTCTCATTATAGGAGTTCAGTCTCTCATTATAGGAGTTAGAGGAAGTCTCTCATTATAGGAGTTCAAGCAGTCTCTCATTATAGAGTTAGTCTCTCATTATAGGAGTTCGAGGCAGTCTCTCATTATAGGAGTTAGAGGAAGTCTCTCATTATAGGAGTTCAAGGCAGTCTCTCATTATAGGAGTTCAAGGCAGTCTCTCATTATAGGAGTTAGGAGTTAGAGGAAGTCTCTCATTATAGGAGTTCAAGGCAGTCTCTCATTATAGGAGTTCAAGGCAGTCTCTCATTATAGGAGTTCAAGGCAGTCTCTCATTATAGGAGTTAGAGGCAGTCTCTCATTATAGGAGTTCAAGGCAGTCTCTCATTATAGGAGTTCAAGGCATTCTCTCATTATAGGTGTTAGAGGCAGTCTCTCATTATAGGAGTTAGAGGAAGTCTCTCATTATAGGAGTTCAAGGCAGTCTCTCATTATAGGAGTTCAAGGCAGTCTCTCTCAGTCTCTCATTATAGGAGTTAGAGGCAGTCTCTCATTATAGGAGTTCAAGGCAGTCTCTCATTATAGGAGTTCAAGGCAGTCTCTCATTATAGGAGTTCAAGGCAGTCTCTCATTATAGGAGTTAGAGGCAGTCTCTCATTATAGGAGTTAGAGGCAGTCTCTCATTATAGGAGTTCAAGGCAGTCTCTCATTATAGGAGTTAGAGGCAGTCTCTCATTATAGGAGTTAGAGGCAGTCTCTCATTATAGGAGTTCAGGCAGTCTCTCAGGCAGTCTCTCATTATAGGAGTTCAAGGCAGTCTCTCATTATAGGAGTTCAGTCTCTCATTATAGGAGTTCAAGGCAGTCTCTCATTATAGGAGTTAGAGGAAGTCTCTCATTATAGGAGTTCAAGGCAGTCTCTCATTATAGGAGTTCAAGGCAGTCTCTCATTATAGGAGTTAGAGGCAGTCTCTCATTATAGGAGTTAGAGGCAGTCTCTCATTATTCTCTCATATAGGAGGCAGTCTCTCATTATAGGAGTTTGAGGCAGTCTCTCATTATATGAGTTTGAGCAGTCTCTCAGTCTCTCATTATAGGAGTTAGAGGAAGTCTCTCATTATAGGAGTTCAAGGCAGTCTCTCATTATAGGAGTTAGAGGCAGTCTCTCATTATAGGAGTTAGAGGCAGTCTCTCATTATAGGAGTTCAAGGCAGTCTCTCATTATAGGAGTTAGAGGCAGTCTCTCATTATAGGAGTTAGAGGCAGTCTCTCATTATAGGAGTTAGAGGAAGTCTCTCATTATAGGAGTTCAAGGCAGTCTCTCATTATAGGAGTTAGAGGCAATCAAACTTGAGACTTGGGGATTTTTGAAAAGGAGCAGCCAATTACAGTAACAAGTCATAACCTCAATTTTTGGGCAAATTGTAATCCCAATGGGAATACTTTGAAAGGGACTAAGGCACAATTGCACAGTATGTAATAGTTATACGGAATACTTATTAGACATTTTACTGTGATAATTATGAATTCTCTTGAATAATTTATGACCTTGAAATTGAATTTACTTATCTTTTAAACTAAATCATGAGCTCAAGACTTATTTTTTCTAAATTATATTGAGTATTTTTTCTTTTAATCTTTTAAAGGAAGTGAAGCTGAAAAATTGTTTGCAGATGCCCAGAAAATGCTTGATAAAATTATTTCAGAAAAATTATTGCAAGCAAATGGAGTTGTTTCTATATATCGTGCCAATTCTGTTGGAGATGATATTGAGTTGTATGGCAACAATGGAGAGTTGTTGGCAACACTTTATGGATTACGTCAACAGGTGAGACATTCTAATCAAAACAGTGGAGGTGTTTGCTTTAAATCTTCAGTTTGATTATGAGTATATTCATTACTTATAAGTTATTTAGTGGTTCTCTGAACAAAGGATTATTGGGCCATTTCATTATACTAGTATAATACCTATCAAAAATTAGAGATTAATTTATACATGAATTGGCACTTTTGCCTAAGGTCAGTATATCTGTGCACTCTGCCTTGGATCAAAATGTCACTCTATCTAGGATCAGTGTCAAACCCTCTTTAGTACTTTGCCCGGGATCAGAGTTTCAAACCCTGTCACTCTGCTTTCTATCACTCCCTGGCACTGTTGGATCTTTTCCTGTCATTCTGTATAGGATTAGTGTCACTCCTTGTCAATTTGCCTTGGATCACTCCCTAGCACTTTTCCTAGGATCTTTCCCTGGCACTCTGTCTTGGATCACTCTCTGATACTTTGCCTAGGACCAATTTCACTCCCTGGTACTCTGTCTTGGATCAAAGTATCACCTTGTGGCACTCTGCCTGATATCTAAGTGCCACTCCTTGGAACTTTGCCTTGGATCAGTATGTGGTTGCTTTTCCTTTGCAGTAACTAGTTCTCTTCAGTTGTGCTTTTAATTTCAGGTGGAGCATGACAAAAAATAAGGTGAACCTATTCCTCGGGATTTCAATCCTGGGGTAGCACCTTCCCATAGCATTATAAGGACAGGGTTAGAATAGTTTGGCAGCTTCATGGCACAAATTGTAGGGACTGGATAATTCAACAAGAGATTGCACTGGCTTTTATGTCTCTATGAAAGAGGCTGTTTGCTTGGTGCCCAGTATGAGATCCTACTAATGTCACTTCATCCTACACAACAGAAATACTTATTGTTTATTATTTATTTTGCTTTATTGTAGGCAAAGAAGATAGGAAACTACCAGGAACCCTATTATTGCCTCTCTGATTTCATTGCTCCAAAAGAAAGTAACTTAGAAGATCACATTGGACTTTTTGCAGTCACAGCAGGATTAGGTGCAAATGTTTTATGTGAAAAGTATGTATAAAAACTTAATATATAAACTGTTTTTAAAATGTATACAATTTATTATAGATGAAAAAAGATAACTTCAGCAACATTGCTTGGGTATTTATAAAATAAGAACATATCATTTACCATGACCCATGTTATGAAAAATCAATACTGACTACATTTTTGGTATAAATCGTAAATAAATCAAGTTATTCATCATGTTCAACTCATTTGAATCCGGGGCAATCCCAGGTAAATTTGCTAATGTATATATATATATATATATGTGTGTGTGTGTGTGTGAATATTTTTCTTTCTTTTGTTCTTTTATTTTATGCAGAAAGCTCAATATTAAAAAAAATACACCAATAATAATAATGATAATAATAATAATGGTCACTAGTTGCTACTGGTGTGAAAACTCACAAAGTGTATAAGGATGATGATAATAATAAGTGGACCATAGAGTGAAAATAAAAGGAAGTGAAATGATATAAAAATACTTGGATCTTGCAAGAGAACTAAAAGAGCTGTGGAACATGAAGGTGATGGTTATACCAATTGTAGTTGGTGCCATTGGAATGGTCACCAGAGGCCTAGAAAAGAAACTGGAGGAACTGGAGATCAGAGGAAGAACCAACACAATCCAGATCACAGGACTTTTAAGATTAGCTAGTATACTTAGAAGAGTCCTGGGGACCTGAGGAGACTTGTTACCACTCAGACTTTAATGAATAACCACCAGTAAAAACTGGTGTTAAAAACTCATATAGAACATAAAAAAACATATAATAATTATAATAATAATAATAATAATATGGACAAACAGAAAAACAACAAAAACCAGAAAACAAAAATGGGAAGAAAAACAATTATATGGACACTTCAAACGACAAATCGGAGAGGTTGCACATGAAAAGACTTGGGCATGGTTAAGAAAAGGAAACCTCAAGAGAAACTGAATCACTAATAATTGCTGCACAAAATAATGTCATAAGGACAAACTACATCAAAGCAAAAATTGATAAGACCCAACAAAATAGTAAATGTTGACTATGCGGTGACAGAGATGAGACTGTAAACCATGTACTATGAGAATGTAGCAAACTAGCATAACAGGAATACTAAACTAGGCATGACTGGGTTGGGAAGGTGATCCACTGGGAATTATGCAAAAAATTAAATTTTGACCCTACAACAAAATGGTATATGCATAAACCAGTATCTGTTCTTGAGAATGAAATGCTTAAAATTCTCTGGGACTTTGAAATAAAAACGGATCACCTTATCCCAGCAAGAAGACCAGACCTAGTGTTGATTAACAAAAAAGAAAGAACTTGTCAACTGGTGGATTTTGCAGTTCCAGCAGATCACAGGGTGAAGACGAAGGAAAACAAAAAGATGGACAAATACCTGGACCTTGCCAGAGAACTGAAAAAGATATGGAATATGAAAGACAAAGTAATACTAATTGTAGTTGGTGCACTTGGAACAGTCCCAAAAAGCTTGGAAAAAAGACTGGAATATCTGGAAATCAGAGGAAGAATTGAGACCATACAGAATACTGCACTGCTGCAATCTGCCAGAATACTCAGAAGAGTCCTGGAGACATGAGGAGACTTGTTGTCACTCAAACTCCAGGGAAATACCATCAGCTAATGCTAGTGTGAAAAACTAATTATAATAATAATAATAACATACAAAATTCTCTAGAATTTTGAAATACAATTGGATCATCTAATCCAGGCCAGAAGACACGAGATCTAGTTGTGGCCATCAAGAAGAAAAGAACTTGTCAATTTGTCAACTTCAATATCTTTATTATTCTTTGTTTTTTTAATTATCTTCTCTTTTGATTTTATAATTGATTGCTTATCATTTGGTAAATCATTTGCAGTTGATCTAATATTGTGTTATTAGTTGTTAGTTTAGTCATTTGATGCTTCTGGATATAGAGAAATAGGAAATGATAAAAATCAATTTTAAATGAAGCCATAATTTCTTAGGAACAAAAGAGCTTCATAATGGCTACAAAAATAAAAGAAATAAAGTGCTTTGATAGTTTCTGTTTTCTTTTATAGGTTTGAAAAAGAATATGATGATTACAGTGTAATTATGGTGAAGGCATTGGCAGACAGGCTAGCAGAGGTAAAATAAAAAGAATAAATTTGTTAACACAAATTTTGTTTATTTCTGTGTTGAAATGGCTAGAATAATATAAACCTATACCCAACATTCCCTAATTTTAATATACTAATGTTGGTATTGGGTTGGTTGGTGCTTGAGATGATATTTAGTGACTCCCTACTCACCAATGTCCAATATTAGCATTAGTATATACATGATAAACTAACACTGAATAAATGGAAAGAAAGGCAAGGCAAGATAAGCTCAATTATACAGAAAGTAAAGTATGCAGAGTGGCCTATTGTTGGTATCAGCTGAACTGTGAGGGGGTTTATCCCCATTTCACTAGCGCTAGACCAGAGAGATTGTTTTTGCATCTAAGGTGGAGCATCACACCTACTATTAGCTCCCTACTTTACTGCACAGATTCAAACTGTGATACTCATGTGCTTGATGAGGGCTTGTATAAAACCTGGAACTTTGTGGTTTTGAAGTGGATGCTCTACTGATTGAGTTAAACTGGCCCATTCATTCCACATAGAAAGATAATCCAGATTACAAAAGTAGACTTGAAAAACTTGAGAAAACAGTTGTTGTGAATGGAAGACAGAAAAATTTAATACATACATAATATACATACAAGAAGTATTGACAAGAATACACAAACGTATATGAAAGGGGTATAAAAATGGTAAAAGGCTCACTTAATGAAGATAGACAGTACAATGACCATGGCTGGGAGAAGAGACATCTCTACTGTTCAAAGAACAAAGGCAAAAATGAAGACATCTTTACTATTCAAAGAATAGAGGTAAAAGAGAATGTCTTTACTGAGACAAAAGAGACTGAGATGCATTCTGGGATTGCTATATGTGACCATGAGGTGCCCAATGGACATGCCCCCTTTATCCATGGGAGACAATTATTTATTGTCTCACTACAGTGGCTTGGTGGTGGAGAATGTTTTAGTCAAGTCCCCACTCTTTAAGGACCAATATTAGCCTTAGCATATCTGTGATATACTAACATTGAACAAAAACAAGACTCATTTGTAAATACCAAGAAAATTTAACATTTTATATATACAATATATCTACAAGTGGTATTCAAAAGAAAGAGTACACAAATATGCCCCAACAGCTAGAACTATACACCTATTGTTCCATACACAAGCGGTATGTGGAAGGGCTACAAAATAGGAAAAGGCTTACTTGATAAGAGTAGGTAAGATAGCCATATGGTTTTACTTTTTCCTGGCATGGGTCAGAGACAATATCTTTACTGTTCAAAGACCATGGGTGAAAAGAAATTGAAAATGTGTTTTTGGAATTGTTATATGATCCTTTACAGGCTGTCAGACATGCAAATTAGCTAAAGGAGATAATTTTTTAATTTTATTATATCCCTATAATACCATTTAATTATAATTTATTACTTGTAGTATTTAACTTTATACACAACAGTAATAATTTCAAATCCTTTAATTGATTTATAGCTTAAGTAATGGTCATACACACAATTTTTAATATTTTTCATTTCTAGTTTAAAAAAATTTCAGGACCATATGACCTTAAGGCACCCCTTTTGTGATTTTGATTCGTGGGGACATTTATTCCATTTACACTGTCAAAATCCGGTTCATTGTTAACAGACGATTTTTAGAGTTTAAAAAAAAAAATTATAACCCTAACCCCTAACCTTAACCCCTAACAAACAACCGGATTTTTACGGTGTAAATGAGAAAAGTGTCCCCACGAGTCAAGATCGTGGAAGGGGTGCCTAAAGGTCATATGGTCCAAATTTCATACTGATCAGCTTTCCTAATTATGTTGCCATGACAACCTCATAGACAGTTATAATTTTGTCTACACATCATTGACAAAAGAGTGGCCTAATTTTGGTATCAGACATACAGTGAGGGAGTCTATCCCTTTTTCACTAGTGCTAGACCAAGGAGATTGTTTTTGCATCTGGGGTTGAGCGCCACACCTACCATCAGCTCCTCACTTTACAGCACAGATCCCTGTGTTACATAATCGCCGCCCAGCACCTATATTTGTGGCCTTGTGCCAGACTTAGAAAAACCTTTAAAAAAATGTGCTACCGATCCTTTTATATTACTGGGTGGTCTTTGTAGAATCGCCGAAAAAGGAGTTAGAAAGATAAAATCTTTTAACGAGAGATTGGGAGACGAAAAGTTTATGTTTAAGGAAAATCCAGTCTTTTGGGCGCAAAGTGGTCTTTTGATCTTAGGCCGTGAACTCTGTGTGACCAGAAAGAGTTGGAACTTTTCGAACATTCAATTCTGTCCAGAACGAGCTCAAACATACGAGAAGAAGAAACTTCTGGAAGATTATTTAGACACACTATATATAGAGTCAGTGAGGGATCGGAGAGAGTTAGAGTTAGAGTCAGTCCGGAGTCAGGGGCAGTCAGAGCCAGTCAGAGAAGTCAGCCGGAGAGGCAGTGATCGTACGGAGTTTAGTAAACTGTTGTCGCTAAAGACCATAAGGAAAGGCCGGTTGCTGTTAAGAAAAGCTTGTCACCGAGATATTTACGAAGTTAAATCCACTTAAAATACACCTCTTGTTAAGATAGAGAATATTAGGGACTCTCTCTCTCTCAAAAGTTATAGTGAAGTTTTGAATATAATAAACTTCTGAAAAGTAAACACGGTGTTATTAATTTTCTCTGTCTACGACGAAAGAAATCTTTTTTATGAATGGGCTTGCTACACAAACAAAATAGTAAAGATACTATCGTAAAGGGGATGACCCATGGAGGAAGTCAAATTGACCGTGAGTAAAGGACGCACGGTTGTGAAACTTGATACCAGAGAAGCACGCGGAGTGAGAAAGGTGATATCCCCTTGACCTGCCACTGAGCGACCAAGAACTGCTAGATTTTGGATACTGTAAACAAACGACCATACGAGGATACGATTTGATACCGTGAAAGAAACAAACCCTGTACGTTACATACCGCTAATTCAGTGCAGTGAAAAGAAAGGCACTACGTTACACCTGTGCTACTCATATGCTGAGTTAGCGAGGGCTGGTATTGAACCAGGAACCTTGTGATTCTAAGTCAAGTGCACTACCGACTGAGACTTTGTGCAATTGAATAAAATGATAGATTTGGTTTAGCTAACCTGATGGCCACAAAGTATAGGTCCAGTTTAGTATTATACTTACATTGTAAAGTGGACATCTCATCTAGCAAGCTAGTCTTGCAGATCCATTACTACTGAATAACAAATTTGATCCTTGCTGGATCCCTGATACTTATGACCTTGTATCACATCCTTCCCATGTCGAATGGGTCGGGTAAATATCTACTTATATTGTAAATTAATTGTTGGAATTATTCTGGTATATAAGGTGTGCTCCAATTCCCCCCCCCTGGATTTATAGACTAGCCAAGGTCACGTGGTTTATTCCTCCGGCCAATCACTAGCCATACTGCGTGGCTGATACACTACTTAAACCCCCACACTGGCCATAATTCTAATTGCACTCATTGAGGAGGGACTTACAATACTCAGGATTACCAGACGATTACCAATACTCAATACTCTTTACCAAGGGATTTACCAAGGATCCAATTCCACTGGACAACCGCTCTGTCTTAAGGCCTACAGGATGACCCAACAGATTGTAACATTAATTTCTTCACTAAAAACCTATTTATACAATTTTATTGACAATATAGTAGATTTATATTCTTTATTGGTATTTAGGTATTTATCCCCTGCCCCTGGTGTTGGAATATGAGATAGGGTCACTTAATGTGAATGATCCCAAACAAAGCAAACTTCTGGGGTGGGGGGTGGGGAGGGCACACCAAATGCACCTCATGTTCATTGGCATTCCCCCTTTTGAGGTGCTAAGCAATATACAGGTATTACTCCTTTAGAGGAGGGGGCATGTACTGTCTGGGGCCCCCTGAAGCTGAGCTGATTTCTTTTAAGACCTCACTTAGAAGTGCTACTTGGAATAAAGGTCTGTAAAATGAAAATATGTTTTTATTCACCTTAAAAGATTTTTTTAAATATGCCTTTCTTTATATGTTCCTCATAGGCCTTTGCTGAATATCTTCATGAATATGTCCGCAAGACTCTTTGGGGTTATTCCAGAGAAGAAGACCTTGATGCCAAAGATTTGCATAAAATCAAATACATGGTAAACTGTTCTTTCTTTCTTTCTTTTCTTCTTTCTTTTTCTTTAATGAAATATGTGGATTATTCTTTTTTTCAAATTCTTTGCCATTACTTCTTAATAATTTGTGAAAAAGTTTCTGTTGTGTACTTTGCTCTGATTATAATTGTTAATGAACAAACATAGTAAATCATTACTACTGTAGTGAGTTTTAGCGTCATTGGGTACTCAGCATTTAGGACTAAGCTTAGTAAATAATGGTAACAGACATCTTTAATGAATGGATTTATTTATATTTTTTACTTGGATTCAAGCAATTATATGTTTATTTATATCAACTTGTGACTTTTTACAATAGCCAAGAATTTAGTCATTTACACTTGCAAGTGAACAACATTAAAAAGTAATCAATTGTAAAATCTTTCTGAGGGCACAGGTCCTTGTTACAAGTTTATTCAAAACTTTTAAGTATTTTAAAGATATTTTAAGACCCTGCACAGACTATTATGGACACGGACTACGCAGATGATATGGCACTTCTTGCAAGATCATTTGCCTGCACAGTCTGATTCCTTGCTACATAGCCTGGAAAAGGCAGCATGGAACATTGACTGCTATGTGAACTCTGATAAAACAAAGTACACGTGTTTTAAAAAGGAAGGAAACATTTCAACACTTGACAGTAAGTCCCTGAAGAAGGTAGAACAAAAAAGCAGCTGTACAGTCACTTGCCCCTTATAGCACAAACCATCTGAGTGAGACGAACAAGACATTCACTGCTGGAGAAGCAAGGACAAACTCATAAGTGACGTTCTCCTGTGGAAGCCAGCACATGGGAACGCCGGTGCGGGCTGCCCAGCAAAAACCTACATTGACCAACTCTGTGTGGATACTGAATGCTGTGCAGAGGACCTGCCTAGGGAAATGAATGATAGGGACGGTTGGTGAGAGATTGTCATGGTTATCCGTGCTGCTAGCACAACATGATGATGATGAAATATCATCCTGTTACTTTTTGAATATTAGTTTTTCATATCTAAAAGCTTTTTCATTTATTTTTTTAATCTATTTGTTTATTTTTTTAATGGTATAGGTTATTGAGAATTATTAATGTTGTCTTAGGTGAAATGTTTTAATATTAATTGATATCTTACTAACCAATAACCAAGTATGAAAAAGACAGTGCAGAGAAGAGCAGTAAGGCAAACTTTATTTTGTGTTGAAAAGAACTCTGCAACCAAATATATGAATAAATGAATATATAGCAGTCACAAAATTAATACACCACATATATAATTATGCAATTTTATTTTTAATTACAAAATTCCAATACTATAGATTTTGGTAATAAATAATACCTAATGACATCCATTTTGATCGTATGATTTTCTACTAGAAATAATGATTTCCTGGTGTCTTTGGTTTTGAAGAAAATTGATTTTTATAAAAAATTGTTTGGGGTGTACTTATTTATATATATTTACCCAACCCCTCCACCCATGCAGGACACAAGGTAATTTTTTTCAGCAGAGTTTAACAGGTTTCAGTTCAGAGTTTACTTTCTCATAGACCATTTGTCATAGCAAGGTTAAGAGCTCAGTCTGCCCTATTATTTACCTATAGCTAGAGGGATAATAGTTGGATGCATGCTATTGTAGTATCCCTTTATATATATGTTGGTGTTATTTCAATGATAACTTTCACTCAGTATTAATATATAACAGGATATTTATTACGTATTTATACACACGGCTTATACACGTCTGTTCGTGGTATTTACCAAACTGTTTATATATATCAGCGTACCGCGCATGCGTACTGCTCTTTCGTTGTTCAAACAATCCACGGTGGAAGGGAGGTAACTTATCATATTATAACACATACCTTTGCCAATGGTAATAGTACTATGTGAAATGCAGACAGCCTCATCCAGGATTTAAACTCAGATCACTGTATCCATTTTCTATGATGATAACCATTATACTATGCTTGCCTCCTTACTAATATATATATTTGACATACACCAAAGTGCACTTTTAAAAAAAACATATTCTGGCTATGTATTTTCCATGAGGGAAAGGGTAGTATTAATAATTGATGGTTAAAATTAAAACCAGTAATAAAATATAAATACAAGATAAAAACAAGGAGTCACAAAATATTAATACTAAAGGTATCATAAAAAAATAAAACAATGAAAATAAAACAATGCTTTTGTGAATTGGAGTGGGAGTAAAACTTTGAGGAAATTGTCAGTTACTCACCATTTTTGGGGATTCAAGTGTAAAACTGCAAATTCCCACATGGCACCCCAGCAGTGCTTATGACCTACCACTTTCCCTCAAATTCATCCTCCCACATGGCCCCAGACTCAACATGGAGCCCTACATCAACCTAGATTGAGAAGATGGTTGCTGGAAGATCCTACATTTGGCAACAGGACACTGCACCATGCCACACAAGCAGGAGAAAACCGTTTTAGCTGTGAAAATATTTCTGCAATCGCATCACCCCTAACATCTGACTGCCTAACTCCCTTGATTGCAATCCTCTTGATTATGTGTGGGGCATGGTTGAGTGAGACACCAACAAAACTCTGTGCAACACTAACAAGGGTAACAACAGCATTTAACAGTTTAAACAAGGGGACTGTTGGAAAGGCTTGCAAGAGATTCGGAAGTTGCATCGAGTCCACTGATGTTTTCTTTGAATAGATTTAATCTATAAAATTTCAAGATATTTTCATGTAATTTTGGTAAATCTGATAAAGTGAGATGTCAGTGTTATTTTCATTTTTGTGTAATTCAGATGACAATTTACTTTTAGGATTTTTCAAAAGTTTTCTTTTATGGTTTTATTTTATTTTTTTTCTCTGATATTTTAATTACAGGGAATCCGCCCAGCTCCAGGGTATCCTTCCCAACCAGACCATACTGAGAAACTGACCATGTGGAAATTGCTTGATGCATCAGGAATTGACATCAACTTGACAGAATCTTTGGCAATGTTACCAGCAGCTTCTGTGTCTGGAATTTACTTTTCTCATCCAAAATCTCTTTACTTTGCCACTGGAAAATTGGCAAAAGATCAGGTGACTAAAACTATATTCCCCCCAATATCTATCATCTTTGGAATGAAGTTTCCCAACCAAAGTCCTATTGGGGTATATATATATATATATATATATATATATATATATATATATATATATATATAATTCTTGCAGGCATCCTTGATCTCAGGTGCTTTGGCATTACCCCTTCCTGGGAAAATTTGGCTCAGGACTGCCCTCGTAGCATACTATTCATGTCTTAAGTCACCCTGGGCACAACGCCATGAAGCCAAGAGGTCCAGAAGAAAGCAATAGCAACAAAGCACCAGCACATCAACATCTGCAGGAACAACCTTCACATGCGACATCTGTGGTCGGTGCTGTTTTTCGAACATCGGACTTCGGACTTCACACTCACAGGAGGTGCTGTAACTTCAAGGGTACAAGAACTATATAGTCTTCCAAGACTGCAATGCTGATACATATATATATATATAGTCTCTGGTACTGTCAGTCTTGTGAGACTATGGATCTGCACTTGGATCTCAGCACAGACCTGGACTAACTTGGATGGAAGACTGGCAGTTGCCCATGCAGATCACCCTCTCTTCACAACACTGATATTGTCCAAGAGAAGGATAATGTGCTATAAAACTTGGCAGCAGTGTGTCACAAGAGTTGCCAGAAAAAGATTGAAGATAATGTCAGACTGGTATAGGAACTCCAATTTTTGCTTTTGATTGCAGTTTTCCTTCTCTGAGACTGCTTGCCCTATCAAGGCTAGAGATCCAAGCCTACCCTGTACTTTACCCATAGTTGAGGGGAAGAAAAGAAGGATACATTCCTTTCCCATGGGCATTAGTGTGAAGTCATGTGACTCTCGTCTAGTGAGAGTCACAGACTCAAATAATCTTGAGGTTATGGCTGATCATTGATTTGTTTGATTGATCAGTGATCAATCAAACCAATTGACCTAACTGGATTTTCCTTGCGATCCTTTTAAATTACTACTCTGCCTCTCATTAATAGATTATGCCAATCTGTTATGTAACACTATGACTTTTTTTTTTGGGTCATTGGGAAATCAAGGCTTTACAAAATTGTGTTGTGTTTTTAAAACTGATGCATATTAAAAAAAAAATGTTTTTCTAAATTAAAGGGAATGTCTTATTCATTTATTTATTTATTGTTCAGATAATAACGATACTGCCTTACTTTATTTTTGCAGGTTGTGGACTATGCCAGACGAAAATCTGTGAGTCTTGAAGAAATTGAGAAATGGTTGGGACCAGTATTACTTTATAATTCCAACTGAACCCTCTTTTTTGGGGGGTGGGGTGCAGGGAGTCATGAAAATATTTTTGTACAAGCAGATTGCTTTTATTTTCACTCCATAATATACATATAAATTCAAATCTACCTTTTAAATTTTGATTTCATTTACTGTGTTAAAAGTGAAGCTCTTAAAAGGATTTTACCACAGGTTTCTTCTATGTTACACACACACACACATCATATATATATATATATATATATATATATATATATATATATATATATATATATAACTACTTACATTCCTTTTTGGTACATATCAATTCAAAAAAATATTGTTAAAACATCATGCATTTTACTAATTTTACTAGTATAAAATGATTGTGTATGAAAAATGTGAGAGATTTACCTAAATTGGTACTTCTTTACTCTTAGAACCCTGGGCCCTCCATACCTGTGTCCTCACTGGGCTTCTGGTTGAAAATAGCTGAAAATATAAAATAATGTACTCTATAAGCTTGTAAGGCTGTTAAATATCAGATTATAGCATTTTATTGACAACAGTGATGTAGAAATGGAAGAAAGGCTGTCCGGGTATGTGTATTTCTATGTAGTAGCATAAATACCAGCCTAATGCATTGGGCCATGGCAAATCTGGTCGGTTGTATTGTTGCTAGCCAATAGCAATGTAGAAATGGGAATTCCCTGGCAAGAATTCAGGTTTCCTGGGTATTTCCCAGTAACTTCGTAAATACTGGCCACTTGGGTTCTAATGGTTAAAGTAGGAATTGAAATTATTGGGGTTGCAGAAACATTTGAAAATACTATTTTTTTTTAAGAATAATTAGTGAACTAAAGAATTATAAAAATTCTCTGTATTCATTAGGATATTTGGACCATATTACCTTTAGGCACCCTTTCTTGATTAAGAAAGGACATGTTTTTCATTTACACCATCAATATCCGGTTGTTTGTTAGGGTTAGGGGTTAGTTTTATAATTTAAAAAAAAAATCTAAAAATCATCTGTGAAAACAACTGGATATTGACGGTGTAAATGAAAAACATGTCCTTTCTTAATCGAGATCAAAAAGGGGTGCCTAAAGGTCATATGGTCTGGATATTTATATATTGTAAAATTTGTCAATGCTATTCATTTACATTTTTTAATAAATTCTTTTTTGTTATATTTTTGTAATATTTTTTTTTCATAATAAACCAGAAAACATTTGTCTGAATCTTTTAGATGTGGAATTATTCTTGTGCAGTACAACCATGATCCCCTTCTTGGTTGAAGAAATCTTTGGATAATACTGAACCATATATACTTCGTATGTTCAAATATTTTCACCATTTTAAAAACTTTAGCTTCTCTTTGGCACACAACAATTGTTTGTACCACAACTCTTGTACTTAAGTGCCATTATTAAAAAATGATCTCTTGTTATTAAGTTCAAATTAAGGCAAGCAAGAGAATTGAGGTTTCTGTTATTTGGGCTGAACTCTATTTTACTATATATCATAAGCCCATTTAATAACAGGTAACTCTTCATATTAATTCAGCTGCTCATCTTACATATGTCAAACTTAATGTATTGTCCATAAATAAGTAAACCCCTAACATCTTTTTATGAATTTTTTTTTTTTTTAAACCAAAGACACTAGGAATTTATTATTTCTGGTGGAACATTATACAATCAAAGCAGATATTTATTATCAAATTCTACAACACTGAAACTTTGTAACCAAAAATATGAATATGTAGTAGTCCAAAAATAAATACACTCTTTATATATATTTATACAATTTTGTTTTTGGTTGCAGAGTTTTTATGCTGTAGAGATATGCAAATTTTTTCACGGGTAACAATTTATGATAAATTTTCTGTTTTTTCAAATTTGAAAAATCAAAAAAAAAAAAAAATGCCACGATTTATTTAAGTTTCAAATCAATTTTGCCAGCCAATTATAGATGATCATTTTTTGTGTTACCACATCTTAACTTTAATTTTACATCCAGGAAGAATTGAACATAAATTAGAAAATGTAGAGAAACATAATGTTTTTGATATATTGGCATTTCTATGAGAGTTCCTTTATAATATTATGATTTTAAAGTCTCGACCTATTCACCATACCTGTCAACATGATCCCCTTCTTGGATGGGGAAATTTTCCCAGGAGGTATCTGTAATATCAGTTTTGTTTTTCTAATAAAGTTACTCCCATAGAAATATTAACATTTTTTTGTGAATCACCTTTGATTCCAAGAATGTGTTGATAGGGATGGTAAATATGTGGGGATTGAAATTATATCATAATGGTGTTAATATTTTTTTTAAATCACCCTTTATATTATATATGATATGAGAAAAATTGCTTAAATATTGCCATCATTTTTTGACAGCATTGGTAAACAAGTTCTCAACATTTTTATCTAAAAGGCATTAATTTTACCAATTGTCTTTCAACTGTAGACATTGAAAATCTGGCATGATAAATGGGGAAAAAAATTGTTAAAGATGAAAATAAAATCAAAACCTGAATTTGATTTCTCCAATTTTGTTTTCTTTACACAATATTGTCTGTACAATTTCATATTTTAATTTGTTGTAAAATAAAAACCATCATGGACTTTTCATGAAAAATAATTTTAAAGCAAAAAGGAATAACAGTTGTTTTTGTTTTTATATTCTTTACACCAATCATTCAAATATTGTTTGCTTTGGGGGTTTTTTCTTCAGAAACAATTTCTAATAAATGACATGTTGAAGCATTTGTCTTTTTTATTTACTAAAAATGTCCAAAAATCAATTTTTCACAAAAAGAAAAAAAAATCTCTGAATGTCTAAGGCCAAAAACAGCAGACTTAACTAGATAAAAAAAAAACATTTTTCAATGAAATTATGATAGTTTACTTAAGTCCCAATTGATTCAGTTAAGTAAACTATTGTAATTTGATTGAAAAGTCTTATTTTCTTATCTAACAATTGGGGCTAGATTAGATAAGAAAACTTTTTCAATGAAATTATGATAGTTTACTTAAGTCCAAATTCATTCAGTTAAATAAACTATTGTAATTTGATTGAAAAGTCTTATTTTCTTATCTAACAATTGGGGCTAGATTAGATAAGAAAACATTTTCAATGAAATTATGATAGTTTACTGAACCTAATCTTTGTAATAGTGGCTTAAGATATATTTAAAAATAGTTCAGTTTGTTTAATATCTTATATTCTTAAAATGCTTTTAAATATCAGTTGACAGCTGTAGGATCATAAAAAAGAATTATAAAAATACTACACTGATAAACTTTTGTTATAAAGTCAAAATCCTTTTGACATGTACAAAATGGTTGCCTTTATGTGACCTATTGAAAATAATATGTCCACTGGACCTCTTTTTCTTATCTTAAAAGAAAAAAAAAGATCTTTACGCCATATTTCGAACCTTGTAAAAAGAAAATAGATAAAGTGCTTGGAATATTCATATTAAACAATAAACAATTTGTGACTTAGATTATAAGTATGTATTTATCCAAACTTTCTGCTCTGGACAGGATGTGACACAAGTTCAATTTTTTTTAAGCCAACTAAGGTAAGTTTCTATTGTCAGCTTGTCGCGTCCACTACTACGCTCCAAATTACTCGCTTCCTTACTCGCCTCCTTCCTCTCTCAGACTTCCAACTTAACTGGGTCACGCTCGCGGCCAGCAGCCGGCCAAGTTCCAAGCAAGGTCAAGTTCGCCTCACAGACTTTGCTCTCCCACTTCCGTCGCTAAACTGACCAAAATACCCACATTCTTGCATGAATGTGCGCTTTTTGTGCATTACAACCTGCACCAGGCCGTAACGACCTCAACGAGAGGTTATAGATGGTCACGGCTTTCTGCCTTGCGAAAGTCCGTTTCTAACCGCTTGCGTGTAATTAGTTCTGCCGGCAAACGCATTTCCACCACGAAACTCGGCGTGTTAGCGTCGGGATTTTACAGTTAAGAAATAGGTTTCAGACCAACGACAGCGACCCTACGGGGTCGGGCTGACCGGATTCTGTCCGGCTTCCCTGCGCTGGGCATGCGCACTTGGGCTCGCTGCAGCGGTCGTCACCTCGGTGACTCGATCAAACCGACCCAAGTTGCCTCCAGTTGCTAAAGAGCAAGTCCAGCTTGGTGAGCCTTAGGGCAAGATTCCATTCCTGGCAAAACCCTCTCTCTCTTCTCCTTTCGGCCATTTCTCGGCCTCGGCTTGGCTCGCATACACATCTCGGCTCCCGGTTCTCGCCTCCAGTCTCCTGCCTCCAGCTAGCTGTCACTACTCCGTTCCTGCCCGCCGAAGTTCCAGTCCTTCCGACGACCCATGCCTGCCCTTCCAGTGCGACCCTGCTCGACCAGCTCCATGCGCCAGCCTCTTCTTCTTCAACGGTCCTTTTCAGGACCAACTTAGTTGTTTCACTTCGCTTCTCCTCTGGCCTCTTCTCTAGCCACCTTCGGCTCCGGTTCGATCCTGTACCTAGGCCCTGCCTAGGTCTCTCGGTACCCGCTCGCAGCTACCTCGGTCTCGGCCCTTTCGTTCGGTTTCGTCTCGGTCCACGCTCCCCGCCGACCTCACACGGTATCACCTACCCACCGGTGAACCGCACTCACGTTCCTACGGTATCCCAACATACCGGCAAACCGTATACGTTCCGACTGACCACCGACCAGTCCGCTGCCATCGCTCGACTACGCCTTGGCTCCGATTTCCGACCCTCTCCGCCGACGATTCCCGCATTATCGAGTTTACCGACCTACCTCGGCCCGGCTACGCCTTGGTACCCCGTTCCTCGACCCTCGCTGCCGACGCATCCTGCAGTATCCCACGCATTGGCAAACTGCACACGTCCCAGCTAACCGACGACCAGACCTGCCTCGACTCGGCCCCGCCAGGTTTCTACTTCTCGCTACCGACAACCCTGACTACCGCCGATCCAGCTTCGAACCAGCCTTCTCATTCGACTCTTCCTTCAGCGACCAGCTACTACCTTCGTCTGCCAGCATTACTTCACATTGGTTCATCAACGCATCTCCGGCCTCCGGAAGACACAGCACGTTCAGCTCTGATCTACATCGACCTTCGACCCGCAGTGCCCATCGCGCACATCTCCGATCGTCTACGCAACCGACCATCTGACGCAACC
Organism: Doryteuthis pealeii; assembly: GCA_023376005.1. Classification (NCBI taxonomy): domain Eukaryota; kingdom Metazoa; phylum Mollusca; class Cephalopoda; order Myopsida; family Loliginidae; genus Doryteuthis; species Doryteuthis pealeii. The sequence continues at coordinate 39,565,482 of CM042139.1, read as the reverse complement.
GACCTCTTCCCGGACCAAGATACCAACGACCCGACCAATATCCTTCGACTTTCAACCTTCATCTTTGTGTACTTCGGTAATAAAGATTTCTGTTTCTTGTTAACCAAATCTCCTCGTTTGTCCTCCTTTACCTGGTTTGTGTCAGTCAATCGCTTTTAAACAAAAGTCCGCGGAGTCGATTCCCGTAATCGACCTCCGCGACAAGCTTAAGAAATTCAAAGAAAGTTTTGCTTGAAATAACTTTTAGCATTATTCAATTAAAGTAAATATAAGATCTATTTATTCTATATCCTTCGGACTTGACTATATTATTTTACATTTATTGTAAATAAAACAACAAAAAAATGTTTTTTGGTCTGAAATTCACAACTAAAAATATAATTTAGGAATCTTTGTGGTCTTAGAAGTTTATTTAAAATTAATTTAACATTTTTCAGTTGAACCTAAGTGAAAAATGTTTAATAAACCTTGACTGAAAAATATTAAATAAACTTTATCAAACCCTTGGGAGTGTGGAAAAGAGATTCATGACTTTCCCAAGGGAATAAAGCTGAGCAATTTTTATCCATATCCTTGTGTGCATGAAAGGCTCTCTCTTAAACCTTGTGTTATCAACCGTATTAGCATGCAAGCGTATGGTGATGAGGAAGGAACAAAACACAGATTTTAAGTTTAAAATTGTATTAAAAAAACAACATGAAAACGATGAAAGGATAGAAATGAGAATTACAGGATAAATTTGGTGATAGTTGTGGGTGAGTATTAAGTTCGTAAAATGTCCAGCTTGACTGTGGTAGTGGGGTGGTGATGTAGGCAGAATATTGTGTATGAGGTGGTAGGCGCTGTGTCTTGAATAAAAGTCAGTGAGTAGTGATGGGTGTTGGTAGGTGAGTCGAGTCTTGTGTTTTAGAGTCGTTAGCTGGTGTAGGCAGAATCTTGTGTTTCGGTTATTCTGAAGTCGATTGCTGGTCGTATCGTGTTATGATAGCTAGTATATTTTTTGTATCGTCGAATGATATAGAAATGTTCACTTGTTGACTTGACTGCCTTGTGAGGTCAGGTTTGGGTAAGTGGGTGGTGCAGGTGAATCGCCGCCTGTGATGTTGATTTCACTTGCGAGCGTGTATTCGAATTGACGCTCGGGACCTCTCTGTCGGCTGCCCTTCAAAGCTGGCCATTTATAGAGAACGGCGGTCCCAAGTTGGATCAATTGAAGTTATTTTCACTTCACCCGGGAATCGCTTTCATTGGATGATAATGCGAATTTTATTTACCACTTTTTTTATTTTTATTTAATTTTAGGAATTGACTATCAAAGCGGAACTCCCGATCGGAGCCCATGCGCAGATATGTGTTAAAATGGTCATTCGGTTTTAGGTAACAATTTTGTGGTCTCTGCCTTATGTTTGTTTTGTTGGTGAGTGTATGTATCTTTTATTAGTGAATCGGGAGATTTCGACTTTTGCTTATACAACACTTGTTGTATTAAATACAATAATGTACTTGTAAAATCAGTAATATAACTGATATTTGTTGGTTTTGCTAAACAAAAAATTAGTAGATGATGGCTTGATGTCTCTGAACACAAATGTTATTATATACAACAGGTATGCAACGTCCTGGAAATGACCCTGATGTCAGATACAGGTGTCATTGAAAAAAGACCCAAAAAACTGCAGAGGAGTTGTAGGGTAAACAAAATATTCCATACCAAGCGGGCATGAATACAAGATCCATGTGCAGTCTTGCTTTTAGAGTCGGAGATTTGAAAAAATGTTCTCTCATTCAGAAAACTGGATGGAAAACCTGCTATGCATATTTTCCACCGCCCTGTGAAAATGATAAAAGTTCTACTGTTGTTTAGAAGACTTATTTATTTCCTACCACAAGGCAATCACCAATTACCAGAGGACAATTACCTCTAATACTTGTGTTTGCTTGTGAACAACACAGCTGTAAAGGTCTGTAAATAAACTAACTATATATATATATATATATATATATATATATATATATATATATATATAATATATGTATGTATGTATGTATGTATGTGTGTGTGTGTTTGCATGAGCATGTGTAAGTAAAGATAAGTAAAGTCAACAGGGTGGCCTATCGTTGGTATCAGCTGGACAGCCGGGAGTTTATTCCTTTTTCACTTGTGCTAGACCAAGGAGATTGTTTTCGTGACTGAGGTGGGGTATCACACCTACCATCACCTCCCTACTTTATCACACAGATCCAAGCTGTGAAGTGTTTATTATGTTAAGAAATTCTCAGAAAAGGGTTATATCCCATGTGACACTTTTTATATTAGTTCTTTGTCCAATGAAAAGTTACACTCAATAAAACAAAGTCTAAAACAGTATTATTTAGATGAAATACTTACTTTTATCTCAGTCAAATTTATTTATTCAGTATTGTTATATTAACACAATTTCAATCACATCAGTGGAAAAGCTCAATCTATGAATGTTAATTTCAAACCTTTAAAAAACCTCTTTTATTAACCAGAAATTTAGAAGGTTAAGATACAAAAATGAATAAAGTAAAAAAAATGCTTAGAAGAAGCAACATTGTACCTTATTTTAACATTTTTAGAATTCTAAAATTAAGGCATCTGTACATTTGGTTTGTTTTATGGCATATCAACCTCTGTGGGTCATTTAATGCCAACAAAGTTTTGAAATAAATTCATTCTTAATGGATACTCAGTATTTTTTTATAAACACATTTTACTATTGAACCCAAAGATGGGACCCTAACAGGTACTACCACTCCAGTTCAGAATGGATCTGGGAGCAATGTTGATGAAGGGGTGCTCCATATTCCCACATTCCCCAGACCTCCAGAACTGGAACTTCACCAACAGTTAGGGTTTAACGTCATACCCAGGACATGAAAACCCCCGCTCACCACCTTCTGATAAAAAGGGTTGAGGTTTGCCATAAATGAAATTGAGTTGGGACAATCAAATAGGTGCTAGGGCTTGAGGTGACCAGCTGACTGATTGGAGGAGGCCTCTCCAACCACCTATCTAGCCTAAGTAAGGACCTAAGTGGAGTGCTCAGCCACCAGGATTCCATCTTTAAGCATCACGGGTTGCCACCCACAGCCAACAGGTGGCCCCATTGGAGGAATCTTAACCTTAAAAGTCATCATAATTATCTCCTTTTTATATAGATTCGATTTGTGTAATAATCATTTGCATTTTGATGACGTTAGCCCTCTAGCGAAACATGCACATCTGATTTTCCAAAGTTTTTTTTCTAATTCATTTACCCCCCCCCCCATTTATTTATTTACTTATAACATAAGAAAAACTGGTTATTTCCTATAAGTTTAACATAATCAAAGAGTCACTCTTGACTGATAAATTATTTATTTATTTATTGATTGATCTACTAGGAAAAAAGAAGACGGGGATAGGGTTAGTCTAATGGGAAAATAAATAATTTATCAATCAAGAGTGGTTTCCCTTTGATCACGTTAGACTTATAGGAAATAACCGAAAAAACTTTTAATTAACTTTCAGTTTCCATCAGTATTTCAATTTTTATATATGAAATAATATGGATAATAAACATTTGATAAAAAATAATTTGTAAAATTCCGAATCGTAAAATTCAAATTGTATTATATTTAAACAATAAAAAGAAGAAAAATACGAATTATCTTTTTTCTTCTGACATAACCGGAAGTAGCACCCATCACGTGACATTCGAAACCATCTTTATTTGTTCACGTGACTCTAAGCATGGCGGATGATTTTAAAATCGCTCAACCACTGGAATATTATCGAAAGTTTCTGGAGAAAGACGTGCGACCCGATGGCAGAGAACTTGGAGAATCTCGTTCCATTGTTATCAACATTGGTAAGTGAATTTATCACCCCAAAGAAAATCTGTTGTAAATATTAAATACAAACAAGCACGACTGTATCACACGTGCGCTTATTTTTTGGGCACCAGCTAAAGTTTTAAAGTATAAATAAAGTTAAAAGAAGAAAAACAAAGTACGAATCTCCAACGTAGAAAAATTATTTTATCTACAGAATAAATGTTCCTTTAGAACTATATAACTATAAGTATTTATTTTTCTAATGAAATAATTTTCGATTAAAACTGGATACATGCAGGCTGCAGTAAAGATTGAGGATAGACGAGGGATTTAAAATATATTAACTATTTTAGTTACATTCGAGTTTACTGGTCAAAACATTATCTTCTTGGTTGATTGAAAAACTAAAGGTGACTTAGTGTTAATTATTTTTATTTCATTTGATCTTTTGAAAATATACTTCAAATTTTTTGCTGTTACAGCGTTTATATAATAGTGCACAGTTTAGTATTAAAATGTTTAGTTAATTTTCGGAAATATGTCCTGTCATTGATTCGGATCAAATTTAGATGTTGAATTTAGTCCGATGAGAAAGAAATGTTACACTTTAATTTTTTGTTATAAACTAACGAAACAAAATGAATAATCCAAGGGGAACAACTTATTAAAATTCAAGTTACCTCCCTTATCTATGAGGATTAAATGAAAATTAACAGAATACTCATGTCGCACTAGTAGTATCCATGATAATCTCTCGCCAACCATCCCTATCACTCATTGCCCTTGGAATTCCATGTTTATGTGTTAAAAAAAAAAAAAAAAATTTCTGTTACATATAACATACTTTTTTGCATTTTAAATAAATTTGCGATAAATACTTAATCTTTGTTGACATAGTTATCGCATCTTGACGCGAACAATTAGACCCAAGTAATTTTCTATGCAGGATTATACATGTAATAATTTTTTATTCTGAAGCAAAAACAAATTACTAGTTTAGCATTTCCTTGATGCCTTACGATTTAACTCTTAATATTATTGAAAAAAAAAAAAAAAAAAAAAGAGCTGGGAAAATCAAAATTAGAATGTTAAAAATTATTTACAATAAAATTCTATCAGAAATATAGCGAGACTTTTTTTTTCCCCAATACATTTCTAATAAAGTATATAAAACACTATATAGGTGAAGTATTCTTTAGTTAATTTTGTAGTTTATAAATTCACATATTAAAAAAAAAAAAATCAATTTGAAAATAGGCTGTTGAATTGAAAATTGCCGTTATTCCACAATATAAAAATCCTTATTCAAATAATCTGCCCCTATTTCATATTTTGTAAATAAGCAATCTTCCTTGTCAGAACTTTCTGTATAATATATAATCTCATAATTGTAATTTCTGTAGCCAATCATGGTACCATCAAATTAAAAAAATTTATTGTTGATTTTAAAAATAATTAATTTCTTCAAACAAACACTGTTTGAGCTCTACAGAGTATAATTATACAGGTGTCATGGATTTGAACTTATTTGAAATTATTCGCATCAGTAACAACAACAGTCTTCCAGAAAAAAAAAAGAGAATATTATGTCTCCTACATACTTCCATTAATAAAAATGATGACAATTTTTAATTCAAACATTATTTTCAATATTTTTTTTATAAAGACTACTATAATTTGTCATTATTTTTAGCTAAATATTTTTTATACAATATTTTCTTTAATTAAATAAATATGATTTTGCTATACAATAAACAGAAGTATTTATTTTACATTTTATAAATTTAAAAAATCCCTAAAAAGAAAAAAAAGTAGACAACAGGAACTTAATTCCAATTTAAAATTCCTTAGAAAATAAGCTAACGATTTAGAAAAAACAAAACAAAAAAGGATAAATATTTTTTTTCTTAAGTTTCAAATTTTAATACGTCCTAGTATCGATTTATATTTTTTTTATTTACATATGCTCCATCATTGAATTATCTTTCCAAAAATATAAAATTTATTTTCATCCAAAAAAAAAAAAAAATTACCAAGAAATTTGTACGGGGATCAATATGCGAAACAAAATCTAACGAAAAAATAATTAGCCTTTTCAATTTAATAAATATTTATTTGCAATAAAAGTTTTTCTTTTATTACTTCATATACCGAAAGTTTTATTAAAATTGGATAGTTTATTTTAGATGATTTTTAGAAGAATTTCTTGTGATCCCCCTTAGTAGCAGGTGCGTGAAAATGATCAACCCTACATCTAGCTTATTCTCTAGGCACTTTGTTAAGGTCCAAGTAGTGCAGCCATACAGTAGCACTGATACCACCACGGCTTGGAAGAAGTGTTGCTTTAGCTTGCTTGTGAGATTGGATTTCCATATGACATAATCTGTTTATAGCAGACCATGCCTTACCTATGCGTGCATTAACATAGTTTTTAAAAATTCAGGTATTTGAGGTGTAAAGATTCTTTTTTAATTTTTATTTTTTATTCTTTTATCATTACATATGATAGTTGTATTTTAATGGACCACTTAAAAGAATTGAATTAAAAAATATTTTGATAATTATTTGAAAAATTTCATCTAAGAAAATTACTTGTGTAAATATTTTTCAATGTGTCAATTTAGAAAGGCATTTTCACTTTCTGTCAAGGGAGGTAATAAAAGATTAAAAAATTTTTTTAAACAATTACCAAAAATCAGGGAATTGTCCAATTTTAATGAGATTTTCAGCACTTTATTCATTAATGACATAAGTTTATAATGAATAGGTTATTTTATATATAAAAAAACAACTTAAAAATGGTTTTTTTTTTATCAATTCAGATAGTGGGTGGGGGGGTTCAACCTTTGGTTATTTGTAAAAGTTGTTTCCCTTTTTATTTCAAAATAGCCGGATTTTCACTTTGGGGACTGCAGCAACTGATGAGGGGTGAGGGATGAAAATACTATATAAAGACCTGCCAGGAATGGCTGATAGGGATAGGTGGCGAGGAAGAGCCATGGAGATCTGTGCTGTTGGCACATCTTAATGATGATGATGAGGGGGGTGGAAAGACTATATATGGTGTATAGGTAATTTGTAGTGAGTTTAATTTTACAACTACCTGTTTGAGTATTGTGCTGGGTCCTCATCACCATTACCAGTGAGTGAACAAGCAAAGGATTATTCCACTTCCATGAACCTGATGGATTTTAGTGAATGTACACTCAGGATAAGTATCCAATTTTAAACAGTGTGGGTTGACACTAAGGGGCTTGGTGAGAAATGACACTTCAGCTTCAGAAATGAGGCTCTACTTCACTAGGCAAGTTGTGAAGATGATACAATACTTTTGGGAGATAGAGGCACATGGTGTAATGGTTATTGTTGTAGGAAATGAACTTGGTGACATGAGTTCAAATCCTGGATGAGGCTGTTTGCATTTCATATAATACCCTTGCAAAAGGTATGAATCCAACTATTCTCCTTCCAGCTATTGGTAAATAGTAGGACAGACTGGGCTCTTTAACCTTGGTTAGGCAACCAGTCGAGGAGAAGGAAAACTCTGAATTCTGACCTGACTTTGTGTTGCATCTTGTTTGTGTGGAGGGATTGCTAAATACATACAATACTCTTGAGAGGTCGAGTGGTTATCCATCTCAATTTGAGGTTGTTTGCAGGAACTTCAGACATAAATTGGAATAGTTGTGTATAAAGTGCCTTCAGTAGCTGTTGAAGCTCTGTTGTGTTATACTTGGATTTCTAAAGGTGATATTGAGATGCACCTTACTCCTGAGCTTCATAGATCAGATTGCAAACATCAACTATAATCATCACATAATCATCAAATTTGATGATTATGTGTGGGAAAGCATGTAGTATAACAGTTGTTGTCATAGGAAATGGAATCTGTGAACTGAGAATTTAGGGAGATGCTCTTGAAGGGGTAAGAGAGAGTGAAGAAATTAATTTTGGGGTATTATTTTGGTTTATTGATGTCAGAGTGTTAGGAGTAAAGGAATTACAACTGTATTGGCTACTTTTAACTTCCTCTTCGGACCTTGTAGCTAACACAGTTTTAATTCCTTCGACCAGAAATGTCAAGAACCCCTCAAATCATTACCCATTACTAAAATTCTCATTGTGTTTGTATAAATATAAGATGTGATCAATACTGTATTTTAAACTTTTAAACATCTGTTAATACTTTTAGTAGATAAACATATGTTTTATTTGTATATTGTTATCATTTCCAATTTTCAATTTCATAATGAAATGTGGTGCTGATATTGAGCTTTATATATTGTCAGAATTTTGCAGGCAATATAATTGATACAAGAGAAATGTATTGTTTCAATATTATTTTAAATCTATCCAACCACCAACATAATCCTGATCATTTCTGTTACACTCTGACAGTTATTTTGCTCCATATAGTCCTTATTCAATGGCTGAACGGAAAGACTTAAAACATAAAAGTGCAAAATTTTAACCAATGTTGTAGCTTTGCTTCTGAGTAAAAAGCAAACTATCTTTTTGATACAAATAATGTTCAATATATGCAAAATAATAAAAACAAAATTTTGTCATATATGCAATGCCACATTGGGATTGGGGTGAGAAAACCTATTGATCTTGCAATGAAAATATCAGAAATCATTAATAACTTAAAATTGGTGAATCTTATGCCATTTTTGATAGCATTTTTGAATTCCTCAGATCAAAAAGCCTTTCAAATCAATTTTTATGAGTAGGGAAGCTTTAGAAATCATTTTACAGACAAAAATAGATTACAAAAGGTTGCAATTTTTTAAAAATTTGGAGAGCTAAAAATCAACATAACTCAACCAATTTTTAGAATTAAAAGTACAAATTTTAGGGATTGTCTTACTTTAACATAGTCTACATCTGGACAAAAATTTAGAAAAATTGATGGGTATGGATGATTTGACATGAAATTGCCCATCTGTCTTCAATCAAATATTCCCTCCCTGGATGTTCATTGGTTAACAGTTCAGGGGCGGGGGGAACATTATTTTCAAAATTTTATTAAATTTAAAATTAAACAAACATAATTTACCTTTTTTCCTCCTGTTTGTAGACTTGTTAATCCTTTTAACTCTTTTTTAACAAGTTATGACAGCTGTATTGTGTTGTTGTCCCCTATCCAATAAGGGAAGAGTTTTGTTTTCATTTGAAGGTCAATACAATGCTCAAAAGAATAGACAAATTAGTCTCCACATTATTAGTAAGATCTTTGAGTCTGTGATTTACGAGTATGATCTTTTAAGCAATGTACAGTATGAATTTTAGTTCTCCATGTCTACTGCTGATATACTGACAATGATCAATTAGTGTATCAGTGAATTGCTGGGTAAAACTTGAGCCAATGTTTTGGATATATGTAAAGCTTTTGACAGGATGTGCCATAAAGGATTCCTGAAGCTCTCTAGTTATGGTATAACTTGAAGTGTTTACTCTAACATCAAGTCCTTGTCTCTTTTAGTGGATCCATGAAGGTTGTAGTTAAAGTCCTCCAGGTCCGTGAGATTAATGCAGAAGTTCCCCAAGGTTCTGTCCAGAGTCAAACTATTATTTTCATCAAAAGCCTATCTGATCATGTGCTCATGTTATTTGTTAACATCTTTGCTTTATTATATTAGCATTACAAGCATTTAGCTGAAAAACGCTGACATTTTCAAATTTGCGACCTTAATCAGTTCAATTTGCAATTTCTCGAGTATTTCTTAACCAATCTTAAAAAGATTTATATGGATGGAAAGAGAATAGAGTAATCTTTCTAAATATGTAACTTTTATCGGTTTTCATCAATTGAATTATTTTTTACAGTGAGTTAAAACCGTATTTTCGGTCGAACAGCTGAAAACAAAAATATGACCGTTTTTTTTTTTTTAGGATAAATTTTACACGCTGTTTTGTTTTTCAAAATCAAAGTGGCTAATCTTTATCAATATTCTTGAAATTTTGCACTCAAATAGAAGCCACCTGGAAGTACAAACGGGGTCTTTTTTTTTTTGTTTCTAGGATGCGTGGAAATAAAAATATGAGAGGGCAAAGTTAAAGGTTATTTGCTTAAAAAATATGAAAGACGCAAAAAAGACGCACATGGTCTGTAATTTTAGAGGCTTTCGAAATTATTTTCCTATAAAATTTGTGAAATTTAAAGATTGCGAAGTGCTTCGGGATTTGATCCGAAAGTTTTGATTTTGAAGAAAAACCTCGAATTTACATTACTTTCGGTTGTAAAAACAGCCTGTCAACTGACGTCATAAATAGGACCGTATTGATTTAAAATCACAATTTCTCGTATATTTATTGTTCAATCTTTAAAATATTCATATGGTTGAAAAGAAAAGAAAAGAATCTCTCTAAACATGTAATTTGTATGTATTTTTATTAATTGAATATTTTTTTACAGCAAGTTAAAAACGTATTTTGCTTAAAAAAACCGAAAATGTGTGATAGGAATTTTTTTCCGAGAATACATTTTACACTCTATATTTCTTTGGAAAATCTAAGTGGCTAATCTTTATCAATATTCTTGAAATTTTGCATTCAATTAGAAGACACCTGGAAGTACAAAAGGGAGCTTTTTTTTTTTGTTTCTAGGACCCGTGTAAGTAAAATTACAATAGTGCAAACTCCAAGACTATTTGTTTAAAATGAGCATGATAAACAAAAAAGACGCACTCTGTCCATGATATTACAAAGTTTCAGAATTATTTTGATATAAAATTTGTAAAATTTGAAGAATGTTAAGTTCTTCGGCTTTTTATTAAAAAATTTGTATTTTGAAAAAAAAATCTCAAATTTATTTGTCCGACAGGCGTACGACTCCTCAGTTAAGCAGGCGTGTTTCCTAAGTGAAGAATTGTTTATGCACACAAAGTTTAAATTCGCTTATTTCTCGTCCAATTTTTAATATATCAAATTTTATAATATATTTTAAAATAAAATAACAATCTTTCTAAATATTTAACTTTTATGTGTTTTTAATAATTGAATTATTTTTTACGTCCGTTTCAATTTTGGAAAAAAAAAAACTTGAAATTACGAGAAATGTAAACAAACCAGGTTTGTGTGAAAACATGTAAATAGATAATCTATTTCTTTTATGTAATTCAGCATAAGCATTTAGAAATGTATTTTTACATTCAAAGTGATGTTACATATTTAAATTCTATACATATATTTACGTTTGAAAAATCAACCTGTGCAAAATTCGTAAACGTACAATGTACTTTTCAATCGTACATTTCAAAACAAACTATAACCCAGGAAAAACAGAACCCACAAATTTTGTAAGAAAACTATTAATTTTAACTAGGGGGGGGGTTAGGGTTAGTTTAATGGGAAAATAAATAATTTGGGTTCTGTTTTTTTTTTTTTTTTTTTTTTTTCTGTGTCACCCTGTAATAAAATGGGATTTTGATCAGAATTTAGCCGTAATATCATGGGATTTTGAGTATGATTTGCAAGTATTACCCAATATTTATTTAACATTAATTTTTGGCATGAGAATTTTAAGATTCACACGTAAAAAATTTGATAATTATTGTATTTTATGGAAATTTCTGCAACAACGAAATTACTATTTTTTTTCCTGAACTTTTTTTAGCTGTGTTTTAAAGTCAGTAATCCTTAACTTTTTCCTTGTAAATTCCTACCATAAAATAAACTGAAACCTCATTTTATGTCTGTGTTTTTGCAATAAATGTTTTATTTTTCTTCAAAGTGATGTTATTTATTTGACTTAATACTATACATGTATATACATGCAGTATTATAATGAAAATGTTGAATAATTGGGTGTTAAACTTTAAAAAAAAAAAAAAATCGCTGCTATCTGTATCTCTTATTCTCTAAATAATGGGTTAAAGCATAGAGATACATACAATTTGAGTACATAATCAGAGAGAACATACAATTTTACATAAGAATACCAAATTCTATCAAAATTGCTCCAAAAATAAAGAAACGCTGAAGAAATCACTGAATTTCTTTTTTTTAATGGTCTGTGATTTGACATATTTTTGAAACAAAATCATGTCCACATTTGTACCCCCAATTTCGGGGCTTTAAATTCTCATAACTTTTGAACCACTGGGGATATTTGCATAATTCAAACGGTTCTGAACTCCATTTACACAGCTCTATATAACTAATGTGATTAAACAACAATAACCTCAAATAAAAAAATCAACTGGGAATGCTAATTATATGACCTCAAGAAACTTCTATCAGCTGACCTTCATTTGATTGTGCTTTGGGATAGAAAGTAACTTGTGTCATTCAACTCCTCTAAGACATAAATGGTAATGAATAGCATTAATAATTTAATGTTTATAGCTCACTGGTAGACATTATTTGTACTACAAATATAAACAATATTTTTCAGGACTGGAATATATATATCTGTTCCATTTTTATTGCAGCAATAAACACAGGCTTAACATCAAACTGAAAAAGTAATGGAAAGATTAACATAACTTTAGTTTTTCGCTAGGTTACATATCTACTTTATACAGTTAACCAAAAAGATAAAGATTCTGTTTAGCTAATTTAAACGCAAAGTAAGGATCCAGTTTAGTAATATACGTATATACTGTCATCAAACCGCTTTAAAAAAACTTAAAACGTTTTGGTATTTCCAAAGACTAAATATACTAAAAAATATTCTGGAGTTCACTAAGGACAATAGAAAGTTTTGTGGACATAGCTCTAACCATTCTTACTAATTGATGGACAAATAAATGCATTTCAGCAATTCGATATATGTAAATAATCTGGCATTTCCTCCTTGATAATTCAAATTTATTTAATGATATACATATGAGGTCGTGTCAAAGTATTCTTATAAAAAAAAGAGTGAAATTTTGGTGTTTAGCATATTATCGCCTAGTATTGTAAATGGCAAGAGTTAAGGATATATTGGAGACACAAAAAGGAAAAACAAAAACATCATTCATGCATTGTGTGAAGTTGTCCAAGTGGGATGATCTGTCTGTTATCTCAAAGATAACAAGATGAACTTGTTCAAAATGTTCCAACTGCAGTTCCAAACCCAAGACAACAGCTAGAGATGAATGTCAGATAAATAGGATCGTTATTTCCTATTGATTTGCAAATTGTGGTGATATTTCTGAAACCTGGGATGATGCTGGTGTAGCTGTTTCTTGATCCACAACACTCTGAGACTCTATCAGCTCAGATATGACTGCAAGATACCAATTTCAAAGACACTACTAACATTTAAACAAATGAAAGTGTTCGATATGGACTAGAGATAATCAAAATTGGTCTGTTGATCAATGGAACGAAGTTATCTTCAGTGATGAATTAAGATTCTGTATTTCCTTTGGTGATCATGGCTCCCACATTTGGAGAAAGTCATACAATAGATATGATGCCAAATGCATTAAAAAAAAGCATAAAATTTCCTCATTCTGTAATGGTTTATTGTTGCATGTTTGCTATTGGTATCAGAAAGATTTACTTCATAAAAAATCAATTAATGTTGCTATTGGGATGTCCTAGATCATTTCCTTATCCCATACATTGAGGGCAAGTTTAGGGACAATGAATTCATCTTCCAGTCTGACCTTATTCCACCCCCACACAGTGTGATCTACTAAGGAATTGTTGAGGAAGAAGAGGACATCTGTTTTGGATTGGCCTGCTAATAGTCCAGAACAAATTAAATAAGTAATAAATGCAAAGGTACTACAACAAAATACTAAGGGTACTAGTACAGTTTTTCAAAATTGTGTTCATTAATAAATACTTTTTCTTGATTAAAAAAACAGATTTTGTCTTTTCTTTTTACTAGATCTTACAATCTTCAAATAAAATTATTAAAAAAAAAACCCTGTTTTATTTTTTATTTTTTTCAGTGAAATACTACAAGATTATTTTTTTTATATAGAATTGATATACTGTCAAGAGTAAACTGTCAAAATTCAAACAAATTGAACAAGAAATATGAAAGTTATTTGTAAAAAAAAATGAATATTCATTTCCCTTTTTTCCAAGAAGTTAAAGGGTTTCAAGTAACTATTTAGTAATAATCATTTGTAATCAATTATAGCTTTAAATAACTATTAATATATAATTTACATGTAGGTATATGGTTTCTAATATTCTTATCTAATATTGATAATTTGGAAGCAACTATTTAGTGTCAAGTAACCATTTCTATTTAATAATGACAATAGTAATTATTTGCTAATAATTATAAATCTTCAATTAATTATTCTTAACTTATTAATGTTTTAATAGACAATCTATTAATAAAGTTCAATCATTAACATTTTGTACCAAAGTACAATATCTATGTTTTTAAGCAAATTTAGCCCAAAATCCTTTTAAACATTATCTCAGATCTATTTGGTTCATAGGACTAACAGGTACTATCACTCCAGGTCAGAGTGGAACTGGGATTATTGCCAATAAAGGGGTGACTCCACATTCTCCAAAACTGGAGCCTCACCAAAGAATGCAGTTTAGCATTTTATCCAGAACACTATATCATAAAGTTAACTACTCCATAAAGTTTTAAGATTGATATCACTGGTTGACAGAAGAGACATAATGTGCAGACAGATTGTTGATTATTAAAGTGTAGTTTTAAGTAAAATTAATAGATTATACCAGCTAATAAATTAGTTTTAGTACTTATATTTAAAAACACTTGTGGAAATTTATCAAAATACATTTTCATTCATGAAAGAGCAACATTTTTACAGTATAAAACTCTGATTTTATTTGATTTTGATTACATCAATATCAACATTTATGTAGCTAAAAAGGAGAGGCACAAAACACAGTTACTTGTTGATTATTTTAATTTTGTCATATTTCATCCAGATCATACAGTAGGGGGGAGTTCCCATGGTGTAATGGATAACATTCTGGACTGTGACATCGTAGTTAGCGAGTTTGAACTCCAGTTATGCTATTATGTTCATTATTGGATTAATACCCTTGGGAAAAGTATGAAGCCCCTGATACCCCACCCCCCAGTTATGGGTTAAATAGTACCACTACCATTCTTCTACAAGGATGGTTTTGGCATGAAATAACCCATGAAGGTTGATATGCCATCAAACAAAGAAACCAAATCAGATCATACAAACAAAAACAGCAACAACAACAAACACCCCCCCTCCCCCACAAAAAAGATAAAATAGGGGCATTAATTTTTTTAAATTTCTTGATAAGATTAGATCTATTATTTAATCGCATTACCTGCTTAGTTGTATAATTTCCACTGTCTTTTATTTGAACCTAGATAATTTCAAATTTGATTTGCAAAATAGACTTTCTCACTTCACTTTGCAGATGAGTGTCACATAATCTTTCTCAATAGTCCTCAGATCTATTATTTAATCGCATTACCTGCTTAGTTGTATAATTTCCACTGTCTTTTATTTGAACCTAGATAATTTCAAATTTGATTTGCAAAATAGACTTTCTCACTTCACTTTGCAGATGAGTGTCACATAATCTTTCTCAATAGTCCTCAGATAAATCAATCTAAGCTTAGTAAATATCTATATTATATTTACTTACTACTGCCATTTTGAAGTATTTACATCTGTTTTAAAAATATAACAAGTTTACAGTATTCTTCAACTATTATGTTTTTTTCTCTGTTTTCTCCAAGTTTGTTATAGGGCATTGCAATTACCGAGTTTCTTTGTCCAAGCAATGAATAGACGAAGCAGCCAGATCATAAACCTGGCATAGGGGGAGAGAATTGGTCAGTCATTGCCAATTCCATTCTCTGAGGCTTCTCTTGCAAATACAGATTTATCAATCTTTCTCTGGCGCCAAGTGTTGACCTCTCTATGTCACATGCATTGTGCTTGTTGTCATGGGGAAACTGACATCTTTCTGACCTTGCAGAGAATGCCATACAGTGGTGCCAGCCACATCAGATAATTGGCTGTTTATTCAAAGAATACACTTCTTTCTTCTGCAGGCTGAAGAAAAATGCTTGTTCTTTTGGACATTGATATTCATTCTTTATGTTCATCTATTGTTGGTTCACTTCAAGCTTTGATATTCTTCTCACAAATATGTCTGATTTATTTATTTATTTTCTTAAGCATTAGTTTTGGATATTAAGTTTTAAAGAAGACTGGAAAGAATTGTTGAGAATAACTTCATAGTTGAATGTCTAAATTTGAAGTAACATTGATATATTTAACTTCTGAATATTAAAAAAAAATACACATTGATTTATAATGGGTTATTTTTCTTTTACATTTGTATCATGGCATAGTGGCTAATGTGTTAGATGGCAACATCATAGTAAGCTTGTTAAAACTTCAGTCATGCTATTACATTCATTTATGGACTAATACTCTTTGAAAGGTATGAACCCTCTCATCCCCCAAGCTATAGGTTATATAATACCACTACTATTCTTCTACAAGGATGATTTTGGCATTGAATAACCCATGAATGTTGATATGCCATTAAACAAAGAAACCAGAGCAAAGAACATTTGTATCAAAAATTTATAGGCTTAATCCTAATGAAAAGGGTTGAAAACATTTTAATAAATACATATTAGAATATCATAAAATATTGTACTTAGCCCTATTGGTGGGGCTTAGAATACGCTGAGTGTACCCCTGCAGAGGAGTAAGACCCCTCCCCAAAAGGAGTGTCTTGGGTATGACACATTTCTGGGGGAGTTCATTGCTATTACTCTCAGGTTCACTCTGACCCAGATTGGTAGTACCTGTTAGGGTTTAATATGTGGGTCAAATAGATCTGTTTAAATTATTTGTATTTGATATACATATAGATATACAATCTTGACCAGTTTCAATGTTTATTTCATGATTATTTACATTTTGAGACTGAAAGGCTCATGAATGCCAAGGGATTGGCTTCACGTGTGAATGTAATTTGAATATTGTTGTCCAGTTTGGGATAATTTCAATTTTTTCTTAAAGATTTTGGCATTTTATAACCCATAAGAGTTGTAATGCCATTAAACAAATAAACTAAACCTGTACCATATATTAGACTTTTAATAAATGAAATTTATTTAAAAATGATAAAAGGTGCTTCATTAATTAAAGACTGGTAAAAAATTTAAAAAATAATTAAAAAAAAACTGGTAAACTGCCAAATATCTTTTTTGTTTTTACAATTTAATGTAATCAGGTAAATAATTTTGAGTCTATTTTCTAATACATACTTTATGCCCTGATAGTAGCATTTGAACGTGTATCAACCACTTTGAACACAATATTTTCTTTTGATAGGTAAGTTACTAATGGGCTGCAAGTAGACAACAATTTTTATTTAAAAAGAAAGAAAAAAGCTCATTTATTTAATTAATGAGTTAATTAAATTAATGCTCGCAAGAGAGACATGAATAAAAGTCAAAGCTGGTGCGGCCATTTTTCTGTTGGATTATTGGCAACATTTGGGCTAATTTTCTCCCAATGGGCAGCTAATTAGAATTAAAAAGAGTTGATTTGGTTAAATGTCTCTCGCTCAACCAAAAATACTTCACTATTATTGTTCACTGAAATTAAATATATTATTGGATTATCAGTTTTTTGTTTGTTTGTTGTTTTGTATTTGGCTGGGAAAATAAAATAAGATATACAGTTTGATATGGCATTCTATTTCCAGAAAATTGTCTGTGTGTCTATCCATACACAATTGGTGTTCTTTCCTCCAAAAATATAAGTTATTTTGACAGTAGCTATCTCATAATAATATTTATTTCTGAATGGTACAAAATACTCCTATTGAATATTTAATTATCAGGTAAAAACTGTTAGCTTTTTTTTCTTTCTCTGGTCATTCTAAAGCAAACATATAGAATTGAGTTAACTGAGAAATAGTTTGTTTGTTTGTAATTACTTGAATTAGTAATTATTTTTTAAATACTAATGCATGAAATTATTTTAATTTAATTAATTTTTTTAAAGCAACAAAAACTAAATTTATTATTTATTTTTTGTTTTGACAAGGCAGCTGTCAATTTAAAATTTAAAATCCGTCACCATTGCTTGTATTCAGGCATTTTTAACTGTGGCTTTGAGTAGAATAAGGACTAAAAAAAACAACTAAAAGTACAAATGGAAAATGATAAAAGGTTTTAATTAAATCCTGGAATCATGATGCTTTACTAAGAATTTCAGTCTGAAAAATATTGCAATAGCCTGTAGCACTTAAAATATGCTGACTGGCTGCAGAGGGGTAAGACCCCACCCCAATAAACATGTATCCTGGGTATGACATTAAACTGCATCTGATGGTGAGGCTCCTGTTCTGGGGAATGTGGACTACTCCTTCATAGCCATTACTCCCAGGTTCACTAACCTAGAGTGGTAGTACCTGTTAGGGTCCCATATATAGGTCAAATAAGATGACTTGGGTACTAAGTGGTCCCATGACTCCTCTTTGACCCTTACTTGGGCTAGATGGGTGGTTGGACAGGCCCCATATGATCAATCAGTTGATCATGTCAAGCATATGACAGTCCCGACTGTATTCTTCAAATTGCTCTTATGGCAAATACCCAACCATTTTTATCATATAAGTGCTAGAAGGCAGTGGCTGAGGGTCTATATTCATATGAAGTTAATCAAAATTATTTCAAGCAATTTGTTGATACACATGAAATTAATGAAAAAATCAAACATAAAAATCATTTTTACCAATTTAATGACTCAAAACTGCATCTAGTGGTGAGGTTCCAATTCTGGAGGTCTAAAAATTGTCATTGCTCCCAGGTTCACTCTGACCTATAGATTGGACCCTGTTAGGGTCCAATCTATAGGTCAAATAAATCTGTTTAAAAATTATCCGCATTTGATAGGACTGTATGCAAAAAAAAAACCCCCAAAAAACCTCTTAAGCAACTACACAAAAAATGTCAATATGATGAACATACAATGAATGCAATTCCCTAACTTAAGCATGCCATTAAAATAAAAGAATATTGCAGTCATTTTACTAAGTTACGTACTACTCTTTAACAGGACTTGATTTTACAGCTCAACAGTCACCACTAAACTTTCTGTTGACAGAATATCTTGACAATCATATCTTAATGTCTATTCACTTTTTCTTTCTTGTCTTAAATATTTGTTTGGATTCATTTTGTTTTATTAATTTCGTATGGATGAATTTATATTTAATATGGATATAATAATCATATTTGGATTCAGTTATAGCATTTTATTTCGTATGACCCCCCCCCCAAAAAAAAAAGTCTGTTTTTTTTTAAATTTTATTTTTTTATATATCAAACTGAGGATTTGGTAAGCAAATTTTTACCTGGATGTAGACCAGGGTTTCTCAAAAGAATAAAAAAAACTTTGCCATGGTGAATAAAAGCATAGGGGTCCTTGGGGAGGGGGGGGGGTTACTAATTTGCATTTATAACAGAACAAAAAGCATTGGATCATGTAAACTAGTTGCCAGATATAAAAAAAACTGTAACAAAATATCCCAAGATTTGTGCAACTGTTAAGCTTATTTTACTAGCTCATTTTTTCAATTTGGTATACGGTAGAATCTGGGTTTAGCCATGTGCATTATTTATTGAAGAGAGAAGCACTTTGAAAATAAAAAATGATCTGTGACTCAAACTTACAACCTAATATTTGTGATTTCCTCAGTACCCACCAAATCCATCCTTCCCATTAAAAAATAATTCAATAATTAAAAGTGCATCTGCATTTATGGCTTACTGATTTTTTTTCTCATGTAAATTATATTAAAAACTGGTAAATTAGTTCCATTTTGTAATTTAATATTCAATTTGGGAATGGATGGAAATTAAATTTGGTTACAAGGTGTCCAAGTAAAAAGTTTGAGAAACCCTGTTTTATTGGTGACTATCTTAAGTCTATAATACTGTGACATTAAAATATTAAATATGAATAATCCAAGGTAGTGATCTTATATGCCATCAAATAAACAGAAATTAAAGGATTGTATTTTATTTTTAATTGCAGGTTACATCGACTCTGCAGAAGGTTCTGCTCTTGTGAAGACTGGTAACACAGCTGTCATTTGTGGTATCAAGGCTGAACTAGCTGAACCCAAAACAGAAGAACCTAAATTGGGTTACATTGTGCCTAATCTAGAACTTTCAACACTGTGTTCTCCACAGTTCCGTACAGGACCACCAGGTGAACAGGCTCAAATCTGTAGTCAGCTTTTATTGAACACAATTCAAAATTCCAAATGTCTTCAACTGTCTGATCTGTGCATCATTCCTAGAAAATTAGTGTGGGTCTTGTATTGCGATCTTATTTGTCTTGATTATGATGGAAATGTATTTGACTCTGCTCTTTTGGCGCTTATAGCTGCACTCTCAAATTGCACATTACCCACAGTGAATGTGGATGAAGATTCTCTAGAGATTACCACCGACTATAGTAAGCGAGTACCATTGAATGTATTGGCTCATCCAGTTGCAACTACTTTTAATATCTTTGATGATCATATCCTGTTGTTGGATCCGTGCAAAGACGAGGAAGAGTTATCCAGTGGCAGTTTGACGATAATTGCTACAGAGGACAAATTGTGTGGAGTGCATAAACCAGGTGGGTCAAAGCTGTCCGAACAGAAATTACAGCAGTGCATAGACCGTGCTTTTGAGCAAACATCTTCTGTGCAGAGTTTGTTGAAGAAGGCTGAAGCCAGTTTGAAAAAGAAAAAGACCTCTTAGCAGTGAATTTATATTTCAACTTGGAGCCGAGAAGATAATCATTTCTTTTTTTTTTTTTTCCTCACTCATTTTCCCCATTTTAAAAAAATAAATTCTTTGTAAGTAAATTATTGACTTAAATATTTTGTAAAGACTTTAACCTTTTTTTTTACTTTGTTACTGATTTTTCATAATTAAAAAATAGGAGAATTGGATTTAAATTTTTAAAATTTAATTCTAATTTTTATTTTATTTCAAAGTCATAATTATAATTTGTATTATTTAGATTTTTTTGACTGTTGTCCTCATATTTATTGTTACTAGGGGGGAAAAAGTCCTCTGAGCAGTGTAAAAATGAATTTAAAAAAAAATTGCCTGAGGGGGTGGGGGTGGAAAAAATAAAATAAAATAAAACATTTGATATTTAAAAATAATTAATTACTTAAAAAGCATCATATTCACTTCACTGAGATGTTTGTTTTGTTTTGACAGTGTTTTTTTAATTTTTTTTAAATGCTCCGATTTTTACATAATTCTACAAAATTTTATTAGAATTTAATGAATATTTTGATTTTTGTGTTAAAATATATATTTAAAAAAATTTTTTATTGATTTCAAAAATTACGTAAAAGGATGTTTTTGTCACAGACTTTTGTAAAAAAAAAAAAATGTAAACATATCTTTTGAAATATTGGACATGTGCAAACCTAAACCAGATACAGTTAAATACACAGACATCTTTAAATTTAGAACATTATGTAACTTTCTTGTTTGTAAATAATTTTCTTGTAAAACTATATTAGAAAACTTTAAATATATATTAAGATAAAACTATATATAAATAAATAATACTGGGCATGTATTTATTAAAACTTGTTTTAACAAACAATGTGGACCATTAAATGTTGCATATTTAATTTCTGAGTATATATAATACAGGGTTATTATTTATTCTATGTATTAATGATTTTGACTATAAATTAAATGATAAACTTACACAATTCCTAAGGATATTGTGACATAATTAGTGGCGTGGTTTTGGTTATAGACACAGACATCAAATCTCCATTAATGTATTGGCTGATGTACACTCTGTCCTTCAGGTGTTTCTTCTCAAGTGGTTACCTTCTTGTTGAACTCTGCTGAAATTTTGTGTATATAACAATTAAGATGAGGACAGCAATCTGAAAAATCTAAATAATCCAACTTATCATGCCTCTTGTCAAAAATTGAGACAAATCAAAGTTATAAATGATAAAAATCCTTGACATTATCAAGAAAAAAAGAGTAAAATGTTTTTGCTCACCTGGTATTTAAAGACAATGCCAGTTATATCAGCCATTCATGCAAGAATGAATGGACCAACAGAAGACCCAGAAGATGACCATCAAAATAATGGAGTGACTTAATAAGAGAGGGCACAAAAGAATCTCTGGTAAAAGTAGAAAGACTGGCTGAAATGGAAGTTTTGTGTGGACAAATGTGTGTGAGAAATCCTTGTGGGTTTATGCAGATAATAATATAAAGTTCTTTATTGTGTAGGCAATAGTGGTAGTGTGATATTGTAAGTGCTAATATGAAGTGGTCATAGGGTGTGAATAGATAAGTAGTAAAAAAAAAAAAGATCCAGACGCTGACCAGTAGGCTAAATGCTACAAAATTTGCAATAACAACCTATACGCTATATCTGACACACCCTAGCATGAAAACACCAATAAACATAGGGTTAAAACTAATTATATTTTACATTTTGCTGAATTTTGAATGATCCATATTTTGTTGTATAGTTAAATCATTATATGTTGTATATCTTGTCACAGCACTACATCAACACGTATAGTATGGTCATCTTCATGGGCATGGTGTTCAATCGATGTTACTGCTTTTCTTCTGGGTCAAATTGTCTCCACTAGCTGGGAGGGGAGGGGGGTCTTGTACTGAATTCATCTTGCTCGGCTACTTACATTAACAACTCAGAGACATATTTTATGGTATAAGTTTTTATTCTCCCCTCGATACATTTCAAACCAAAAGCTTGTGAGGGAGGAAGACAGAAAGTCCCTCTGTCCGAATGGGCAGTTAGCCTTAATGGGACTACCTCAGCACACTACTAGCCTCAACTGACTAACCAACGCTGAACCCCAAACTCCCAAAATGGGACTGCTTATATTATATTCACCTAACTTCACTTAGCCCCGCCTCCTTCTGGTCGAATGCCTACACCTACATAATCTCTCCTCCTTCTGGTCAGAATACATACACACTTTCTTTACGGTCAGTCACCTGTATTGTTCCCCTTCTTTTCCAGATCTGTTGTTTACTTAGATTTAATCATCTAAGCCGTAACAAAGGATTATCAAACACACTGTCTCCGTTCCTGTCTATGGGATCTATTTATTTATTTATTGACCAGCACTTTAAATTTTTCTGTTGATTTTTAAAAAAGATTCTCTATTTCCCTACTACCATAAGGCAACAATTATTGCTTAACCACTGCAGAAGGTTAGGACAGAACTGAACATTATGTTTAAGAAAAATTTGATTTACAATTTTCAACTTTGTGAACCACCACACATTGTCAACCCCAAAACTGCATTTTACAAGATTAAAGAGGAAAAAAATTCTTGATAACTACAATGAAAATATTAATTTATACATGAAAATGGAAGGTTGTCTAATTGAGTAAACTATGAGCTAGTGTTAGTGTGTTTAACACCAGGTAGTTCAGGTTAAAAGTGCGGCCAAAATTTTTAGACCTTATTTTTCCGATGCAGGTATCATTGGGGAATGAGACAAGTTTTGGTAAAGCCTGACTCATTTACCAAAAACATTTTTGTTCTCTAATGATACCTTCATCGGAAAAATAAGGCCCCAAAAGTTTGGCTTTGGGTTACTCTTACTGTGCTTTTACTCTGGACTACTTGCTATTATGGCCTTGTGACACAGCTAAAATAAACAATTATGTGATATCTTTCTTAAATAATGTCCCCACATCTATCATCTCCTTTGGTCTTGTATCAGACTATGTTTAGTAAATTCACATTTAGTCTGCAAGTGTTTGAGTTGAATAAGAATTAATTACATAATTTATCTATTAAGAAGTTTAACTTTTGGTGAGGACTAATGAAAAAGACAATGTCTAATTTTAAAGTACAGAAAGAAGTAAATCTTTAAAAAGTAAATATTGTTTCTCATAAAAAGATTTGAAATGCTGGTTCTTTTTTTGTTGGTCATTACTTTGTAAAAAAAAAAAAAAAAAAAAGAGACCCCTTTCCTAAAAATGATATATAAGACTGACCATTTGGAAAATAGGTTGAAATGTTTTAATTCTCTAAGATTAAATTGCTGTTAAGATTTTACTTAACATCATAAAGTGAGAGTCTGATAAGTGAGACAAAAGAAAATGCTTTTTGTTGTTGTTGGTTTCCATGGGTTTGAAAGTGTCTACTCCATGAGTTTTTCCAAAGGTTGTTGCATGTTTAGTTATATATATAACCAGTCTAGGAAAAGGAAAACTGAATTTAAACTTGTTAAATTCCACTTAAGAAATTGACCTTTTTGTCTCATCCTGCTTGTATGTAGGGATTTGTGTGTCTATATATCTTCTATTATTATACTAAAGCTGAGTTTATCAACCTTCTCCAGCTAAAGGATTTTTTTCTATTTATGTTATGGACACAATATTTATACTTAGATATTCCTTGGTGTTAGCACTACAAAGTGTTTGAAAAAAAATTCAGTTTAATTGGTTTTAATTAGCAATTAAGTCAACGATCGACCAATCCCTGTCTTACAGACTACCTATCTCTCTTCCCATCTCACTTTTTCAGTTAAGTTAACTCTCCTCCCACTCTCTATTTGTCAGTTAAGGAGAGTGAAAAAAAAAGAGTAAAAAATCCAGCAGTCAGGGATCACACACACACACGCCCACTAACCCCCCGTAGATTCGCCCACTTCCCTTTCTCCAGGCGAATCTTATTCAAATGAGCAAACGTTTTGGTTTGTTTTGATAAAACAAAACAAAAGTATCTTTTTACGGCATGATTTCAATTTTAGTTGAGCGTAAATTTTACGAAATTGAAATCATGCTTTAAAATAGATTTTTTAAAATTACTTTAATTATTAATTCATAGAGTATTAAACTTACTTTTAAAAATATTTCATGTTGGGTAAAAAAAATAGTTATATATTTAAATATTATGGAATTCAAATGAGCAAACATTGACTACTCCCACTGTTTAAGTGAAAGTTTTCTTCGGGCTTAAAAATTTGTTTTAGTTAAAACTAAAACAAACTAGACTGACTTCTTATTTAGGTCGGTAAAATTAAAATGGAAAGTTTTTTGCTGGTACCAAATGACAGTTTAACTGCAGTCTATGAATTAACATTTTGCGAATTTGATTACGGTTTTAGGGGATTAAGGTTGTTTTTAATTACGTATTGCTTAAAAAAATAAACAACAAAAAACACAAATTACTATACATTTAATGTTGAAAAATATTTTTTAAACTAAGTTTAATTGAAATTATACATTGCTATATTAACACAAACAACTGTCTCAATAATAGATTCAATAATTAATTTCAATGGTTAATTAAATGTATAGTAATTTGGTTTTTTTGTTGTTTATTTTTTAAAGCAATACGTAATTAAAAACAACCTTAATCCCCTAAAACCGTAACCCAATTCGCAAAATGTTAATTCATAGAATGTAGGACTGACTTAGGTTGGAAAATTAAAACGGAACATTTTTTGCTGGTACCCAATGACAGTTTAACTACAGTCTATGAATTAACATTTTGTGAATTGGGTTACGGTTTTAGGGGATTATGGTTGTTTTTAATTACATATGGCTTTAAAAAAATAAACTCTGTCTTTTAGTCTTTTTATTTATGCAGAAAATAGTATCAATCAAATATATACCACTCCGATATTACAGTCTGAATAATACAAATAATTGTAATCTTTGCGAAGTTCCATCATGGCCTCTTGCCTCAAAACATGCTTGCCGGTGACTGCTGAAAAAACAAAAAAAAAACACCAGCTACGATTGAAGTCCATAGCGGAAGCGGCGTGAAAAACAAAAACAACTAGGGTTTAGGATTTGGGGTTGGGGTTTAGGTTTAGTTTAATGGAAAATAAATAAATAATTTGGGCTCTGTTTTTTCTGAATCACCCTGTATACAGGGTGACCCAGAAAAAACAGAACTTTGTAATAAAACAGTTAATTTTAACTAGGGGGGGTTTAGGGTTGGGTTTTCAGTGGAAAATGCCCTAAGTTGGTTCTTTTTTTTTTTTTTTTTTTTTTTTTTTTTTCAAGTGATACCGCTTCGGATGCAGGAAGCCAGGACGGAACTCCGCAAAGATTACCATTATTTGTATTATTCAGACTATTGTCCTCGTCTTCATTGTTATCTGTACAAAGTTTCGGCTGATGTCCCTCGGGCCTTCTTCAGGTATTTCTTGTCGGACTCGGGAACATTCTTGTAATTGGGAGCCATCACGGAACTTTGAACCCAACCCTTTATTAGGTCCACGGGGGTATCCTGTTCTCATTCTACTAACCATAGCTGGGGTACAGGTGTTAAGCTGTGTTAATTATTATTCTATGTTACTGCTGTCCCTGACCAGGATTGAACCTGCAGTCTAGAGATAACTGGCATTTAGAACTGTCTTAATCTAACTCCTTTATCTACTAGGATATGTGTTCAATTGGACAATCCAGTGTGAATTTTTTCAATTGCAAAAGTTACAATTTATTTTGTAAAAACGGATTTTAAGTAGCCTCTTGGCAGGCATCTTGATCAAAATGGACGAAAAAAACGTTTTAAATATATCAAAAATAAATTATATGTGTAATATTTTGCTTTTTTTACTGATGCTCATTATGTTACTACTTTTTGACTTAGACAAAAATTTGACCTTAAATAATCAATTTAATAAATTTTAGTTCGTTTTTAAAAATGAAAAGCAGATGATATTTTGGCAGATCCTACTCTTTTCCCTAATCATCTAGCGAGAGCTTAATGGGTGACACAACGGGTCACGTTTTGTCTAGTATATATATATATATATAATCAACCCCTGTGCACTAGCAGGATGTGACAAAAGGTCAATTTCTTAAGCTACCCATAGCTGGAGGAGTAGTAGTTGGATGCATACCTTTCCCAAGGGTATTAGCACCGTGTGAAATACAAACAAAGAGTGCCTCCATTAATATATAAAAGGAGTAAGAATTGCTAGTAATAAAATATGCAAAGAAAGAGAAAATATCTCGTCACACCAAGGATGATTTTTTTGAGACTTGATAATAAAAAACATAAATCAATGAGTGATATTCATGGTAAAGACTGAGGAATTTTGACTAAATAACTGAAAATGAATTGTCTTTACATAAATGTTTGTCTGCTAGAAGTGTTTTTTAATAAACCTTGAAAAGAAAATAGGTAAGAAGACTTATCAGCTTTGTAGATTGTGTTGAGTCTTTTAAAGAATTTTTGAAGAAGACAGAATCATATTGGGTTGGCCAAAAAGTTCATTGGTTTTTTAAACTACGGCTTTCACTTGGTCACTGTCGATCATCTTTGGCTGGCCAGAGTGAGGAGCATCTCTCACTGAAAAATTTCCTTTTCGGAATCGAGCAAACCATTTCTGGCACATCCGTTCTGTAACAGCATTCTTTCCATACACATGACATATCTTTCTGCAGGTTTCTGTAGCTTTTCTTTCCTTTTCTATAGTAAAAAAGCATCAGATGTTGGTAGTGCTCTGATTGATCTTCCATTTCAAGGTCTGAAATACAAGAAAAATTTATATTCCATGCAATCACCAGATTGGCCAGATTGAGGTAAACAAAGAAAAGAAAATACATTAGTAACTTGACAACTTCTGAGTTGTGTTGTCAGTTGATTTTTTAAAAATTTTTATGTTGAGAGCTAAAATTTGAGGTATGAGCAAGTTTCAGATACACTTATGTTAATAAGTTCATTAAAACATTTAAATTTTCAAATTTAATATGCCAAAGAAAAGTATTGTTTTTTTTTAAAAACAAAAAAAAACATTAAAACATATTACAGTACATAATTCATTATATTCTATTTTATTATGTTTTTATACAATACAGTGCTATTTTTCTTATTTCCAAAAAAATGTAGTAAAAAAAATTAAGGTGTTATTATAGAAACCACTTTGGGAAGATTCCAATAATGGATGGTAAACAGGTGGAGACTTTAAAATCATAATATAAAAGGAACTCGCATAGAAATGTCAACATTTAAACTCTGTATATCATAAATAGAATAAAACGTGTAACATATAGGATGATTTCTTGAAAAGTCTTTTATTGCCTCAAAGATTTTAATAAAAAAGATTAAAATTCGAAATGAGAGAAAGCATGACTAAAATCAGCCAAATGACAATGCCAGAATAGGTATTTATCTAACTCATTCGCCACGGGTAGGATGTAACACAAGTTCACAAGTATGAGGCATCCAACGGTGTACAAACTCTCTATTTGTAGTAATGGATCTGCGATAATAGCTTGTTAACCATTACACCACGGTGAACACTCTTATTTACTCAAATCATTTGCCATGGGTAGGATGTAACACAAGGTCACAAGTATGGGCATCTAGCTATGTTCAAACTCACTATTAAGTTGTAATGGATCTGCTTGACTAGCTAACCATTACACCATGATAGGACCCCTTTTCATATACCTAAACTGTTCGTCATGGGTAGGATGTGACATAAGGTCGCAAGTATGGAGCATCCAGTGAGGATCAAACTCGTAATTCAGTAATAATGGATCTGCGAGACTAGCTTGTTAAACATTACACCACAATGGGACACCCCAGCTTCGTAATATTGTATATGAATACATTGTTGGTGAATGTTTGAGTAAATGATGTTTTATGTGACGCCTAAGGACAATGCTGGAGTTGTGAAAAAACTTGCTGTCACTTGTTCTCCAGGGAAAGCCATCAATTGCGCTGCAATCGTTTTAGCTGCTTATTGATCCATCTTTAAAAAACAGTGTGTGTGTGGAGGGAGAAAGATTTTATTTTATTTTTCTATTTTTTCGAAGACATGTTGAGTAGCCATGATAGATTGAGGTAAAGATATTGGAACTAACGCCTAATGCCAAAGACAAAGACAAAATGGAAGGTCCATCCAGCAAATAGACTGATGTAAACTTACTAATTTATTTTCTCTGGTGCCGAATGTTTCCAAATTATAGCCCATGGTCTTCATGATAGAATCAATGTTTCTAATTTCCCTTGGGAAATTATATGAAGAGGTGTATGTGGGGGGGAAGGCAAAGTGTTAATGACGATAGTGACTAGATTGTCTTCGTTGCCGACATAACATTGGATCAACAATGACATCTGGCGGGAATATGTCAGTTTTCACTTCATAGATGTATACGTGATGTCTGCTTATTGTAGCTCACACAAACACATCGTTGACCGAATGCTGCTTTGTCTATAAAGTTACTGACATAGATTCTATTTAGTGAGATCTCTCAAACAAGATGGCGAAAAATTAGCTGCATGTTGATAGAACAAGAACAGAAAAAAAACTTACGGTCAAGTCACGTTGAAAATACCGGTTCCTGTTAGATCAACGAAGTTAAGCAGCGATGAGCCTGTTCAATACTTGGATGGGTGATCATTTAAGCAACAAAAGGTACTGTAAGCAAACCGATATCAAAATGACTTGATTTGGCTTTAAATGACCGAAAAAGAAACAAAACCAACCAAAAGAAATGTATTCTTTTCTCTCAGACAAACAACGAGGTATGTCTGTAAAGTAGGTATTTACCCAACCCGTTCGCCACAGGTACGATGTAACACAAAGTCGCCAGTACGGGGGCATCCAGCAAGGATCGAACTCGATATTCAGTAATCTGTAAAGTATCCAACCATTTTGATATCTTATTATAATTAAGGTTATTTTATCTTATTTTTCTGAAATGATATTAGAATTTTTTAAACACCCTGTATATTAATAACTTCATACAATAAATACTGTTTGCACAGCAGCCTTGCTTCCAACAAAGCCTTCGACAGTTGATGACTGTGCTCATGCAGAGATGCTGATAGGTACGCGTCCTGCGTCACTGACGCATAAAAATCTAAAAGGACGCTGAAAAATCGTATCCATGCGTCCCAGTGTTTTTTTTTCTTCATCCACAATTTCCAGCTAACTGTAAATACATTTCAATATTTTCTTGGAAACGAATTACACTGTGTGGGGTACAAGACTTTAGTTGTTCACGGATAAAAACTCATTCAAATAGCACTAAATTAAAAAGCTACCAGCCTCACTGCTCATGCATGGTTTGGGGGCCGAAGTATCATTTCCACTATCCCAGAGCGCCCAGCAGTATCTCACGATACCACTAAACTTTGTTGGATTGTTGTCACTGTGGTATTGCCATATCCACGCTGATGCAGTTAAAGCCTTATCTTGGAATTTTAAAAAATGTATTTCATCTTATCTGATGGAGAAAGTCAGAGATTAGTCAATAATGCGGAGGCTGAGTTGGTAATGAAACCACGACATCCGACCTCGATAGGAAATACATCTGTTATCCAACCATTTCTGTAAATATTCAAATGTACATTAATTAACTTAATAATTGTATAAGCAAACTCAGTAAACGATATGTCGAATTTTTATCAGAACTTGTGAACAACGCTCAACACGTTTCAACACGAGAAAGATGTTTTGATAAACATCTGTGGGGATTAAAAAAATACAAAAATAAAAATAAAATAAAAAGAACTCCAATGGGGCCTTTCACCGGAAATTCGATCTGCGCATGTCCGACAAAAACGGATTGACTCCCTTTCCCATAAAGAATCCCTCGGCCATTCGAACGAAGGCCGCAACTGAGTGTAGTTCGTTTCCTATCGACAATGCCCCGTTCAATAAAGCCTGAGTTATGAAACCACTTTCTGCCTTTCTCTTTCCTTTCTCGTTCTTTGAATGCTTTCTTTTCAGCACGCCCACCAAAAGATATGGGGTTAAAAGGAAACCCGAGGAACACGCACCAATAATATCCAGCTACCTTTAAACCATAAAAACACAAACCTTATCCCACCCAAATGATTAGCAAAAGATTTTTAACATGTTAAATGGTTGGTTTGGTTTCTTTGTTTAATAGCATATCAATCAACGTGTTTTATTTAAAGAACAGTAGCAGTGCTATTTAACACACAGAGGATTATTTAATACCTGAATTTGATTAATTTGTAAATGCCTGATTGTAATTATAACTATATTTTTATTGTTCCGTTGCAGTTTTTAAATCATATTTCTATCTGTCTAGAATCATTTGTTTCCTATCTAATACAAATAGTTTGTATACTATTAAAATATTTCAATGAGAAAATCCCCGTGGCTTAGTGGCTAATGTACTGGACTGCGACATGATCGTAAGCGAGTTCGAACACCAATCGTGCTATTACATTCACTTTCGGACTAATACCCTTGGAAAAGGTATAAACCCCCTTATCCCTCCAGCTATGCGTGAAATAGTACAAATACTGTTCTTCTAAAAGGAAGATTTGGGCATTGAATAATCCATGAAGGCTGATATGCCATTAAACATAAATGGTTGTCACATAGAACTGCATTAACTCAACCCTTATTTCCGTTACGCCATGTGTCCAGTTGGATACATGGCATAACGGACATAATTGTTGAGCTAATACAGTTCTAAGTGACAATCATATCTGGCTTACAGGTTCAATCCTGGCCAAAGGCGATAACATAGAATACTTAACATAGTGAACGAATTTAAAATGATATATGTCCATCCTTTTACGTCCCATGGAAAAAGAAATGTTAACCGTAGCAAAACTAAAAATTGATTAGACAATAAGGAAAATTTTACAAAGGAGACAATATAGTAATTCAAAGGTTTATTAAAGAACAAAAAAAATAAAGAAAACTAGTGACTTGCATAATTTGTCCTTTATGCTTCAATTAACAATTTTAAGGCTCTAAGCCGAAAAAATAAAGAAAAAATATTACAAACTATAAAAAGGTTGTTACAGGGATTTCTACTCACAATTACAAAAGTAGGAACTGTGACAGTAAATAAATGTGTATCTTTTCTTTGTCTTCCCTCGCTGTCGGTCAATAAAGGGCGAACTTTTCAGTCGGGTGAAGAAACAGGGTCGTCAGTCAGTCTACAAAATCTTCCTCTTAGGGGGTTGAAGTTGGTATCTCCTCTCTCTTCTGGGATTCTGCTACTATGTTTACGGTCAGGAGTTGAGTCTCAAAAATGTTTAAGGCTAAAGTGCCTTGAAAATTATAGAAGCTTCTTGCTTCTTACAAATAAAAAAGTACAATTTAAAATAAAGTCGGCTTTTCAAGACGACACTGGACAATAACTTTTCTTCTTTTTTGGGGAAGAAAAGAACTCTCTCTGAGAGCCAAAATTATACTATTTGGGTTTTCCAAATATATAAAAAAACAATTTAAAATCTTCTTTTGAGAAGAAAATAATCCCACTCTGTGAGATTAAATGCAATAATTCCGGGAAAGACTATGATAAACCTTCTCTAGTTTTACCAATCTTCGTCTTATCCCGCTGTATAGAAATTTAACGTTGGAAAAGCCAACGGAGACAGCCTAAAACCAGACCGCCTAAACCAATTCCAATCTTCTGTCTGCTGAATTTCAGGGAACAGGAAATCAGCCTCGTTCCACAAAAGCCCAAAAATCCGACCAATCACCGACCGACCTGAAGAATCCAAGAATTCTATGGGCGTCACCCGAGAAAGACAGAACCCTTACAAAAAAAAAAATAGGTTCGTATCTTTCCCCAAATTAACGCCATTTACAAAAAATTAAAAATAAACATTGAACTGCCTTCGACGCATATTTTAAGTTAAAAAAAATTCTCAAAATAGCTTAACAGTTAACACCCGGTTATGGTAAACGGAATGAAAACGATCTACCCCCGTGGATTGAATAAGGGTTCGATTCGACATGAAGGGTTCCGATTACATGAAGGTTCCCGAGTTCGAAGAGAAGGTTCCCAAGTTCAACTAGAAACACCCGAAGAAGGCCGGAGGGCACATCGGCCGAAACGTTGTGTATATAACAACAAAGATTAGGACAATAGTCCAAATAGTCCAAACAATCCAAATTATCAAGCCTCATCTAAAAAAAAGTAATAATAAAAGTATTCCTTTTTCTTATATTAGCTCAGAGGGCTTATAAAAAAGTTAACACTGAATATTTATGAATTCTAAAGAGTTGTTGGAAATTCCATAGCTAATTATCTCCCCATGCCGCCAGGGGGGGGGGGGCGAATGCCAACATCGTATGTTGGCGCCAAATACCAAAACTTCACTTATCAGGGTGCCGTTACCAAAGGGAGACGTAAAAACAATCGCTCTCATCACTTAGCCCAAACAGAGCCTACTTATCAAGGAGTACTCACTGACGGCAGTCGCGTAAAAAGCGGTCCCTACACTTTCTTCATCACTTAGCCCAAAACCAGGGCTTACTTATCGAAAAGCAGTACTGGAGCAGAGAAGTAAAAACACCAAGCTCCCATTACCAAGCCCCAAAACAGGGCCCACTTATCACAGAACTTTACAACCAGCTCCCTTCTAAGGCATTGTATCTGCATACTGCATAAAGGCCGGTACTATTGCACACTTATTGAAGGACGAGAAACTACCGAGACGAAGCGTCTTATCTACATTTCCTACCGACGAGAAGAAAACCCTGTTATCACCATTACTACAAGAAAATTCCTCCTCAGATAAGTCTTATGGCAAATAACATTAAAATTTGCAACAATTTTATGTAATTTGTCAATACAAGTGTCTACATTTACTTTCGTGTTTGTTCATTCTTTGTCCGACAATTTGCCTACAACAACGGAGAAATAAGAGCTCCTTCGAAACCGTAAATACTCTTAGAGTTGAGTTCTCGGTAAGTTCATGGATAACTTGTTTTGGGTTATCTTTCTTACGTATGTAAGGTAAGGTGGCTTAGTCCCGAAGAGCTACGTTCTGAGTGTTATCCGTGCCTGGTGGTTGAGGCAGTGAAACAACTACTGTCTATCGAAGACGGACATGAGCTGTGAAAATGAGAACAGCTCATTGCAGATTGCGGGGTGTTATTTATATGCCTTTGGTGGGACCAAGAAAGCATCCACAGCTTTAATCTGTGGTGCCTTTCGATTGGCTAAAAAGGGTCTTAATTCCTTGTCACATAATTGTTCACCGCTACGTACGACAGCAAAACAGATGAAGAGTTTATGAATCCCAACAAAATTTGACTTTAGACCAGTTGTACTCTTGGTGGTAATTTAGACCCACAAATGGGCCGGAGAAATCTTTAAAATGAGCTTGTAGTTGATAGGGAGAATTGAAAGGATTGATGAAGAGAATTGGAAGGATTGATTTGTTAAAGTAAAAATCCTCGTATCCTTGCTCTTCGAAAAGGTTGTTCTATTTTTACTTGGTTTTTCCACTGGTTGGTTGAGGCGAGATTTTTCTTCATGTACTCATAAAGAAAATTTATTTACAGAAGATTGAAAAAGAGAGGAGACTTACGCCTGAAACTGAACCAAGGTTTGGAAGTTCAACTTAACAAGCTGATAGACACCAGAATTATTGTAGATTTATATTTTTATGACATTTTGCTTTTGTAAATGAATTGTATTTCCTGTTACATGTCATTTCTATTTGTGTTAATGTCGGCCTAAAGATTTTTTACACCAAAAATGGGCCACAAGAAATATTTGGTTTCTTTGTTTAATGACATTTGTGGGTTATTTAATGCCAAAGCCATCCTTGTAGAAGAACAGTAGAACTATCTAACCCATCTGGATAAAAACTAAGATTTGGTTTGATTTAGTTTCTTTGTTTAATGACATATCAACCTTCGTGGATTATTTTATTTCAAAGCCATCCTTGCAGAAGAACAACAATGGTACTATTTAACCTATAGCTGGGAATGAGAGGGTTCATACATTTCCCAAGGGTATTAGTCCAAAAGTGGACGTAAACTACTTTAGAGTGTAACAGCAAAGTAATGTAAGCCCCCTGGCCTTGTGTCAGACTTTGCGTCAAAAGTTACTAAATAACAAGATTTCATTTTTATTTTAGTCAAGGTTGGAATCAAGTGAAAATTTTGCAGATTTATCATAAAATACTGTATTGCTTATTAAGGTAAGAATAAGATAAATTTCGTAATTCCTGAAAAACTGTCTGGCAGTTTTTCTCCGACGTTGTTATAAAAGTGTTGTGGCGTGAACGAAAACAACAAGAACAACAAAAACTAATTTGCCGCTAGGTAGCGAAAAATTATTCAACTAACGGGACTAATCAAATTTGTAAAACTGTTTTATCCTCTTGGTTGTAAAAATCGTAAATTGAATTAGAAACCTGAGGAATAAAAGGAATTGTCGCTTATCTTTTCCAGTTTCTTTTTAGTGTCATTTTTGTTTTCCCAAAAGGAATTCTCTAGGAAAAAAAATGCAAATTTGTCAGGTCTATTGAGTGTAGATGAAAGATACAAAAAATAACTGCTGCTATCTTGTTTTCTATTTTTTAAAAGACATGTAAAACAGTCGATATTTTTTCAGTTGTAAACCTATGTCTGTGCGTGTTCATTACAGTATCTAAACAGGCAATGATATGAAAAACATATAACATTTTGCTGTAAGTAATGACTAATTAACGAATATACAGTCAATAAAGATAATGGTACTTCAGATTTCTTATCAGTGCCAATTATATCGGGGTTCGAGCTCAAATAAAAGAAAGAATTTCGAATATTGATTTTAAAAAGTAGAACACCACTTCTTCTCTAGGAATTTGGCACAATACAATCTTCCTATAATTTGACATTGAATTTCAACGGTAGTAGTAGTAATAATAATAATAATGAAAAAGATAGACAAATACCTAGACCTTGCTATAGAATTGAAAAAAACTGGAATATTAGGGTAAAAGTGATACTAATAGTAGTTGGAGCACTTGGAACAGTATCCAAAAGCTTAGAAAAAAGACTAGAGGAACTGGAAATCAAAGGAAGAATTTAGACCATTCAGACAACAGCATTATTGAAATCAGCTGGAATAATCAGGAGAGTCCTAGAGACCTGAGGAGACTTGTTGTCACTCAAACTCCAGTGAAAGACCATCAGCTAACGCTGGTGTAAAAACTAATAAATAATGATGATACTACTACTACTACTACTAATGATAATAATAATAATAATAAGTAGAAGTAGTATTAGTAGTACTGTAATAGCTCATTATCATATCACTCCAAGTGAGTTTTACACGCCAGCGTTAGCTGATGGTCTTTTACTAAAGTCTGTGTGACTGCAAGTCTCTTGGGGTCTCTTGGACTCTTCTGAGTATTCTAGCCAGTCTTAACAATGCTGTTGTCTGGATGGTCTAGATTATTTTTCTGATTTCTAATACTCCCAGTCTCTTTTCCAAACCTTTGAGGACCGTTCCAATGGCACCAACTACAATCGGCACTATCACCATTCACTTCTTCCACAGTTTCTTTAGTTCTCTGGTAAAATCCAAATATTTGTCACTATCTTTTGGCTTTCTTTCTTTTTCACTCAATGGTCGACCAGAACAGAAAAATAAACTAGATGACAAGTTCTTGTTTTTTCCTTGTTAATTAACACCAGATCTGATTTTTTTTGGCCGGGATTAGGGGATCTGTTTGTATCTCAAAAACCCAGAGAAAATAATGCGTCTTATTCTCTAGGGTAGATTCCGGTTTATGCACATTATTTGGAGTACGAATGTGGGTTTACCTCCATTGTCTGTCAAAGAGTTCTGCTAATGACCACTAGATGGCACTGTCAAAGCAGTATGTAACTGGAGCGCACAAAAGTCTCAGTCTCGACATTAAAGTAGCACACACGTGTGATGTCGGCTTCTTTTAGCAGCGGTCAACTCAGCACACTAATAGGAAATTTTCGTCCCCAACAACCTTGTGTCGCATTGAACACGACACTGTAGAATAATACACTTCTTAAATATGTAAGTATTTTCCCCAAAAATTCCACAGCCCTGTCGGCTTGGGCTGTAGAATAAACGAACTGTATCTCTGCAGGAGGTAAGACTTTCCCTAATGGGGCTACCTGTTGGCCGTAGATGGCGACTCGTGATGCTTAAGGACGGAATCCTAGTGACTGAACACTCCATTTTGGCTCTTACTTGGGCAAGACGGGATGTCGAAGGGGCCCCAACCGATCAATTGGCTGGTCACATCAAGCCCTATCGCCTATATGATTGACCTGACTGCATTCCACTGTTGATCTTATGGCAACCCCAACCCTTTTTATCATATATGTGCTAGAGTGCGGTGGATGAGGGTCTTAGTGGCTTAGGTATGATGTTAAACTGCATCAAGTGATGAGGTTCCAGTTCTGAAGCTCTGGGTGAGTGTGGAATATTCCTTCATTGCCATTACTCCCAGATCCACTCTGACCCAGAGTGGTAGTACTCTTTAGGGTTGCATCTATGGGTTAAATAGATAAAAATGTGTTTAAAGATGAGTTAAACATTTTTTGAATACCCTACAAGAAGGAATAAAACAAACATCTTTGGCATAAAATAACACAAGGGTTGACATGTTGTAAAATCCACGCAGCCAACCAACCAAAAACTTCTATTTCTCTTACACATACGTACACTAAATATATTTCTTCATACACCTCTCTATGTACTCTTTGTAGTTCATTTAATTTTGTATTCATTCTATTAAGTTTGCCCAGGCAAAAAATACTGTTAATCCGATGTGATTGTTCTTGCATTTATTCCATATGAGGAAATGATATTCAAACCAACCATAATTCATCTACACAATCTCTTAGTCACCAAGTTACTTTTTTACGCATGTTCGAAGGCAGAGGTGTGTC
Source organism: Doryteuthis pealeii (assembly GCA_023376005.1). Taxonomy (NCBI): domain Eukaryota; kingdom Metazoa; phylum Mollusca; class Cephalopoda; order Myopsida; family Loliginidae; genus Doryteuthis; species Doryteuthis pealeii. Next base: position 39,528,017 of record CM042139.1, on the reverse strand, counting down.
ACTTAAAAAAAAAAATTGTTTACAGTACCAGTTGTTACAAAATAGTCGCCCATCTGAGTACTGAACAAGCTCATTACTCCTTAACTTCGGTTATCTAGTGAAAAATGATATTTTCAGTGTGGCTTGAGTGTGAGTCTTTAAAACTAAGAGCGCTTCAGTAGTTATCGTATACAAAGCAATAATCATGAAGCACCCAGTGAGGATTGAACTCTCTAACAATGGGTTGCTAACCAGGCTAGTTAACCAATACAACACGCGAAGATATCCATATTATTTACAACGCTTCACACAGGCCTCAGGCTGCTTACCGCACCAGCTGTTTCTAAGTGGTCACCCATCTAAGTACTGAACAAGCTCAACGCTACTTCAGTGATGCATCACTAACCGATAAGTTTTTATCCCCCCCTCCCCGAACCCCCATAGGCAGGATGCGACACAAAGTCAATTTTAAAAATCAGAATACAGCTGGCTTGAATTCAGAATTTTTCTTCTTTTAGACCAATTACCGTACTAAAGTTAAAGAACCCAAAATGCTCGACTATTTTACACATAGCTCATTGATGGGGGGGGGGGGAGGGGAAGGAGATATGGATTCATGCTTTTCCCTCAGGACATTGGCGGGAAATGAAATGTAAATAACCTAGTCTAGGATTTGAACTTGTATCGCTGAATCTATTTTGTACGACGATAACTAAGAAGAACGTGCCAGCAGTTGTTAATTACTAATCTTTGCTTAGATATGACACACAAGCAAAAGCAGGTACTATAAGTAACCTGAGGCCAAAGTGGTCACCCATCTGAGTATTGAACAGGTTCATCGCTGCTTAACTTCTGGAACCGGTACTCCCAGAGTAACTTGACCGTACGTCTTTGTAATTAAGAGCGTGTCAGTCGTTGATAAGAATTATACTGCGATGAGACGTATTAATTGGCCACCCAACGAGAAAATATGATAGTCTTTTTAGTGTTAGTCGACACACACTTTCGCCTGATGGGTGGTCCAGACACTGTTTACTTTTTTCTGCTTTTGAAAAATTCAGTAGACATTGTTCACTTGGCATGGTTCCGTTTCTCATGAGTGAGAAATTTTATAGTATAAACAGACTGTATGAATTCAAATTCATTCAAACGATAAATCTAAACTGCAACAGATAGTTCAAACGCGTGAGGCAATTCGTGTGTAAAAGTCCAGATTCGACCTTAATGTATATGTAGTGGTTCCTATCTAATATAGTTTTAATTAAAAACAAAACAAAATATTTTTGTCTAAAAATTTCATATCAATAAAAAAAAAATCACATTTCATAAATTCAGACTAACCGCCGCCAAATTCTGATTCAAAAACCTCGCTGTTACCTGACCCCTTAGTGGTAGGAATTAACAACTCAGAATTAGAGGGATAGACACAACGGAACAAGTAGAAGAAGAAGGGAGAGAGAGAGAGAGAGAGAGAGAGAGAGAGAGAGAGAGAGAGAGAGAGAGAGAGAGAGAGAGAGAGAGAGAAGAAGAAAAGGTGAGTTATTAAAAGATCCCTAGACAAGACAATAGCAGTCAGGCCATCGTTGACGACACGCCCGGAAGTTATTAGTCCAAAATCTTTACGACAGTAAGTAAGCCTAATCCAGGACTTCGGGACTGATAAACAAGTAAGCTTTTTAGATAATATTAAAGCATTTACATTTAGAAATCAACAATCACATAACATATTCTGTAACCTGTTGCTCATTAACAAAACTAATAATATACATATAAAGCCAATTTTTTTCAACTCAAACTTCTTTGTTACTTTTTACTAGGTATAGGCAAAAAGGAGTAAAACTCAACGTTTTTATAACAAAATAAAGGCACAAATTATGATTTACGATTTCGCAAAGTTATGGAAGCCTAGATGTGTGAAAATTTCCCACAAAAAAGTTACACAGCGTAGCTAAAACACGTAAGAAAAATAACACAAGAATATGCGCACTGAACAGTTGGTTCAAGTCCCAGACTAAAAATCTAAATATTTTTGAAAAAAAAGGGGGGTGGAATAACTTTTGTCCCTTTAGTCTTCCGTTAAGAAAAAAAAAACCGTTAGTAATAATTTTTTTAAATATATAAAAATCTCGGAAAATATGTTGCACCAAATTGTGCATTTTTAAACTTACATTTTTAGATAGATTAAACAAAGCTTTATTTCTAGTGAAAATATTGATTTTAACATAGATGCTTCAGTTAATTTCGCCTTTAACGTGTTTTTTTTTTTTATCACAGCGCCCAGAGAAGTCCTTTGCTACATTCCGTTACGAACTCGGCAAGCATACTTCACAACAACTTTCAAGCGACTCCTATCACATATGCATTTGGGATAAATTAAGGCAGAAAGTTTGTGGTGCGTCACTTTCCCATATTGGTAGAGCTTGCCTACTTTAAAAAGGAAAAAAAATAGAAGAGTATTTGATGTTGAAATTCACTTTAGTCAGTACAAATTAACACTAACAGACTCTAATAATAATAAGGGTCAGAAGTTATCTGCCCTAATCCATTTATTGTACGGGTGAGTTACTTGCCCTTTGACCTATTCATTTCAGTCATTGTTTTTAAATAAATAAAACACCTCGTGTTATGAAAAGCAGTCGTAATGTGTTACTTCGTTAATCCAATGGAAGGTATCTCAATTGGAATATGTCTCAATGAATAACTGCGCTTGCTAAAGACAAAAAGATGTCTCTTTTTTTCTGTGGGATTAAGTTATTAAATTCCCAACAAAAGGTTATGGAGCCCAGAAAGCGCGAACTACGAGGAAAAGATTTTTTCCGCCATTTTTGATTTGTCATTCTCGGAGGAAGTTTTGTGTCGTTTATGATTTAAATATCTTTGTATTATCTATAATTGAAATTTTTTGGAACATAGCGATGGAGACAAAACTTGTAAATCTTGTGCCGCTGAATGGGACAAATTATGCTACATGGAAGGTACAATGCAAAATGGCCTTAATAAGAGATGGTGTTTGGAATATCGTGAATGGAACAGAGATAGTTCCATATTCCTGGACAGAAGCGGGACTTCATACAAAGTATTCATCGCGAAAAGATCGTGCATTGGCGACGATTGTACTCTCTCTAGAGCCGTCACTTTTGTACCTGATTGGGGATCCAGGCTGTAGTATGAAAAAAATTAGCTGACCAATTTCAGAAGAAGACGTGGGCTAACAAACTAGCATTACGAAGGAGATTATACTCTCTTAAACTAAAGGAATGTGGTTCTGTTCACAATCACATAAAATTGATGACAGAAACGTTCGATGAATTATCTGTTATCTGCGATTCCATTAATGAGGAAGATAGAGTAGTACATCTCCTGGCCTTCCTGAATCCTTTGATATGTTGGTGACAGCACTTGAAGCAAGTCAAGATGTGCCTAAGTCGGCCTTAGTAACTGAACGACTGCTATACGAGGAAACTAAAATGAAAGAAAAACAAACTGGTGGTGCTGAGTCAAAAGCCATGACATCGAAACACTATATCAACAAAAAGGGACCCAAATGTTTTATCTGTGGTAAATTTGGCCATATTAAACAGGACTGTCGTCTACTCAGAGAAGACTCAAAAGAAAGTGGAAAAACGAATTATCCAAAGAAGAAAGCTTTCTTAACGGAAAAAAAGAAAGTGGAGCTTAGTTGTTCTAAAAACGAACACGTTGTTGGTTTACTTGCTCACCATGCATTAACAACAAATAATGAAAACAGCTCATGGATCGTGGACTCTGGAGCGACATGTCATATGTGCCATGATATTGATAAGTTTATCAATTTAAAAAAAAATAGATAAAGCAGAGGATATAACCCTCGGTGATGGACACTCAGTTGAAGCATTCGGGACAGGGACTGTTGATATAAATGTGAGAGTGTCTGACGACAAACAACAAAGATGTAGATTGTTTGAGACACTATATGTTCCCAAATTATCATAGAACTTGCTTAGTGTTTCCTAGGGCTACTAGATCTGGAAAATCGTTTACATTCACGGAGTCATGTTGTCAACTTCTGGATGAAAAACGGAGTGTAGTAGCTACAGGTTCAAAAGTTGGGAACATGTACTACTTGAACTGTATTGAAGAACAGGGGGCAGCCCATGCAGCAACTTGGAGTGAAGAACTTACAGAAGCTAGCAAGAGATCAACTAGTAAATGGCCTTGATTATGATGTAACAAAAGACATCAACTTTTGTGAGCCACGTGTGGATGGAAAACATCACTGTTCTTCGTTTCCAAAATCTGGCAGTAGGCGAGCCACAAAACTGCTTGAAATTGTGCACAGTGAGGTTTGTGGAAGATTAGAGGCAAAATCACTGAGTGGAGCCGAATATTTTGTCACATTTATTGATGACAAATCAAGATATGGATGGATGTACATTCTTAAAAACAAAAGTGAAGTTTTTAAAAAATTCATGGAGTGGAAAACCATGGTGGAGAATTCCAGTGGTGAAAGAATTAAGACAGTACGCTCTGACAATGGCGGTGAACACACTTCAAAAGTGTTTGAAGATTACCTAAAAAAGAATGGTATACGCCATGAGCGCACTGTTCCCAAAACACCAGAGCAAAATGGAGTTGATGAAAGATTGAATCGGACGTTGGTTGAAACTGTACGAGGAATGTTGTCAGATTCGAAGCTGCCTAAGAAATTTAGGGCAGAAGCTCTGTCAACAGCTTCATATGTTCGAAACCGAAGCCCAGCAACTGATGTAAAAGAGATGACACAATATGAAGTATGGAAAGGCTACAAACCAAATGTAAATCATTTACGCATGTTTGGATATAGTGCTTATGCCCATATACCAAAGGATGAAAGATCTAAAATGGATCCGAAAGCGAAGAAGAGCATCTTCCTTGGATATGGCATTGGTGTCAAAGGGTATGGACTCTTTGATACAGACACATCTAGAATCTTCCATAGCAGAGATGTCATATTTAATGAAGCAGCATCCAAAGGTGAACAGGGGACAAAGGGAGTTGTTAATCAACCTGTAGTGGAGGTTGAATGTGAAAACATCAGCAGTGATGATGATGAGAATTCACGAGAGGCCACAGGACCACGAAGATCACCAAGGATTAGAAAAGCTCCAGATCAGTATGGTGAATGGGTATATGTTGCTCACAGGTTGGATGACCCATTGACTGTAAAAGAAGCACTTTCCAGTCCTGAGAAAAAAAGAATGGTTGAAAGCAGTGGAAAGTGAAATAAATTCACTAGATACTAACAAAGTATGGGATCTTGCTGAACTACCCAGTGGACGGAAAGCAATTGGAAGTAAGTGGGTGTTCAAAAGAAAATATGATGGTGATGGAGACATGAAACATTACAAAGCTCGACTCGTAGCTCAGGGATTTCTCCAAAAGCATGGAGTTGACTATGATGAGACCTTTTGTCCAGTTGTAAGGTTCGAATCAGTGCGAACTGTTATTGCATTGGTAGCAAAACATGATCTCAAACTACATTAGTTGGATATAACCACTGCATTTTTGAATGGTTAGTTAAATGAAGACATCTACATGAAGCAGCCGGAAGTTTTTGAAGTCAAAGGCAAAGAGCATCTCGTCTGTAAACTGAATTGAAGCCTATATGGTTTGAAACAGTCGCCAAGATGTTGGAATGAAGCTCTTAACAGTCAGCTAAAGAAGATGCATTTCAAACAGTTAGAAAATGATCCTTGCATATACACACTAACTTCAGGAGGAGAGATCTTCATAGCAGCTGTTTATGTTGATGGTACCATTCTAGCGAACAAGTCTTCAACACAAATACAAGAATTCATTAAAAGAATCTCGGAGAGTTTTGACATCAAGGACATGGGAAAACTTTACTTCTTCTGGGGTGTCAAAATTGTTTATCCAGGGTCAGGAAAAATCTGGATCGGTCAACCAGCATATACTGCAGAAGTTTTGAAAAAAATTCAAATGGAAAACTCAAAACCTACAGCAACTCCAATTGATACTGGTGCAAAGCTAACCAAAGCCACTGAGGACAGCAAGCTATTCAATCAAGAATTGTATCAGTCGGCAATTGGAAGTCTCCTATATCTTTCGACAAGAACACGACCTGATATTGCCTATGCTGTCAGTAATGTTGCCAGATTTTGTTCCAAGCTTACTATGGAACACTGGAAGTCCATTAAGCACATCATGCGCTATCTACATGGTACACGGAACTATGGGTTGCTGTATGACAAGGAGAAGGTGACTGATTTCGTCGGATATTCTGATGCAGATTGGGCTGGAGATTTGGATGACCGCAGGTCAACTTCAGGCTACCTGTTTAAATTGAGTGGAGCTGCTGTCAGTTGGAGAAGCAAAAAGCAATCTTGTGTGGCATTATCTACAGCTGAGGCAGAATACATGGCATTGGCAAGTGCAGCACAGGAAGCTGTATGGATGCAACGTCTTCAAAATGATCTAAATGAAGCCTCAGTTGGACCAACACTCATTTATGAGGATAACCAATCCACAATATGCATGGCGAAAAATCCAAAATATCATGGACGGGCAAAACATATAGATATTCAGTTTCACTATATCCGTGAACAAGTTGAAAGGAAAGTTATTCAACTTGAATATTGTCAAAGGAAGGACATGGTTGCTGATATGCTGACAAAAGGACTTGTGAGCTCACAATTTGTGAAGCTCAGAGAACGGTTAGGTGTTAGAGAAATTATAGAACAAGCCTGACTCCAAGTGATGAGGAGTGTTGAAATTCACTTTAGTCAGTATAAATTAACACTAACAGACTCTAATAATAATATTTGAAGCTCTGGCTTTTGTCTATGCTTGAACAGTTGAACACTGATCTTTGTCACTGGTGAGAAATATGAAAATCTTTCGGTCTCGAGGCAAGGTGATGATGAATTTGGAACTGTATAACTGAAGCGAAACGTGGTAAAGAGATTGTGTTCCGCCAATCTTCCAAATGGGAATGTCCTGTCTACCTTGAAAATAAGCATTTGTAATTATCTTTGTGAAAAAGAGGGAAAACAAATACTGACAAGTGGAGATAACTCTGTGTTTCTTATTTCTAAAGCGTCCCTGGAAGCCTGTATTTTTCCACTTGATTGCAAGTCACTTAAATTTGAAAAATAAAATAAAATGAAATGAAAACATTAAGATTTGCATCTCCTTTCTCTTAGAAAGAAACGTCAACAAAAAAAGAAAACATTTCAGCCGATCCTTGAGTCACGCACTTCAATTCCCACCGCGGGGATACGTTTGCTACAAAAATATTTCCTCTGGTTATTTTCGAATTGTGCTTCCATCCGAACCATAAAAACTGGATAGATTTTCAACAGAAGAACGAGAAAAAAAAGAAAAAAAAAAGGAACAGAAAAATCATTCCGGAAAAATCTGGAAAAAGATCAAGAGTTGGAGTAAAATTCCCCAGGTTTATTTCATTGTAACCGCCCCCCCCCCACACACACCAAATAAAACCAACAAAAACTTAATAAAATTACGTAAAAAATTGGCACCTTGTCTTAAATTGTGGTATTGGGAATGTTCGTTGTCGTTATTAATGAATCTCACGTCGGTCGAGCCATTTGTTGAACGATAAAAATCTGTTAAGTCGAACACTGCACTTACTATAATGTTATGAGTGCTTGATAAAATTTTACTTTAATAAAAAAAAAAATAGTATTTGTGAGTTGGGTACAAGGAAAAAGAAATAGATCTAAAAAACAAAACAAAAAAACTTACTATAATTCACAAATAGTCCAGGATAAGGCGTGGTAAAAGCCAAACTTTTCTCATTCCAAATGATACCTGTATCGGAAAAATAAGGTCTAATAAAGTTACCCTTACCGTGTTTTTTACCCAGACTATAAATGTATCTTTTTTCCCCTGTCTATCTATCACTTCATAACTCGAGAATACGTATCTAAAAATAATTTTTACTAAAAATGTGGTCAGTTAAGGAAAAGAAAATATTTATGATATTTTTTCCAATCCAGGGAGAAAATAAATGATTGTCTCCCTTGTATCCATTGACGGTCACGTGTCAATCCCATAATCTATCTCAATCCCTTTTGGTCTCCATTCTTTGAACGGTAAAGATGTACTTTTAGCCTCTGTTCTTTGAACAGTAGAGACAGGTTTTGTGCCTGGTCATTTACCGTATAAATTAATGACTTTTACCATTTTTGTATCTCTTTCATGTACTATTTGTTCATTGGACAATATGTGCACATTTTATCTGTTGGGACACGTTTATGTAACCTTGTTAATATTTTTTGTATGTATATTATTTATGTAATATAGTGAAATTATATTATGTATGTATTAAATGTGCCTATATGTGTAAATATCTTGTATTTCCTTCTGTTTATTCTATATTAGTGTATCATTGGATATTGAAGCTCGTTGACTGGGGACTCGACTAGGTATCTTCCCTAGAACCAACCACCTCAATACCAAATTAACAATTATTTTATTGTATCTGAGAGACTGAGATTTTGTAATACCAATGTAAAAACATTAAATAAATAAATATAACTAAAATGATAAAAAAATATTTGGTTAAACTATTCTTTTATAAATCTTTGTTTTTCGTATGTGGTTTTTCATTGGACGATATTTTTGGCATGGAAGTTTGTTTGCATTATAAATCTTTTAAGAAGCAATAATCCGCTTTAACCAGCTGACTTTTACAGCGTGTTTATCGACTGATGCGAAAAAATTGGATGTGTATATTTCTTTTTACATTTCTTCAAGTTTTATTTCTTATTTGTCAATACTTGCCTTAAAAAAAAACTTCCAAAGACATACCGTCTAGGATGCATAATTCACAAACATAATACTCAAAACGCGATAAATAAATATTATTATTATTATTATTATTATTATTATTATTATTATTATTATTATTTTCACTCCTAACTCCTAACGCTGATGGTATTTCACTGGAGTCTGAGTGACAACAAGTCTCCTCAGGTCTCCAGGACTTTTCTGAGCATTCTAGCCGATTGCAGCAGTGCAATAGTCTGGATGTTCTCAATTCTTCCTTTGATTTCCAGATGCAAGTTTATTGGGACCGTTCCAAGTGCACCAACTACAATTGGTATCACTTTCACTCTCATGTTCCACAGCTTTTTCAATTCTCTGGCAAGGTCCAGGTATTATTATTATTATTATTATTATTATTATTATTATTATTATTATTATTATTATTATTATTGCGATCTCCATACTTCTGAAAGTTAAGGTGATATAAACTGTTTCAGCCAACTTATTGTCAAAGTAATGTAAAAAGTGTATGAAAAAAGTTGTTTTCTGAGTAATCCTTTACTGCAGTGTCTCTCATAGCTGGTCCGCCGGACGGCGACAGTTCGTGGAGTACTACTTGCCGATCCGCTTGTTGCACACAAGATTTAAAAAAATATATGTATAGTTTTGAAGTACAGCAGCCGTATATATAAACTAAAATTAGATATATATTTCTAAAATCTGAATATGTTTCTCCAATTTCCACCAACATGCCTATGCGAAGCTGCTTTTTCAACAATGAGTGTGATAAAATCGAAGTACGTGAACAATTTGAATATTCGAGAACCATTGCGTGTGGCACTCTCTTTTATCGATCCAAAACTTGACAAATAGACAAATAAATAAGAAGCAGGCTCACTTTTCCTATTGACAGTACACTGCGGGGTTAGTTTATATTGATGATAGATTTCTGTATTAAATAAATACTTTTTATTCGAAGTTTAATGAATTCTTTAATTTTATACACCTCGATCAAGAAAAATGTCAACCGGTCTGCAACTTCCAAAAGTTTGAGAAACACTGCTCTACTGAGTCAAAAAGAAAAACCTACAAAACCATCGCATCGTTTTTTCTTTTCTCTTTTAATACAATCAGTTTGTACTCGTGTGCTGAAGTCACGGACGGAACACACAAAACACCAACATTCTTCCTTCGATGATTGACTCTTTTATGGACTAGCAGGAGGAGCCGAAATCTGCATAAGTCACAAGTTAGTCTCAAGAGATTCACTTCGAACACCAGACAAGCTTTTTAAAAAATAAATTGTAAGTGTTTTCCTCATATATATATATATATATATATATATATAAATATATATATATATATATATATATATATATTTCTTTATCATTTGCATTAATATAACATCTTTTTAGAGAAGGGTCTCAAATTTCATATAGCTTTTGGCCTCATCGGGTGAAAATCCGGCTATATATATATATATATATATATATATTGTGTGTGTGTGTGTGTGTGTGTGTGTGTGTGGAACAAATAAAAAACGGAAATGAGCGGCTTTAAATCAAATAAACCGAGTAAAACTGTAACCGAAAGATAGAAAGGAATGAAAAATAAAATAAAATCTTTCTAATTTCAAAGAAAAGACGAACAGATTTTGAGATAAGACAAAGATATTTTCATTTCTTTGAGATTTGTCTTCTACTTGTAAAATCCATATGCCCTCGCTTTTCAAAAATATCATCTTTCATTTTCTTTCTTGGTTCCCTTCACACATCTTCAGTGTGAAAACATAGCATTTGGCATCCCCACTGTTTTTTTAAACCTATGTTTAAGTACTTGAATATTTTAGATCTTTCAATTTTAATGCCCAATGTATTTTAAGGCCAGGGTATTAGACGACATTCTCATAGACGTTATCATCGACCACTTTAGGCACTGCACTGGATTCTGTAAGAAAAACTAGCCCCAAGAAAATATATCTCATTCTTTTCAAATGTAGAATTGGATTTACGGTCAGTCGTAATATTATGGATTCCTGCCGTTATGCATATAATATAAGGCGGTCGTTAAATAGCCAAAATAGCTTTGGGAATATCGTAGAGAAAAACGCCCAAAGAGTTTAATATTTATATATCATGGTTATCATAGATTTTAAATACACTAGGATCGTAGGCATAGAAATACGAAAAAATAACTCGGTCAAGCGTGTAGACTAACGATAGTTAGTTGAATATATGGTTTTCTCGCGCGGAATAAATGTGAGAACAATTTACAACGAAGTAATAACAAAGATATTTTATTGGCTGAGCAAACTTAACAGGAGAGTATATAAACATGGCACGAGATACAAAGAAGAGCTTATGCATTAAATAAAGAAACCAAACCGAACCTTTTCAGCTCTCTGGCAAGGTTCAGATATTTATCGAGTTTTTCGCTATTATTTACTTTGCTCTGTTGGGACGATAAAATCTACTTGATGACAAGTTGTCTTTATCAACTAAAACTAGATTTGGTCGTCTGACCGGGAATGGGTGATCCTTTTTTATCACAAAATCCCTGAGAATTATATATCAAAATCTCAAAGAATTATTATTATCATTATTATCATTATTATTATTGCGAGTTTTTCACATCAACACACTGATGGTTTTTCACTGATCTCTGAGTGACATCAAGTCTCCTCTGTTGTTCAGTACACTTCTAATTTTCTAGCCAATTTCAACAGTTTTTTGGTCTGGATGGTATTGATTCTTCATCTGATCTCCAATTCCCCTCTATCTCTTTTCTATGCCTTTTGAAATTATTGCAAGTGCACCAACTACAATTGGTATCACCGTCACATGTCCCACGGCTTTTCCAGCTCTCTGGAAAGATATAGGTATTTATCTATCGTTTCGTTTTCTTTAATTTTTACTTTTCACGAAAGTTCTTTTCTTCTTGTAGATTAATACTATATCTGGTCTCCTGGTCGGCATTTGTCGGTCCGTTTGTGTCTAAAAGTCCCAGAGAATTTTATACTTCTCATTTTCTAGGACATATTCTGGTTTGTGCATATACCATTTGTCTGTTGTTTGTTGCATTTGCTTATCATGTGATAAATTGTTTCATCTCAGTCACCACGTAACCTACACTTGATATTCTTTTATCAATTCTTGCTTTGACAAAATTAATTCTTATGGCATTATTTTGTGCTACAAAAGAGATTGAGTTTCTTTCTCGAGGTTTCCTCTTCTTAGCCATGTCCAGGTATTTATATTTTTGAATGCTGCTAACGACAGATTTTATATGCTTTTACACATCCATCTGTGGACCCGCCTCCTCGTGGACCTGGCTCACTGTGTCATTGACACATTATACACATTGAAATATTTTCTCTCTAGCACAAGAAACCTTACATTAAATTACAGACATCTCTATAAAAACCCTAAAAAGACAAAAAAAAAAAGACAAAAAAAGAAACTAGTCACAAGTAAAATGACCAAAGGAATTTTAACAAATTAATAGATCATGTTTTATTACAAACACGCCATCACATATTTTCTCTTTTTGGAATCTTCAGTCCTGTTTGGTTACACAAAGAATTTAGTTTATTCATAAGAATTGTCTTTTGGATTTCTCCCTGAACGGAACATCTGCCCCATCGGCGACTGCATCCTCCGTTCCCCCAAAAGGTGCCCTGGGTATGACACTAACCTACATCTGACGGTGAACCCCCAGTTCTTTGGGGAGTATTGTCACTCACTCATTACCATTATTGAAGTCAGTTAGTCTACTGATGGTTTGAATAACAGCAACTAGCTAAGTACAACTGAAGCAGTTTATAGAAATCAAGAATAGTCAATTCATGCATTTGGGTGATTCCATTCCCTGAGTTCTGATTAGCTGCTTGGTTTCTATGATATTGTGGAGTTTTATAAATACCCTGTCAGTCTGCAGTAGGATTGCGACGAGACGGGATTGTATTGAGTTACAACAGCTCGTTGCCGTGTCTTACCAATTCGACGGTAATTGGAACTTAGCTTGATTATTCTTCACTCCCAGGTTCACTGACTCCAAGTGGTAATGATGGCAGCAAACTCGTGTTCAAGTATTGCCATTGCTTGATAAAAAAAAGTTCAAAAGTTCAAAGAATACAACAGTGAGCTTCAAAAAGTTCAGGTTCAACGGTGAGCTACGCGAAAGTGGCTCTTTAGCCCAGTCAAAGTCTTGCACATCTTCCCACATTTACAAGTTATTCCAGGGAGCACAGGGTATTTTATTGGTCCATCCCGCCGATGCACAGTTTGGTGACTGATCAGGCCAGCCTTGCTCAGACTGGTCACACAGTAGACCAATTTGAAGCCCTTGATTGTCTACTTCTTTATTCTTGCGAACATCTCGTTTCAACCGTTCATGCTGTATACGGTTGGTCTCAAACTTTTTTGTGTCCTCCTGCAAAGCTCTTCTCCACTGCCCACGTTCAAAAGCCTTACTCTCCCAGGTCTTATCGATGTTACACCTTTTCAAGGTCGACCTCAGGCAATCCTTGTATCTCATCTTGGGCCCTTGAGCCAAACGCTTCCCGTTTACAAGTTCCCCATATAACATAATATCCAAGTGGTAATACCTGTTAGGGTTCCATCTATGGATCACATAGATCTGAACACATCAGAGTGGGTCTCAAAGATTTACATTGATTCGTTCTATGCGAATTTTAAATGCCGTGCGGAAGATCTGCCAGGGGCGATGACACACACACACCCACAGAGACAGAGACACAGACAGAGACACACACGCACACACACACACAGAGAGAGAGAGAGAGAGAGAGAGAGAGAGAGAGAGAGAGAGAGAGAGAGAGAGAGAGAGAGAGAGAAATCCGTGATGTCAGCTTGGTTTCTCGGTGTTACAGCATGTCAACCGTTGTGTTATTTGATATCAAAGTTTTTTTCAAGCAAATATATGGTTCAAAATAACTAATAATAATTTGTAAACGATTATAGCTTCAAGTAATTATTCTTAATACAAATAATTTATACACAATCATATAATTTTAAGTAATTATTCTAATCAGCAATAATTATAAAGTTTCAAGTATTCTTATCTATACTAATAATTCATACTCAATTATATGGTTTGAAGTAACTGTTCCTGTTCCATAATAATAATAATCGTTTGTTTGTACACAGTTATATGGTATCAAGTATTCCTGGTAGTGGCAGAAATATCTCCCACATTTTAAACTGTCATTTGCGGGGTACAAGTGAATTTAGGCAAGTGGCAATGGTAGCTCCATTTAGCTAATGTCTTATTCTTTTCAGATATGATCATTTACGGTCATCCAAGCGACCGACTATGTTTTTAAAAGGTTCACAAAAAGACCAAACATCATTTCACTGTTGTTTAAATAAAGGGTTGCAGTTTTTATTCATTTCATTTTAAAAATGACATTCTGCAGGTGTTGGCTTCTATTTACGATATAATGTTGTAGACGATTTATATTTGGCAGTATTCCTTCCACTTTTTGGCGAATAGTATTCTTTAATTCTTCAATGGTTGCAGACCTCAGCTTTCAATTAACCCCAGAGAAAGTAATCTCAGGGGTCTAGATCGGGTGAACATGCAAGCCATCGAATGTCACCACGCAAGGAAGTAAAATGTCCTGGAAAAAAAACTTCCATTAATCTTATCGCTGTGTGCGCGGTGTTTCCACCCTGTTGAAACCACACATCCGATATTTCAAGGTCTCGGAGTTTTAGTTCCAGAAAAATCCTCAATATCTCCACATAGCGGTCATATGTTAGTGTAACCGAGTGGTCTCTTTCCTTAAAAAAAATAAAAGGACCCCAATACACCAAATTTCGCAACGGCACACCGCATTGTCATTCGTTCACACTATATAGAGATCTTTCATGAAACTGTATATGGTTATTTCCCAGATAAAAATGAAAATTCTGCTTTTTGACGCATCCAATGAGATGAAAGTGAGCTTCATTCCTTGTGAGAAGAATGGAATTTGCAGGAACACTTTAAAGAATATAATCACTGTATGTCGTAATTTTCCCAGTCGCGTTCTTGTAGCTTATAAACAACCATTATGGATGGAACTTCAAATCGGTATGTAAAATTCTTCTGACTGTTCGATCAGATAATTCCAAAGCAGAAACATATTTACTGGCTGAACGTAGAGGAGATTACACAACAGACTGTCTCACAGTCTGGACATTTTCCGGACTTTTAGCGCTTCAGGATCTTCCATGTGGTTTTCTTTTAATCGATGAACGTGTGGTTCTGAAATGTTCAACCCACAGCAGTATGAAAATGTTCATTAGTCAAACGAGGCGCTGATTGAGTTTTGAACGCCCTATTTCAAGCTTGTCAACATATGTGCTTTTTTAGCGTTGTCGATGATCACTGCTATCTACAAGGGGTAGAGAAACAACAGCTCATCGGTTAAGGCTGATTAAAGGGCGATGACGATAATGATGATGTCTTATAGTCTAAGTAATTGAGGGAACAGAACACGAAAACGACAAACACGTAAGGATCTTGCGTTATTTCTTTCTTTAGGTGTAGTCTTAGAGACTGTTCAAATAAGTGGGAAAAGGTTCTCGGTCACTTGTAATAATGTTAAAAGTGATTCAGAACCGTTTAAAAAACAACGTTTCTATTCATTTTGGATTATTTTTTACTACGGCTTTAAAATCGGACACCCTGTTAGTGAGGTCTAGAATATGCGGACTGAATCCACTCTAAAAGGGCAAGACAAAGAAAAGGGCAAGGCAAAGAAAATGGTGTCCTGGGTACAGCCTCGTCAAGGATTTGAACTCGTCTCGCTGTCTCCATTTCCTACGACGGTAAACATTACACACACACACACATATATATATATCTATATCTATCTCTATATATATATATATGTATGTATATGTGTGTGTTTGTGTGTGTGTGTTTGTGTGTGTGTGTGTGGCTGGAAGTCGTAAGTCTTGCGTTCGGATAATCTGTTCTTATTTCAGGCGAAACGATTCTTCCAGTCTCTGAGATTCGACTACCTGTAAGAGCTTCCCGCGGGGCCTCTCGACTGCATCTTTGCGACTTCTTCGGACTATTGATCGGCCAAATTTCATGCCTCATAAGCATGCACGGCACGGACTCTGGCGGCATGACTACAAGGTCTTTGATTATCATGATACAAATACCAGCACCATCATGCCTGGCACGTCGAATAATCAAAGTGAAACTAACCGCTAACATCCATGCACAAACGCTGGACACTTCCGGACAACATCCGACCACCTTCAGCATTGTAGTTATTCACCAAACCCTTTCACCACGGACAGGGTGTGACACAAAATTAATTTTAAAAATTTCAATTTTCCTAACATGGTTGCCTTACCAAGGTTAAAGAACCCAGTTTGCAATGCTATTTCCCCATAGATGTGAGGTGTGGAGAGAACAAATGGATTCATGCCTTCCCAATGTCACTAGCGCGATATTCAACAGCCTTGTCCAGGATTTGAACTTTGAGTTGCTAATTCCATTTCCTACGACGATAACCACTAGGATAAGGGCGCCTCCACTTGCAGCATTATTACACTTTGCTTGGCCATCTCAAAGGAAGCCATCATCTATCAAAACCAAAACCACGCCATGTTTTTTTTTTATGGGTGATAGCACAATTTCTGCTATTGCTTTCTCATCTAATATTCTTTTTCATCAGAAGTGATTATCTTACGAATTAAAAAAGTAAAAAACGAATTAATTCCGTATTGTTGAACATGCTTAAGACATGCATCTAAATATCTTATATTTATCCTAAGGGAACCCGTTTATCGATTTTTTTCTTGTTAATAGCTGATAAATGATCTGAAATGGTTCCGATCGATACATTAAATTTTGCTTCAAGTCCTTTGACTGTGGTATATATATTCTAATATATAAAACAGAGATTTTGGTATGTACGTGTCGACGTATAACTCCAAAACGGGAGGTCACTCAGATTCAAAATCTTGCATACACATTGATATCGTTCTAACTAAGAAACACTCCAAATTTGGTTATTGATTTTTACTGATTAAGGGATATAATTAATTAATCAAACAAAAACCAAACGATTTTTCGAAAGCCATAGCATAGCTGCTGCTGCTGCTAATGCTTGGTCTATCAGCAGAAACAAAGAAAGAAAGAAACAACGAAAATGTTAGCGACTCGCCTGGCTGTTTTAGCAGCAGAAAGAAAGAAAGAAAGAAAGAAAGAAAGAAACAATGAAAATGTTAGCGACAAACTAAATTTTAACGTAAAATAAGTTCGTTTTTTTATAATCTTTCTAAATATTTATTTATATTTATCGTATGTTTTTGAAACTAACTTTTATTGTACAATGTACACTCACTTAATTTAAATTGTTGTCATGCACAAAAAATTGTAGAAAAATGAAAATTGTTTCAAAACACAAGTTTACGGTTACATTTTTTTAAAATAAGATTTTAAATGTCAATAAAAATCAGTCACCAGTATAGGGTTGTATAAATGTAAATTTAAAAAAATGATAAAACGAGTTGTTTTGTAATTAATACTAATGGTTTTAAAAAAAAGTCTTAATAGTTTAGAGAACTAATGAAGACGTTTTAAAATGTAAGCAAAAATATATATTGCATTCTCTTTATCGTTAAGAACTAGATTTGAATAATCATGTAGAAAAAATTAAAAGAAATAAATTACAATCTATTTCTAACTTATCAAGCAATTAAAAACTGAATTTAAAATTGTCCCCAAATACTATTATTATTTTCAAACTGGAGTTTCAGTGAAACTTTTCGTGAAAAGAAGAGAAAATAATCTTGCTCAATTTATAATTTGTACGAGTCTTTATCAATTGAATTATTTTTTATAGCGAGTTAGAAAAAAATTATTTTGCTTCGGACAGCAAAAGTATGTTTTAAGGAAAAATCAAATCTTATTCATATCGCAATCTTTTTATTCCTGTCTTTAAAATATTAATTTAGTTAGAAATGAAATGAAATAATCTATCTTCCAAATATTTATTTGGTAAGAAAGAGCGAAGTAAAAAAACAATAATAAGCACTTATTATTTATTAAATAAATAATAAGCGCTTATTATTGTTTAATAAATTTTATTTCGTTTATTTAATAAATATGATATAACTCAACTTTGTATATATACGAAAAAAAAAACAAAAGAATTTTAGAAAGAAAAGCCTTTTACAAAAATAGGAAGTTAAATTATAACTACTTATTTCGTAACTAAGTAAACATAGTTGTATTCGTATTGTAATAAAAACAAAACAAAAATTATAATAAAAATACGATGTAGTTAACATTTCGTATATAAACAAAACAGTGTATGATATGTTCTTACCTTAAACATAAAATAAAAATGATTCTAATGTACGTAACTTGAATGAGAAAATGTGTTCTTTAATTTATCATAATTCTAATGATAAATAAATAAGCAGATTTTTTTTAAAATTAAGGGCGGACCTGAACTTTTGGAACACCCCTCTAAAATTTTTGTTTTTAATTTTTTCTTCTTCTTTCAATGGATTATTATCGATTGCACACCAATCTATCAGACTGTAAAAAAAATTCAAAAAAGTTATTTATTTTTCGAGTTTTCAGGGGTGCTCAGTTTCCCGTATAAGTTTATCGTAAATTGAACCCCCATATCGGAACCGCTAAAAAGAAAATTTTATTTATTCATTTATTTTTCCTTCAATGGATTATTATCGATTACACACCAATCAATCAGATTTTTTAAAAATTCTTGAAAGTTCTTTATTTTTTGAGTTTTCAGGGGTGCTCATTTCCCCGTATAAGTTTATAGTAAATCGAACCCCCATATCGGAACTGCTCGAAAGGAAACTGGCGCAAATGTGTCAAAGTTAGGGTGGCCCAGAAAAAACAGAACCCAAATTATTTATTTATTTTTCCATTAAACTTACCTTAAACACCAACCCCAACACCAACCCCTAACCCTAACCCTAACCCCAAATCCTAACCCCCCCTACTTGAATTTAACAGTTTTATTACAAAATTTGTGGGTTCTGTTTTTTCTGTGTCACCTTAATTTTGACACCTTAGTGCAAATTCAGCCCAACTGTTAAGATAGAGCGGTTTCGATATGGGGGTTCGATTTACTATAAACTTATACGGGGAAATGAGCACCCCTGAAAACTCGAAAAATAAATAACTTTTTAGAATTTTTTTTTACAATCTGATATATTGGTGTGTAAACGATAATAATCCATTGAAGAAAAAGAAAAGAAATTAGAAAGAAAATTTTTTTTTCAGCGGTTCTGATATGGGGGATCGGTTTACGATAAACTTATACGGGGAAATGAGCCCCTGAAAACTCGAAAAATAAATAACTTTTTAGAATTTTTTTTTACAATCTGATATATTGGTGTGTAAACGATAATAATCCATTGAAGAAAAAGAAAGAAATTACAAAGAATTTTTTTTTTCAGCGGTTCCGATATGGGGGATCGGTTTACGATAAACTTATACGGGGAAATGAGCACCCCTGAAAACTCGAAAAATAAATAACTTTTTTTAGTTTTTTTTTTTTTTTTACAATCGGATAGATTGGTTTGCAATCGATAATAATCCGTTGAAAAAAAAATAATTAAAAACGAAAATTTTAGAGGGCGTGGGGTTCCAAAAGTTCAGGTCCGCCAAATTAAGTCACCACTTTTTTCTCTCTCTTTCTTTTTTTTAGTCCGGTCATGGACCGGGTACTTTAGCTAGTATATATATATATGAATGAATTCAAATGAGAAGAAAAAAACCTAATACACTACAACCTACCCCCGATGACGACCGGCGAAATGGTTGAAAGCGCGTGGGTAAAAAGGATGGGACAGTTTCTCTACCAACTGAATCACAATTTACGATAAGCCACTAGAAGACTAGAAGAATACAGATAAAGATCATAAAGAAGAAATATTCCGTGGTCTTCAATAACGTTTGCTTAAACAATATATATATATATATATATATATATATATATATATATATATATTTGGGAATAAAAAGGCCTTAAATACCATGGGTATCGTGGTTGTGGACCATTTCCACTCGCGAGTATGTTCACGAGCTTCTTCAGACCACTGATATATTTTATTTAGACAGGCACATGGCCAAACTCATTTTATATTCATACATTTCACCTCCCTCATTTAGGGGTGGTCATATTGCATTCTTTCTCTTCAAGTGTCTTTTTTATTGGTGGAAAAATTTTTTTTTCCTTTGGTTGGCGGTGTTTTATTTCCTTTGTCTGCTAGTCTCTTTGGTAAATTCCTAAGTTTATTTTGACTGACCAACAGGATTTTAATTATTAACTATCTTAATGTTGGATGATATTTCGATTTTTGAATCCTAGGAATTTTAAGGCTCTTGTTAATTTCCTCGACATAACATTCAACCTCAAGGATAACACATTCAAACCATTCTATAAGGATAACCAAACACCGACTTATATAAACGTCAAATCAAATCACCCCAACTCGATCATCAAACAAATACCAAATGCAATAAACGAAAGAATTAGGAAGCTTTCCAGTAATGAAAAAAATATTCGTAGAAAACAGCAAGACATACAATGAAGCTCTAGAAAAAAGTGGCTTCAAGCATAAGCTCTCATACCAGCCAAACACTGAAAACAATGAACAACATAAGAAAATAGGCAAGATAGAAAGGAACCACACTAAGGACCCCACAAAAAACGGAGGGAAAAACGACTACGAAAATATGGACATGAAAGTAGGAGACAACGAAGGAGAAAAGCTAAGCAACAAATGTAGAAGGAGGAAGATCATATGGTTCAACCCTCCATTCTGCAAGCTAACGAATATAAACATAGGAAAATACTTCCTAAAAATGATAGACAAGCACTTCAACCAGAACAATCCCCTAAGTAAGATATTCAATAGAAAAACACTAAAAATCAGCTATTCCTGCACTAACAACATCGCAAAAATTATGAACAACCACAACATAAACACACTAGAAAAACACCAGAAAGGCAAAGAAACAAACAACAACAAAAAATGCAACTGCAGGGCTAAAAACAACTGCCCAGTTGGAGGGGAATGTAATTCCGAGAATGTGGTCTACCAAGCGACCATTTTCCCAAAGGAAAACGAAACAGACAAAAAAATATATATCGGAATATCCGCGGGAAACTAGAAGCAAAGACTATACAACCATAGGCACTCATTCACTCAAGAATCCCCAAGGAACCAGACCGCATTATCAAAAAAATTCTGGAGACTAAAGGAAAAGGGACTAAACCCACAAATTACGTGGAAATTTATAAAAAAATCAGCAACACCGAGAAGTTGGAGTGGAAGGTGCAACCTATGTCTGGAGGAAAAAATACAAATCATAAAATTTAAAGATAGAGACAAACTTCTAAACCAACGAGAAGAAATAATAACGAAATGCAGACACAAAACCAAATTTAAAATTTAAAATATGAGATGAATAAGACAAACATACACTTGGAAGTACCGATAGGACTTTTCCCGATAGGAAAAAGAGAAAAAGAGAAAAAAAGAAAATGCAAAAAGTAAGTGAATTTTATGAATATACTTTTACATAAATGAAGCCCCTAAAGAGATAAAAAAAATAAGAAAAATAAAAATATTTTTAAAAACAAATAAAAAAATAAAAATAAAAATATGAATAAACAAATAACTATATATAAATAAAAAAGACCCCTTAAAGAAACTGTATAAAGAAGAATATGACTCAAGTAGACAATTGATAATAAAATTAAAACAAATTAAACAAACAAAAAGATAAGGATATTACTTAAGGATACAAATAAAATATTAAAATTAATTAAAATTAATAAAAAGAGGGAGTAACGAAATGCAAACACTATAACAAATTAAAATATTTTAAAATATAGGATTAATAAGATAAAGATGCTAGAACCCTTCTCGATTTAAAGGAAAAAAAAAAAATAAAAATAAATAAATAAATAAAATAAATAAATAAAAAAATAAAAAAAATAAAAAATAAAAATGATTAAATAAATGAATAAATAAAATAGAAAAATCTATGACTATAATTTTACTTAAATAAAGCCCCTCTAAATAGATAAAGAAATATATGAATAAATAAATAAACTAAAATAGACCCTTTATAGAAGAATCGTAGATAAGGATAGTACTAAAGGATAAAATTAAACAATAAAATAAAATAAATTAAAATAAACAAATAGATGTAAAGAGGAAAATCGAAGTAATAGAATGAAAGAGGTTCATATATGAACATAGAATACAAAATATAAGTAAAGAACGCATAGATATAAGTGTAAGAATATAAATAGTAAAGTATGGAAAAACATGCTTTAATAAATGATACACACTAGATACCACAAGAAAGGCTGATAGCCCTAATAAAGTAAACTCAGATACCCCCACCCGCTGAGAAAAAAGACATACCTTCCCTGCTTTCCACTTGACCCAATTAGAGCGAAACGACATCTAGACCATAAATTAAAATCCTGTTGGTCAGTCAAAATAAACTTAGGAATTTACCAAAGAGACTAGCAGACAAAGGAAATAAAACACCGCCAACCAAAGGAAAAAAAAAAAAAAAAAAAAAAAAAAAAAATTTCCACCAATAAAAAAGACACTTGAAGAGAAAGAATGCAATATGACCACCCCTAAATGAGGGAGGTGAAATGTATGAATATAAAATGAGTTTGGCCATGTGCCTGTCTAAATAAAATATATCAGTGGTCTGAAGAAGCTCGTGAACATACTCGCGAGTGGAAATGGTCCATAACCACGATACCCATGGTATTTAAGGCCTTTTTATTCCCAAATAAATTTGCTCTGTTTACAATAATTAAACATTGAGCTCTCAGACGGAACCTGAACTCTACAACAAACTACGGGTAGAGAATTAGGACCCACCTAGAATCACCTTGTACCAAGAAACTTGGTACCGCACCAAAGTATATATATATATATATATATATATATATATATATATATATATAATCACCTCCCTAGTTATTGCACACATGCACACACGTGAATTAAACTTTGGGAATAGTCAAATTTAAATAAGATGCAAGTAAACTGAACACATTATTCATGAAGCGCGAAATCTTACCAAGATAGTCGTTTGTTGGCTTGAATTCTAACCAGCGATGTTAATATAAACAGTATTTAAAGAATCAAATATTCTAAATCAAACCCGGCCTGTAAACTGAATTTATGAACACTTAAAAAATATACACACATTCGGCGTTGAACGTAACTGGATTGAAAGTCGGCAAATAAAAAAAAATCAGATTGAATAGTTTCTGCTATTTTTGTTTTTTTGTTGCTGTTGTATTAAAAGTACTCGGAGCAAAAACCTTTATTACGTTAACAGTTTAAAAAACAAAAAAACAAAAAGAAAAAAAAGTAATTCGTTTTTCTCATTGAATAGCAGAAGTTGTAAAAATAGATTAAAACATCGCCTTGAGTGATTGGATAAATGTCTCAGGTTGAATACACAGGTATTGACACACACACACGTATATATATATATATATATATATATATATATATATATATATATATATATATATATATATACACGTGTGTGTGTGTGTTTGTGCACCCACTCGCATAAATGAGTAACTACGCATATACAAATAAAAACATTCGTATATGAAGCTACACACACACACACACACACACACACACACACACACACACACACACACTATAGACACGTACACATAATCTTGACATACATAAAAATACCCACGGAAGCACAAAAATGCATATACATTAATACCTACATATGTCCATAAATACACAAATAGGAAAAAACACACGAATACATGCATAGCCATAACCATATATAAACTCGACCATAACAGAAATATGATTATTGCCAGTTACACACCAGAAGGACATAAGTATGCAACACCTGATGGGAGCTGCACAAGAATGCTGCATGCGGTCTTGAATAAGTCGTGGAAACAGCACCCCACAAAGAAGCAGCTGTACAGACACCTGCCCCCTATCTCACAGACCATCCGAGTGAGACGGACAAGATATGCTGGACACTGCTGGAGGAGCAAGGATGAACTCATAAGCAATGTTCTCCTGTGGAAGCCAGCAGATGGGCATTAGGGAAGGTCGATTTTGGAACTGGGATACAGCACTGATAGTGATATTTAGGGTTTAACATGATAAATAACGACACAAAATATTTTTTTCCCAAATCATTACCAATTTTTGAGGAAACGAGTTTAAAGGCTGAAAATTAAGGCTCTGGAATGTGGCTTCCGTGATGTAGGGAGAATTTACCGCAGTCAAAAGATTATGTACTGTGGAGGAAAAAATGTTTAAATATCATTTAAAATTTATCTTTTTAAATTGAAACTTTTCTTTGATATCAATAATTTATATTAAAAAAATAAGCATTATAAATAATAAAAAAATATTTACTTGTAGAGACGAAATGGAGATTAAACTGTTTTCGTTTAGATTTGTTTTGGTTTGAGATTTAAACAGTGAAAAAAAATCGCTTCCCTTTTTTTTCTAACATTCAGGATTTGTTATTTTTCAGTGGGAAAAAATAGAATAATTTTAATTATAAATAAAACGCGATAAAACTAAGTTTTTTCGTTTTAGTCATAAAAATAGTTTCTTTAAATTAATATCTTTTAAAATTTACGAAGATGCTATTATTCGTCTACTGTTTGTTTTAAATTGTAAAAATAATTAGTATTTTTTATTTTCATGCAAGATACTTGATTATTTGAAAAAGAAAGGAAAGAAAAGGTTGTTTATTCTAAATCATTTTGTATTTTAAGTAACTTTAATTCAAACAAAACAACAACAACAAAAAAAAAACGTCAGTTTTGTCTTTCTGCGGTGAATTTATATTTTGGTAAGTAATACCGTTTCTTTCTTTCTATTTATTTTTTTGTTTCAAATTAAATTTTCTCTTTGAAATTATTAAAATACGGTTATGTTCCAGTTTCATTGTGAAAAGTGTAGCTGATACTATTTTATACACGAAAACTTTAAGCTACCTAAGGGTGTGTGTGTATTTTAAGAATACCCAACTTTTCATCTGCCTTATTTTTAAAAAGGAATTAAAATTAATTAAATCGATTATTTAAGGTCAGATTTTTGTCTAAATTGAAAAGTACTAACATAATGAGCATCAGTAAAAAAAAAAAAATATTATGCATGTAATTTATTTTTAATATATTTAAAACATTTTAAGTTAATTTACTGCTGTAAAATCAGTGTTTACAAAACAAATTTAACACTCTTGATTGAAAAAAAATTAACAAATAACTAATGCATTATAAAATTAATTTATTGATAAATCAACACTGAAAATTTTATTAAAATCGGTTAATTCTCTGATTTTTGGTAAATTTCTTTGAAACGGGAGGGCGGTTGTTTTGTAAAAACACTGGTTTTCTACAAATTGGATATACCTAGTGTGTTTTACACAACCTCTCACGATGAAAAAAAAAAAGAAAAAGAAAGATTTTCTTATAATTTTTGGATTATTTTAAAATTTGATTTTTGAATTTACCATAAATTAGTGTCTTAACCCTAACTCAAACCAAGTCTAACTCCTTACCATAATTGTCAGGCTTTTTTAATATAAAATTGGAAGATAGCCTAAAACAGTTTGATTTATAATTTTTCATTTATTTCTATTTTTATTTTCAGATAAAAATGTCTGTAAAAAGACATTCAGTTTTAACCCGCAGTAACAGTTTCAAAAAAATTTCTGGAGCACCTTGTCCTTTGGATAAGACTGAACCCCCAACTTTACAAGTTATCCAGTTTAGTTATTTCCTTAAAATACCTATCCCCATTTGAAAAAAATTGAGATTTCCAAATTGATTGCAATGGAAATAATCAGTATTTGGCAAGCAGTGAACCCACAATTGCCTTTGTTAAGGGAACATTATATAGGGCAGAAGGTGGGTATATTTTGTTTCAAGAAGGCCAAACAGATTAACAGAAAATCTCTCACCACACGCAAAGTGAAAAGAATGGAGAACAGCTGGACATATTATTTGATATTTCTTCATGTTGCTGTAAACTGCCCGTCTTAAGATGTGATGACTTTGCTGTGAAGTGCAACAAAGAAAATTGCCAAACAAGGCACATAGTTTGCACTTGTCCTCCTAACAAGAAGGTAATCTTAATTCTATGCTTGATTGTTTTTTCCTTGTTTAATTTGAACAAGTTCATGTCCTGATTTTTAAAAATTTAAATTTACCTCTGATAATATTCCTTTTTCTTGTAAATGATATCATTCGCGGCTTGTAGAATTGTATGTTTTCATGATTTGTAAAAAAATATGCTCGATGATTAAACAAGATCGGGTAGACCTAAAACCGTGAACTCTGTGGTCGTGCTCCAAGCCATAGAGATACATTCAGCGAGTAGCGCACCCCGAATGTATCAGATGGGCTCGGCATCTCACGGTACACACACACACATATATATATATATATATATATATATATATATATATATATATATATATATATATATATATATATATATATATATATATATATTTGTGTGTGTGTGTGTGTGTGTGTGTGTGTGCACCCACTTGCATAAATGAATAACTACGCATATACAAATAAAAACATTCGTATATGAAGCTACACACACACCTATAGACACGTACACATAATCTAGACATACATAAAAATACCCACGGAACCACAAAAATACATATACATTAATACCTACATATGTCCATAAATACACAAATAGGAAAAAACACACGAACACATGCATAGACATAACCATACATGAACTGAACCATAACAAAAATATGATTATTGCCAGTTATACACCAGAAGGACATAAGTATGAAAAGTATTTTACGCCCCAAATATCTATATTTCAACATAATCTCTCTCACACACACACACACATATATATATTACCATATATAAGTGGAGTCAGCAACCTGCAATTATATATATATATATATATATTATATATATATATATATATATATATATATATATATATATATATGGTTGAGTTTACGTAATATTTTTTATCTCCAGGAAATGTTGATAAATGAATTTTCAATCATGAAATTTCTTAACGTTCGCATATTACATAATATCACTTTCTATCAAGACGTTTATTAGAACAGTGAATAAGAATGTATGGATGAATAATTTAGCATGCACATCTACATAGATGAATGTATGCCCCCCCCCATATATATATATGTATATATACATATATAATTCTATTGATCGGTAAAAATCATACTTTTCGCGCGCTTACACACACACACACACACACACACACACACACACACACACACACACACACACACACACACACACACACATATATATATATATATATATATATGGTAAGTGTGGAGATTTCTTGAATCAATAAAATATTTTAAATGTTTTAGCAGCCAGTTGCTTGATTTTGCAATGCTAAGCAATGAATATAATCGAAGATACCAACGCAATTCGTGTGTGACTGAAGTAATCAATCATAATATACGTAATCACTTATTTTTTTCCACTGGGTTTCTCCGCCGAAATCTTTTAGAGATAATTGATTATATCTTAAGTAACGTTATCAATTTTTTGTCTTTAAACACCGAGGAAAAATGCAGCCTATTCTAAGTATAGATTATGAGTAATAAATTTGACTCTTCCCTTTTGCTGCAGACCCCCAACAATATTAAATATCAAGTAAATTCCAAAACCTTTTATTTATTAAAATATTCCCAGAAGATACCTTATCTATTACGCATTTGCTTTAGGTGTAGTCAGAAAAATAATGTCGTTTTCATTCTCGAAGCAAATTATTGTCATAGACGTTGCAAAAGTTTTTTTTTCTACTTTTATTATTTTTTTTCTCTTTTATAGCTGCCTACCTTTCTTCTCTGTCTTGTTTGTGAAATTTTATCCCCGACTTGGAGAGTTGCATAAGCTTTCATAATTTCGGATAAAAATACCAACTGTGTCTCAGGTTTTGGTCGATTAATTGGTTTTAACTGCATGTCAATCCATCTAGGGTTATTTTATGCCTAGATGTAAGGGAATCAAGTTCATTGTAAGTTCATATTTATTTTTTGTGTAGTTGTTTTTTTAAGAGATTTTTTATTGTTCGTGGTCCTATCAAATGCAACTAATTTTTACACATGTCTATATTACCCATAGATGGGATCCTAACAGGTACTACCACTTTAGGTCAGAGTGGACATGTGAGCAATGATAATCAGATGTAGTTTAGTGTTATACCCAGGATACCCCTTTTGGGCATTCCTACCACTCTGAAGGGGATATACTCAGCGTATTCGAAACCCCACCGACAGGGCGAGGTCTCTCCAGTTTGATTACACAGGTTACAATTTTGCTACTGAGCTAAAACATTTTTAGACTAAATTAAATGGGCTGATTCCGAACCTGTGCTTTGAAATGTTGTAGCACCTCAGGATTTTGTAAGATGTATATCATACGCAACTATAAACGATTCTCTACACCCATTTACATAAAACTCGATCTAATTTCGAATTTCATAAACGCAATGATATATGATCGTTATAGATTCTAATACCTAAAAATAAGATTAGACCCATAGAAAACTGGTACAAAACTGAAAATAAGCATTTTCATTGGACCCAAGATAAAATAATTAATGTCTGACAGCAAGTTTAGAAGTAAAGTGAATCCACCTAAGCTAGTGTTATGAGATACATTCGTGTTAATTGTATAGATCTTTCTTGGATCTCATAGAACTTAAAGCGAGGCTGATTTAACAAAATACAAACTAACAGCACAACAAAGAATAGAATTTCATTGCATTATTATCTCGACTTTTTCAACTTAATTCTAGTAAGTGACGAGCATGGAGAAAGATTCCACCAAGATATTTCAGTGATGTAAAACGAGATAACCAAGGGGAATTAAACCCAAATATGATGGATGATTATTACCAGCATCTCCCACAAGAGTAAACGTCTCTAAACATATTTGAATGCTATTGATCAATGCTTACGTTGAATATAGTGAGGGTACATATCCTATATTCTTCACTAATGTATTTATGTATATAAGTACACAGGAGAACGTCACTTATGAATTTGTCCCTGCTTCTTCAGCATGTTTTGCTCATCTTACTTGGATGGTTTGTGAGATGAGAGGTAAGTGGTCGTACAGCCGCTGTTTTATGGGATGCAGTTTCCAGAATTTGTTTAAAATAGCACGCAGTGCCCCTATGTAATTCCCGTCTAGCGTTTTCTACAAGCATTCCGTTCGTGTCTAAGTGGTGCAACCATACAATAGCACTGACACGACTAGAGTTTGGAAGAATTCCTTTTTTAGAACTGGAAAGAACATTTCAAGAATCTGTTTGGTAAGTCGTCGGGGTGGCCTAAAGTCGGTATCAGCCAATCAGCGAGGGAGTCTATCCCCTTTTCAATAGCGCTAGACCAAGGAGATTGTTTTGGTATCTGAGGTGAAGCACCACACCTACCATCAGCTCCTTACTTTACCGCACAGATCCCTGTGCTACTCATACGCTGAGTTGGCGAGGGCCGGTATCGAACTAAGAACCTTATGTTTTCTAGCTGAACGCTCTACCGACTGAGCTAACCCGGCCCTACCCTCCTAATATCACAGATAAGCCAATTGAAGAGATTATTCATGGCCAACTCGACATCAAACTTGGGCACTTCACGGAGGATGAACTCAACATAGTTTTGAGTGCAATTAAAAGAAGAAAATCTACACACCTCGATGATACCTCCAGAAATTTGGAAAAAAAAAGGAAATTAGATGACATAATTCTTCGATTATGCAACGCTATATAATACAAAAACACAAAAGAGGAATGAACGAAAGACATCACTCTTTCCTTCCCGAAGAAGGGCGACATCGGAATCACTAAGAACTATAGAGGCATAAATATTACTGCTATAGCTGCTAAGGTTTATAATACCCTCCTTCTCAATCGTGTCCAACTTGAAGCTTAGATTAATATTACAAAGAGACACATTGGGAAGATTGTATTACGACATTCATCCAAGCACTGATTATTCTTGCTTTGAAAATCAGTATTCGATTTTCGTTATTTAAAATAAAAAATTGCCTGGATTCGAACACTAACTACTGACCCCAGTGTTATATAATCGCTTCCCCCACCAATATAGCTGATGAGGCAAACATTCGTATAGGGGTGATCGATAGATGGCTGGTCAAAGTTCAGATTCCTGCCCATGATGATCTATGAGTGTCCTTGTGGTTGGCTGTGGACGGTCACGGGCGAATCAAAATAGTCAGATTAAAAAAAAAAGGGGGATTTGTATTTAAGACGCCAAGGTAAATAAAAGTATATTTTGCGACTTAATCGAGGTTGACCTCCCACCCCGATTCGGGGTGGGCTACGATTTAAGAAAAAATGAATCTTTCCTCTATCGACTTAACAAAAACTACTTCACATCTTCCTGTTTACGAGAATTGTCCAAAAAGAAGTTGTTGAGTCCCATATAAACGAGAGTGAGTTTTTGTAATAACGTGTTTGTGTGTTCTTTTATCACCAAGATCAAGTGACAACCTTATCTTCGTAAACCCCTTCGTCTCCGCAATCTGCGAGTCTACCAACAACAAAACTAACACCGGAAACAAGCATTCCTGTCGGCTGGGATTTTAAAATACACCGACTGTATCTCTGTAGCGAAGTAAGACCACTCTCCCAATGCTTAAGGATGGAACCCTGGTGGCTGAGCAATCCATGACATGCAACACTCCACTTTGGCTCATACTTAAGCTAGACTGGCGATCGGATGGGGCTTCTCCGATCAATCGGCTGGTCACGTCAAACCTATTGCCCTTATGACAAGCCACAACCCTTTTTATTATATATGAGCTAGAAGGCTGTGGCTGAGGGTATTAATGTCCTGGGTAAGACGTTAAACTATCTGATGGTGAAGTTCTAATTCAGGAGATCTGGGGAATATGGAGTACCCCTTCTTCACCATTGCTCCCAGGTCCACTCTGACCCGGAGTGGTACTACCTGTTAGTGTCCCATCTATGGGTTAAATAGAAAAAATGTGTTTAAAATAAAAATGATTTAAAAAAATTAAGTACCCATGAAGAATGAATAAAACAAAACGTCTCCAGTATAAAATAACCCAATAAGAGTCAAAATGCCGTAAAATCCAACCAACCAACCAGAAATAAACAACTTTCTCTCCTGTAAAACACGACAATGCTAACAGATGTCTTAGAGTCAGAGTGGCCAGTTATCACCAACGAGATGTTATTAGTACAATACTCTTTACGATGTTCTATTGAATGTTTATCCAATGATAGTGAGTAGCATCAAAACTCACCAACTTATGACTATCAATTGCTAACAGCAAAATCTTAGCTTTTACCTGGAATTGAACGCTGATATCAGGACAGAAGTGTGAATGAGGAAGGAGAGTAACATAAATGAAAATATATAGGAGATAGGAGCATGATGAGGGGGGGGGGTAGACTATGCGGATCGGGAAAGCTCAAGTGGAAATGATTATCAATATTTGCTAAATTTGCTTAAATATGACACACGGGAGATTTGGTATGCATTGAAAATCCACATTCAAAATTCTGGTTTTACTGAGGCTTGAACACCTTGTTGAAAAGTATGCAATTGTACGCACCGACTCAAAATATGATTATATATATATATATACTAATCCCTCTGCATGACAATATCAATTTCCTTCTCCTAGACTAGTTGCCTAACCAAGGTTAAAGAGCTCAGTCCGTCCAACTATTTACTAAAAGTTCGATTCATACTTTTCCCAAGGGTATTAGCGTTATGTGATATGCAAACAGACTCGTCCAAGATTTGAACTCTGGTCGGCGAGTACATTTTCACCAATGATAACCATTACACCACGCGCATTCACAAACATATGATTATATGTCTTTTTATTTCATGTCTGTCGATTTTTCCCACTCCAATCTGTTGTTGCAAATCAAGAAAGCGAGGATGATGGGTTTAGATTGAGGTTAAAAATTGGATATAAACGGTACGGTCCAAAAACCTGAACCGGTCATCGACCACTGCGAAAGTGGACAGAAGATGGAAGACTGAAAAATGGAACAACGAACAGGAAAGTTTGTCAATGATAAATACGGAGAACAACTTCGGATGTAAGTGTATCCCTATCTCGTTCCATTTGATAAATTGCATATACATTGCTTATATGTTAGCCACACATTTCCACTTGGCTTTTTCCGACCCCACAGTCCGCACTTCCCTCTTTTCTCCCGACCTCTCATCATCTTTATCTTTGCACTTGTGTTACTCCCCCATCGTCATTCACTCTCCCGATTGACTGTACTGTTGGGTCTGCCTGGTGGTCAGCTTCCATCACGGCTGATCTTTCCCCTCTCGGTGGTCATAATCGATAATTTTTCTTCGATATGCAGCTCTGGGTCTAGTATCTGGCTATTATCTTCAACAATACCATTACAACCAACTTTAGTCGCTAATGCAGAGTTCACCTCAGAGTTACTCCAACCCACACCATCACTGTCACCAACATTCCCCACCTGATCATTAACTATAACGGCTACAAGACACTCACTACAAACATTTCGATCATTATCATGCATATGGTCATTAAGATAGATTAGTACTAGACTTATAACTAAGAATATTATTTATCCTTTAGCACCATCAATATAAATCAAACATTTGTATAACTAAAAAGGGGAGCTGAAAAGTTCTCGGCCAGACCAAAAAGTAAATGATCAGACTAACGATTATCACGGCTAAAGTACAGAAGTTGTGAAAGTGGCCATGATGTAATATTTATCGTCGTAAGGAAATAGACACAGCAACACAAGTTCAAATCCTCGACGAGACTGGTTGTATTTCACATTGCGCTAATATCATTCGAAAAGGTATGAATCCAACTATTCTCCCTACAGCTATGAATAAATAGTGGGGATACTGAGCTCTTTAACCTTGGTACAGCAACCGGTCTAGAAGAAGGAAAACTAAATTTAAACCTATTAAAATCCGCTTAAAATTGACCTTGTGTCACATCCTGCTTGTGCTGAGAGGTTGGTAAATACATTACCAAAGTTAAGCAGTGATGACTCAGCTCAGTACTTAGATGGGTGACCACTTAGTAATTGCAAGTACTGCAAGCAACACGAGGCATGTGTGTCAGACTAAGTAAAGCTTAGTAAATAATAAGGGAATGATCCAGAGTCATGAAACGTGTGTGCTATATATATTCGTTTGGCATCTCTCATGGTGTAATGGTTAGCAAGCTAGATTAGCAGACCATTGTTAGTGAGTCCGATTCTCACTGGGTACCCCATACTTCTAGCCTTTTGCCAAAACTAAACAATTTGGCTCATGTTCCCAGTTTTCTTAATCCTTAAAAAATCAATTAAAATTTTTAAAGTCATTGCTTTCTTGGTAAAATCGATAACATTTCAGCATTTCTTATAAAGTAGACAAAACAGAGTTGAATCCTATGTGTGAACATCTGATCAGGAAAAAACAAAAACCTTCAAAATCAAAACCACATTATTGTCACATGGATTTACAGTATCATTCATTAATAAGTACCCCCGCTCAATTATTTAAGATTAAAAAAAATCCAAACTATCTTCTAAAGCAAATATACTTGGATTTTATTATTTGTCGAAAAATCTTTCAACAATGAGGGTGTGAGAAAAAGAAAAAGAGACAAAGGCATAGAGTCCGTGGTTAATTATCCAGCTCCTGCGAAACTATGCCAGTTTCGCAACCCTCTGGTACAATCAAGAGTCAATTAACTATCCTTTCAAGGGTAACAAAGTTTCTTTCTGAATATCAAACTCAAGTGATCAAGAAGACTGGTCAGATAACAATGTGATCAGTACAACATCAAACAATCGTCCCGCCCCCTTTCATTTGAAGTCTATTTATACGAAAGACGGACCTGCGCATATCATGGTAGAAAGATATAAATTCCCGTCAGGCGCAGATCTCGCCTTCGGTATTCCATATAGGACACTGCCACTCCAAGCGACGCCATCCATGTGAGTAGAGGGCCCACCTCAAATATTCTTTCCACATATTTTACAATAAAGACGGATATTATCAAGTATCATTTATTACCAAACTTTACAACATTGAAACTCTGTAATCAAAAATAAAATTGCAGCAACACTTTATGTATTTACCTAACCCTTCTACTACGAGCAGGATGTGACACAATTACAAGTTTTCTCTTTCACAAAGAATCTTGTCTACCCGACTATTTACACATACCTGGGGGAAGATTAGATGGATTCATGCCTATTCCAAAGGGAAATACAAACAGTTTCATCCAGGATCTAACTCTGGTTGTCGATGCAATTTCCTACGACGAGAAGTGTTACGTTAAGTGCCCCTCCCAGCACCACTGCAGACAATATATTTATATTTTTGGTTATATCATTTCAATGCAGTAGAGTTTGGTAACTAAATAATATTGGTTTTGCTTGTATAATATTGCATTACAAATAATAATATCCCGGCATTTTTTGTTTACAAGAAAATTAACCTAAAAATTGCAATATCTCTGTAAGGAAAAATAAAAAACACACACACACACACACACACATTATATATATATATATATATATATATATATATATATATATATATATATATATATATATATTAGTTACAGTTTCAATGCTGTAAATTTTGTTAGTAAATACGTATTTGTTTTGACTGCATAATGCTCCTCAAGAAATAAAATCCCGATATCTTTGATTTTGATGAAAATTAACTTTTAAAAATTGGTAGGAGTATATATATTTATGGCTGATTCTACACATAGACATTGATTTTTAATATATGTGGATGACAATCATTATTAACATCAACACCTCAAACATTGTTTCATATAATACGAGAGAGGATACCCGGCGTTGTCAGTGTATAACAAATTAACACTAGTAATATACAAATCTTATATTCTGAAAATCATAGAATAAGTAGAGGATAGAAATATCTATTACAATTTGAAACAATTGAATTTTTAATTCTATTTGATTCATTTTTGCCAGTGTTTATTAAAAAAAGGATAAAGATAAAAAATAATGACTTTCATTTTCTTTTTTAAAGATGAAGTTTGTGTATATCATAAGTAGCAGAAAAAACAGTGTGTAAAGTACTGCAAGTGTTTTTTGATATGGCGAAAAAGCAATCACCAATTAAGAGGTGAACATCAACGCCCCACAGAGGTAAGTAGGTAAAAACTAGACTCACCCCAGAAAGCGATTGTAGTTCATTGAAAAATATTTGTAAAAAAAGTTCAAACAAAAAAGCTGTCTATGAAATTTCAATAAAAAATTAAATTATAATTAATTATATTTTAAAAAATCTCGTTAAATTTAGAGATTTAGTCAGGGTTAGATAGACATGTTCAAAAGACACGCACTTTTTAACGGAATTATTATAATTTATTAGGCGCCTTTTCTTGTATGGATGATAAAAAGCGTAATAATTGGTGTTTTTATGTTAGTAAATTCTCGGAAAATGTTTATGTGCCATGTGAAACTTTTCATATTTATTCTCTTGCTGCTTCACGAGAAACATGTCATCAAATGAAAAACCAGTCTAAAAAAACAAAAAACAAAAAAAAAACTACAAAAAACAAAATAAAGATCAAAAACGTTTTTTATCTAATCATTCAAATCTATTTATTCAATATATTTTTTAATCAATTACCAAAATCCCAGTCACCTGTACTGAGTTGAAGAATTTAATCTACGGATGTCAATTTTAAACCCCTAAAAATGTCTAACCTCATTTTTTTTCTCTTTAATTTCATTCGTAGAAGATTAATTATGAAAACGAATAAAGGAAAAAATACATAGAAAAGCAATATCTTATTTTATTGTTTTTTGAACTAGAAAAACAGAGCATCTGTACGAATAAAAAATGTAAGCAAAATCCAATTCTCCATGCGGTTATCTCTATAACGTAAAAATCATTCACATACACATTCATTAAGGAAGTCAAATTAACAAAATAATTGCAGGGGGGGGCACAAAAATAGTAAAAAATGTTTTCTTCAGAATTTTAAGAAAATTATCTTTTAAAAGAAACCTCATCTTTTATTGCTTTGAATACTAAAATTTTTAATCAAAATCCAAGAATTAGCCGATTGGGGGGGGGGGATTAAAAAAAGATGCTTTATCTGGTGAGGATTTTTGTATGGCCAAAATTTCATGTGTTTACAAATTCAACAAAATTTCATGTGTTTAAAATTCAACAAAACTTTAAAAAATGAATGAAACTTAATGTATTATGAAGAGGAATGATAAGAACAATTAATTGTAAAAATTATTTGTTTTACATTCTTTAAAACGGCAAACATTTATAAATCAAAATCTGTATCTGTCAAAATGGCCCATTTCTGCCGTTTTTCTTTTTAACGTGATTTATTTCATTGTTACAATTAAGAAACTCATAGTATTTTTTATACATAAGTTTAAGCTCTGTTCTTAAGGAAAAAAATAAAATAAGTGACAATTTACAATTTTAAGTTTTAAAAAATAAAATTTAAAGAAAGAAGGAGGTGTTGTCGTACTGAAATTTTGGCCATATGTAGAAAAAATTTGAGGGTTGTCCCTCTACTCACGTGGAAGATCTCGGCTGGAATTTTTACCGGAAGGTCCCCTTTTCATTGAATACGTACCAACAATTTTGACACCA
This sequence comes from Doryteuthis pealeii, assembly GCA_023376005.1. Lineage (NCBI taxonomy): Eukaryota > Metazoa > Mollusca > Cephalopoda > Myopsida > Loliginidae > Doryteuthis > Doryteuthis pealeii. The sequence continues at coordinate 39,491,513 of CM042139.1, read as the reverse complement.
TAGACGCATTTTAGAAAATCAATTTAACTCCCTCTAATTACCCCCCCCCCAAAAAAAAATCAGGGAGTTATCCGATTTTAATGAAATTTTCAGTGTTGATTTATCAATGAATGACCTTATAATGCATCTGTTATTTTATTTCAAAACTTTCTGATTTTTTTCAGGTCACTTAACTTTGTCCTCCACTTATTTTTGGGGCGCAAAATATCGGTGAGGTTATGTATAATTGAAATTAATTACAGTTAATAAAAGACTTAATAAAAAGACAAAAGACCGAAGGTATGAATAGAAAAAGATTTAAAGGAGCGATTTTGGTAAAATATTTTTTTACCAAAAATCTGAAAATTAAATGTAAATGTTTTTTTTTTTTTGGGGGGGGGTGAGGGGTCCAACCCCCCCAAAAAAAAACTATAAAAAAAAAGAAGATTTTGGGAGATTATTTTTACTCAGTTGTATATGAAATATAATTTTCTTTTAGATTATCAGTGAAAAATTATACATCGATATTTGTTCTGTTTAAAAAGGCGGGGACCTAACTTTTCAATTGGATTTTCTCCAAAAATGATTAGATAACCATACTAAAGGCTACAGTAGACCAAGTATAGAGATGAATACAAAATGGGAACCTATAATTAAAAAGGCTAGATTAGATTTTAAAAAAAGAATGCAATATGAGTCATGGCAAAAAGTCATATATAAGTATAAAGGTAAATATTCCAGGTAAAACAAGACATTTGGTTTATAAGTTCCCCAAATTCATTCTGAATTGGACACATGGCGTAGAGGATATAGGTGCTGAGTTTATACAATTCTGAGTGACAGTTATCTCTAGGCTGCAGGTTCAATCCTAGTCAAGAGCGACAGTAACCTAAAGTAATTAACGCCGCTTAACCCAATTTTATCGGAATGAGAACAATCTACCCTCGTGGATTGAATAAAAGCTTAGGTCCAAATAAAGCAAATTATCAGACCTCATCTAAAATATTCCGGGAAATACGATTTATATTTTGAATGAATTTTATCTATTAATTATGTATATAAATTGTTGCTCTCAAGGCGCATGTGGAAGGTGTGAACGGTAATATTTATTTAAAAAAAAATGATTTATTTCTATTGAATCAGTTTGATTGAAATTTTTGGTAAATATTTTCAATGGGGGGGGGGGGATAAATTGATTTTTTAGAATACATCTATGGCGTCAAAATTGGTGGTACTCATTTTATGGGTAACAATTTTGATAACCAACCCACTGTGATTTTATTACGGCTGAGTAGATAAAATTATTTGGAACTTTAAAAACTATGTTTTTAGAAGTTCATATCTAGTTTAGTAATTTTGAGAAAATTAAAATATTTCAAGAATTTCTTGTGTAATTTAAATTTAAACTGTTAAACAAAATTTAGAAAAAAATACTAGTATGTCGCACCCCGGATACAACACGTCCCAAACAGACCCCTCTTCTGAAACAAAAAGGTAAATGTTTATTGTATATATATATATATATATATATATATATATATATATATATATATATATATTTATTCTATATTCTATATATTATTCTATATTCATATATATATTATATTTCTATATAAATATTATATATCTATTATATATTCTATATATATATATATATATATATATATATATTATATATATATATATAATATATATTATATATATATATATTATATATTATATATCTATTCTATATTCAATATATATTATATATCTCTCTATATTATATATTATATATATATATATTCTATATATATATATATATATATATATATATATATATATATATATATATATATATATATATATATAATATATATTATATAATTATAATATATATATATATATTCTATATACATTTATATATATATATATATTATATATATCATATATATTCTATATTCTATATATATATATTATATATTATATATATATTCTATATATATATATATATATATCATAAACATATATATGTATATCATATATCATATATATATACTATGTATATGATATATATATGATATATATGGAATATATATATTATATATATAGAATGTATATATTCTATATTCTCTATATATATATATATATATATATATATATATATATATATATATATATATTATATATATATATATATATATAATATATATATCATATCATAGTATATATATCATACATATATCATATACATAGTATATATATCATATATATATATCATATATTATATATATATTATATATCATATATATTATATTTACATTGTTTTTATATTGTAGTTATATTGTATTTATATATATTATATTATATGTATTATATATATTATATTATACAATATAATTTAAATTATAATATCATATATTATATTTTATTTCTATTAGTTGCATCTTGATTTTTTTAACGTTGTTTTTTAACATCATTTTCTTACCGTTCACTAAAGCTAGTTTAAAAAGAAAGAAATATGTTTTTTCTTAAAAAAATGTGTGAAGGATGATAACTAATTAAAACTGAGCCCACTCTAGTGGTGAACCACCTTTGCTATTTCATATGTTTACTTTATCATTAAACAGTTTAAAATATTAATAACACGACTTAATAGTAGTAGTAGTAATAATAATAATAATAATAATAATAATAATAATAATAATAATAATATTATATATTAATAATAATAATAATAATAATAACTATAATAATAACTATAACAATAAATATGATTATAACAATAATAATAATGATAATAATAATAACTATCACAATAAATATGATTATTATAACAATAATAATAATACCTATAACAACAATAATAATGATAATAATTGTCTACTTCCACTTATATATATTAGATTTCGATTCATTTACTTCGGCTAACAGCGTTCAGAAATACATATATTTATAAACAATCTGAAACGGAAAATTCACTACACCAAAACACACTAGGTATATGTTAACCAGCCATATACCTGATGTCCTGGAGAGGTCAAACTCCGTGATAAAACAACATACGATCAAAACAAACACCTAACGTGTGGAACACGGTGCACCTGTATGGGCTATGTTGTATTGATGGAGAATGTGTGCTTTGCATAGCACAAGCAACAGACCACTCTGAACAAATCGTAGTGCAGGTTGATCAGCAACTGAGTGACTAAAAATACTGCTAATGTGAGATTTTCTTTTCCCAAAATCCCATGGCGAGGAAGAGATAGCGACGGGGACAGGCGGAGAATGTCGCTGGAAGTCTTTAGCTTGAACTTCACACATGGGTGGTGAGTGGTAGACGGCTGCTGTGTATTACAAAATCGGACATTACTACACTTCGTGTCCTCCTCTCATAACAAAGCAGCCCTATTTAGGGATGGCACTGCTTTCCTCACATGGGGAACGGTCAATAAAAGGCGACCCAAAAATTTCATGTCCGTACATGAACCTGCTATAAGGTGCATATGGCTGGGCATCCAAATTGTGCACTCGAAATTTCAGAAAATCAAAAATTAATGAAACAAACATGTTCATTGCATCTTGGAACGTAAGGACACTTCAAGACAACAAGAAAACCCTGAACGCAGATCTGCGATTATTGCACGGGTTCTTAAACAAAACAACATTAGTATTGCAGCTCTATCAGAAACCAGGCTTCTAGGCAAAGGGGAATTAAAAGAAATGGATGGTGGTTACACCTTCCTTTGGGTGGGTCTCCCTGAAACTGCGAAGAGAGAGTTCGCCATCAGAACAAATCATACCGTAAATGACACGAAGACACATGCGTTGTCTTCGTGTCATTTGCGGTATAAAATGGGATGATAGAGTAAGAAATAGCACACTATTAAAAAGATGTAACATTGCTGAGATCGAAACCCTACTAGCCAAGGTTCAGCTTAGGTGGGCTGGTCACATTGTCAGAATGAATGAGAACAGGCTTCCAAAGAAGATTTATACGGACAATTACAGAATGCGTCCACTCTTACGCTACAAAGACAAATTGAAGGACAATTTGAAACGCCTCGATATTGACCTAAGTGCTTGGGAATATCTAGCATCGGATCGGAAGGAATGGCGTAAGACATGTTTCGCTAGACTAAAGAGCTTTGAAGAAAATAGAATGAAGCATAGAGATCGGCTCCGCCAAACTTTAAAACAAAAACATTTAATTCCTGCCTTGGAGAATTTCGTTTGTCAGTGCGGCTTCATGGCTCGCAGCAGGGCTGGGCTGCTGTCACACTCGAGGAAACACAAAATGTCTTCTTGACAGCATGCACAACATGGGAGGAATCAAATCACTCACTGCTGACCCTCATCTATCGTTAACGGTAGGAAAGTCCACCATTATATATATTATATATTATATATCTATTATATATTATACATACTATATATATTATATGTCATATATATATGCTACGATATATATATATATATATATATATAATATATATATTTATATACATATATTATACATTATATATATATATATATATACATATATTACAAATATATATTATGTATATACATATATTACATATATATTATGTATGTACATATATATACATATATATATACATATATTATATATATATATATATATATATATATATATATATATATATACATAGGTTATATATATATATATATATATATATATAATATATAATGAATAGAGAATGAAAAAATAAGAAAAGTATTGGCATGAAAAGGTGCTCAATGCTAATAAAGCAGAGCAGTTTTATAATCAATGGTAATATTGGACTCATCTGATGATTGCATTACCATGAAACTTCAAGTTATGAGTGTAAATCCATAATATTACCATTGATTATATATATATATATTATATATATGCATATATTATATATACATATATTATATATGTACATATATATATATATATATACACACACATATATATTCATACATTATATATATTCATATTATATACACACACGCACTCACCTTAGCACCCCTACCTACCTACAATAAACCCTTCTGAATAAATCAACCACAAAAAATCCCTGCAATAAACCCTTCCAAACGAATAAAACTCGTACCAAATAAACAATCACGCGAACTAATAATTCCTCTGAGGACGACCAGTGACATGGTTGAAAGCGCTTAGGTAAAGAAATACGGGAAACTTTCTTTAACCTCTGGATCCCGATATTCCGAAATAACAAAAGACTTTAATATATATATATATATATATATATATATATATATATATATATATATATATATATAAGTGCTTAATTGGAGTCGTACCTAATTTTGAAAATTAATTAATTAATAATGAATTAGGCGGGAATACCTATTAAATGTATGGCTAAACAAATCGAGAAAAATCAATCTCTGTATGTACA
>CM042139.1:39378641-39481141 GCA_023376005.1 Doryteuthis pealeii | reverse complement strand
CAATATTTTTTTCCTGACAATCATGTTATTAGCTGATCACAATAAACAATTTTCTCTAATGATTTAGTCTTTTATTGAATAAAATTCAGTTTTTGACAAGTGATATTTCCCCGACAATCATTCTTTTTACGCATAAATAAACAGTACAATTTTTGGTAACAAACAACCATTAGTGAAGGTCTCTAATATTGTGGTCACATCCCAATTGTCTAGTAGCTATTTCCTATGCCTAGTTTAGTTAGTCACAATGCTAGAGAGAGAGAGAGAGAGAGAGAGAGAGAGAGAGAGAGAGAGAGAGAGAGAGAGAGAGAGAGAGAGAGAGAGAGAGAGAGTCAAAGAAGTGGACAAAGATACACCTAATTCGATAAGCTTACGCATCATCTAGTAAATGATGAAGTGGTTACACAAACATGTGTACATACAAAATGACTGACCGATATTTCTCTCTGTGCATACGACACAAGAAGTCTTTCAGTCGACAATGAGAATCATCATTATGGTGTACTGATAGCACGGATTCTCTAAACTCTTTCTCACCCTATCGACTACTAAGTCCTCTAGACGGCATTCAGTGTTCACACAAAGTTGATGAATACAAGTTTTTGCTGGTCGGCCAACACTGGAATGTCGCTGTATAGTAGTCCATAGGTACACGTTGCTCATGGGTTTGTTTTTACTTATCCAGCAGTGTCCAGCATGTCTTCCTCGTCTTACTTCAATGGTTTGTGAGACGGGAGGTAATTGTTCGTACAGCTGCTGTTTTGTAGGGTTCTGCTTCTGGGCTCTGTTCAAAACAGCACGTAGCATACTTGTTTAGTTTCCATCAATTTTTTTCTCCAGACGTTTCGTTTAACTATAAATGGTTCAACCATAAAATAGTACTGACAAAGCTACAACTCGGAAGAATTCTAATTTTATTTAATCAGAGAGGTCAGATTTCCCTATGGTTGTTAACCTGCCAATTTCCACAATACAACGTATAATAAATACCAAGTGCAATACCCTGTCATCATCAGCCGCTAACTAGGTGTGATAACACAGTAGTCCATGCCTTATGCGTATGTTGAAACTAGAAAGTAGTTTTATTATATTTCTCTATGTATGGTGGTTAAATTGTCATTACAGTAGTGTTATATTCGTGGTTCACAAATTTTCTTTGTCCATAATTCATTTCTCGACCGTACTTATTATTTTACCCTTGCAAGTTATATTCCATAGAAGTTTTTTCTGTGAACATGACACCTCTATTGCAAAATACATGTCCCAACGATACCTGTAAGTAGGAAGAGACTTTCAAGATACAACAACACACATTTAATTAATTTATCTTGATAACACGTTATCAAGGTAATCAGGTTAAAAACAAACGAATAAAGTTTTAAGACAACGTGAGTAAAAAAACAAAAAACGAAAAAACAAAAACAAAACAAAAAACAAAAAAAACAAACTACAAAGCAAAAGGAAAAATCAATTAATTAATGTTAGACGAGAGTCGAAAACAAAAGAAATGACAAGAATGTACAAGAAGAAAAAACATTTTCAGTAATCAATTATAAAATACTTAGAAAGAGTTGAATGATACATTTTTATCATAAGTAGGCCTCATGTTGGCTTACTTTGCAGATTTTCGAACGTGAAACGACTGGAAATTAATTGATACAGTTCTTTGAAGCAAATCAGCATATAGTAAGTACTTCACGTATAATTTCCATTTTTCTTTAATTAAAAGTTGTGATGTCTGGTTAGGTATTAATAAAACGCATTGTAATGTCGTGTTGGCCTTGAAAACACATGCAAAAAGAGAATTAATTAAATACAGAAAGTAGTACACACACACACACACACACACACACACACACACACATATATATATATAATATATATATATATATATATATATATATATATATAATATAAAATATTCTAAAATGTACTTATTCCAACATTGTTACTCAACAAATTATCCGTATGACATGTTTCACGTTAACAGATTCATTAGATTCTATAGAGATTTTCGTTTTAAAAATACCAACGTTGTTGACGTCATCGTCATGGAAGCAGACACAGAAAGTTAAAATTGATTGACATTTTTTTAATCTAAATATTTTTCTGTGAGTAATATTATTACTATAAAATATAACTAAAGATTATTGTTGAAGAGTAATATTATTTGCGGTTCATCATTAATGCTATAATAGTTACTTCCCTGTCGGTGAGGCTTAGAATACGCTGACTATATCCCTTGTAGAATGACAAGACCCTCTAAAACGAGGTATTCTGGGTACGAAGCTAAACTACATTTTGCGACGAAGCCACGGTGAAGCTTTGTGGTGTGCGGAGTACCCCTTCATTGCCATTATTTTCAAGTTCGCTTTGACCCGGAGTGGTAGTACCTGTCAAGGTCATATCTATAGGTTAAAATAGATCAGTTTACAAATTGTTTATATTAAGAATATTTTATATCATATAACTGTTGGCAAGAAACTACACGAAAGTGTAAATATAAATGTACAATGTACCCAATTCCGTAATCTATTGGTATAAAATAACCCCAGGCGGGCTTACATGCCATTAAAATCAACCAATCAACCAATCACATAATATTTAAGTGAAAAATATTGGAATCGCTCTGTCTGCTTCAGTCCATTCGACTTGATTTTCATTATTTTCAGTTTGCCTTAAATTTGTGTTATTTTAACCAAAAACGGAGATATATTAAATAATTCTGGTTGTTTGATTGTTTGGTATTCAGAAATTAGTGTAGAGTCTATGCAATTTTTATCTATTTTTTTGCTATTTGATTATATGGGTCCTTCTTCGATTGAAATTAGGGTTTTTATTGCTATGGTTCCCGAGAGCATCGAGGTAGTCGCTCGTCTTTATGGTGTACCTTTATTCTCTTTCGAAAATATCTTGATATTTCTCCAATGTATTTTTGTAGCCTTTTTTTGCATGGTATTTGATATACACTTGTTTGGTGACTTCATTATTAATTTAATTTTTGAAATCAAACTGTTAAGAAAGTGTTTGTCACAATGTGAATCTTGAAATCTTGTAAATTTCATTTAAGTTTGTTTGCTGTTGAGTTTGTCTAGACATTACGTTTTTGCTTATATATTTTTTTGCTTTCTTTTATTTTTTGTATATATTGCGTGTTTTTCTTTTAGTGTTGTAGATGAAAGAAATGTGGTAGTGAAGTAATTTAAAGTTTTTTCTCCCTCAATGTATCTTTGATCTTTCTATATATATTGGGGGTTGCAAATTCTAAGGACTCTTAAACAGAAATCAATTAATATTCTTATTTGTACGTTTTATGATATAGATAGAAATATATATGATAATTTTAGTCAGGGTCGGTGTTAGGGTCTCATACCCCCCGCCCCGAATATATAATACTCATCCCGAATCGATGATAGGGCACCATACTACTATATGTCAATTTTCATAAAGTATTATTCATCGAAAATATATGAAACCCGCCCTTCCGGGCCCTAGACAAGTTTGCGAACTCCCACCGGCCCTGATTTTAGTTCTACCATCAGTTCTGCTTGATAAGATGTTGAGAAAAAGTTTTGTTTGTTTCTTCCGCATAAGCGAATTCTATGATTGGTTCTATTTCTGCTGAGTTTTTATGTGAGGTTTGATATTTTGGTTTTATAAGATATAATGTTGTGCATCGACAATTTATCGGAAATATTCCGCATCTTTTGCTATAATGTTTTGGAATGGTCTTGATTCTCAAATTTCTAAAGAGAGGTATACTAGTATCCCGCTGACAGATGATTTTGAACAAACTATATATATATATATATATATATATATATATATATATATATATATATATTAATGATTTGAAGGCAATTACAATGCATATAAAAATAGTTTTCTTTTCTTTTTTCTTTATGTTATGAATGAAATGGGCGGATAACTGTAGTTTCTTATTTTTGAAATATCTGCTGAGAATGGGTTTGAATTTTGTATCTAATATTGTCTGGTTAATTTCCAGTGAATATTGCTACATTAAAGCTATCTTGAATTCAAAATAAAAACGGTCACATAGAAGAATTCATTTACTTAGCTTTTATTTTCTTTGTTTTTTTAATTTAATTGAGATAACGGATTTAAATTATGTAATACATCTATAATAAATATCTATTAGTACATACAATTGATTCTTAACATTTCATGCACTCAAAAAAATACGGTTAATTTAATATTATTGACAAAGGAAAACAACTTATTACCTTCTTTACATGACGTTAATTCTTTAAACCATAATACCCTCTTAAGATTACGGTCAGTATAGAACTATTAATATAAAAATTTAAAAAAAAAAGAAGCCTTTTGTAATTTAAATATTTAAATTAATAATATTTAATCTATTTGAAATTTTAAAGAATACTCATAAAACTTACATTTTTCATCAATCCTTCTAATATATAATTAAAGATAATCTTTTTATTTATTTATTTTCTGATCTATCTAATTAAATTAATACATTTTATTTTATTTTACAACTGAAAAAAAAAGAAATAAAAAAATAGAAATGAAACCCCTTCATTGCCATTATTTTCAGGTTCGCTTTGACCCAGAGTCCGCACACCACAAAGCTTCAAGGCTACATAACCGTGGCTTTGCCGCCAAATGTAGTTTAGCGTCGTATTCTGGATACCACGTTTTAGAGGGTCTTGTCATTCTACAAGGGATATAGTCAGCGTATTCTAAGCCTCACCGACAGGGAATTAACTATTATAGCATTAATGATGAATCGCAAATAATATTACTCTTCAACAATAATCTTTAGTTATATTTTATAGTAATAATATTACTCACAGAAAAATATTTAGATTAAAAAAATGTCAATCAATTTTAACTTTCTGTGTCTGCTTCCATGACGATGACGTCAACAACGTTGGCATTTTTAAAACGAAAATCTCTATAGAATCTAATGAATCTGTTAACGTGAAACATGTCATACGGATAATTTGTTGAGTAACAATGTTGGAATAAGTACATTTGAGAATATTTTATATTATATATATATATATATATAATATATATATATATATGTGTGTGTGTGTGTGTGTGTGTGTGTGTGTGTGTGTCTCAACAGATATTTCAAAATAAGAAACTACAGGTATCCGCCCATTTCATTCATAACATAAAGAAAAAAAGAAAAGAAAAGAAAAAAAAAGAGAAGAAGAGGAGAAAAAAAATATAACGACAAAAAAAAAAAATAAAATAAAAAAGAAGCACGTCCATTTTTGAAAACCGTCTCTGATGATAAAGTTTACTTTGAAATCGATAAGACAAAAACACATCTTTTTGTTTTTATTTTTTATATGCATTGTAATTGCCTTCAAATCATTAATATATAATAACATACTTAATAATGCTTCAAGCAAATTACCACTTACTATATATATATATATATATATATATATATATATATATATATATATATATATATATATATATATAGTTTGTCCGGGAAAGTGCAACGCAAGTATTTACAAGCATTAAATATTATGAAAAAATTGCTTACCTTGGGATCACACACTTATTCCAACATCTCTTCTACTTTTGAAAGCATTTTGCGAATTCCTCGTTTGGGATCGCCATCAGCTGTCTTATCACGTTCTTCTTAATCTCGTCCCCAACATTTCAGCGTTAATTCTAACCTTGAGAAAAACCATGAGTAGCAGGGAGTCTACTTTACAATGAAGATTTCCAGATCAATATCGTAAATATTTCAGCCAATAGTGTTGAGTAAATAGTGGGGGCAGACTAGGCTCTTTACCTTGGTATTGTAACCGGTCTAGGAGAAGGAAAACTGTGAAGAAGGATGGGATCTGCCAGGCTATCTACCCAAGATACATAACGCGAGCAGTGCCCCCACAACCAAACCTGGTAACGGGATCAGTGGAAGATGTAGTTTCAAGTATTCCGATGTAATTCTAATAACTTGAATACAATTATATAGTTTCAAGTAAATAATAATGATAATAATAATAATAATAATAATAATGGAGATTCGGGATCTGTCTGTAACCGAGACTATGTCACTGCTTACGTCCCAATACCGTCAGTAATTAAGTAAGTTTATCAATAAGTATTTCATTTATAGTCAAGATCATTTATACATAAAATAAAGAACAACCCTTTATTGTATATACTCAGATGGTAGGTGTGCAACATTTGACAGTCCACAGTCTTTTTTAAAACAAGTTTTAATAAATACATGCCCGGTATTATTGATTTATATATAGTTTGTTTTATTTTAATTTATATATTTAAAGTTATCTAACGTATAACGTTTTACAAGAAAATTATTTACAAACAAGAAATAGTTAAATTATTTCCTTCGACGTTAAATTTGAAAAGGTTTGTTTATTTAACTGTATCCGTTTTACGTTTCCGCATGTCCAAACATTTTAAAGATTTGTTTACATTTTTTACGAAAAAAAAAACAAACAAAACGTTTACGTAATTTTGGACGTCGATAAAATTCTGAAGAAATTTAAAAGATGTTTTTTTACACTAAAATTAAGATATTCGTTCAATTTTAATAAAATGTTGTAGAATTATGTAGAAATGGGAGTATTAAAAAAAAAACACTGTTGTCCTCCAATTTGATGTGTAAAATTACCCCCTATATTTGACATGAAGAAACTTGAATAAAGGTTGATATTATCGTCAAAGTTTTTGGACCATTCAAAAGATGAAACATTAAAAAAAAAAGAAGAAAAAATCCTGATGATTTTTAATTTTTTTTCATCTAACAGAAATAATGAAAATTATGAACGAAAAAGTGTTTACATTTTCGCACCATTGAATCAATTGAATTTTAACGTGACCAAATACAAGTTACGCCTACAAACTTTTCAAAAAATACTATGAAAAATCAATTAAGAATCAAATTTTCACGAAAATTTCAATACTTATTCACCCTTAGATGAATTTGTGTTTATATTGGTTTTAAAAAATAGACACTGTTTTCGTTCATAATTTTCATTATTTCCGTAGCCTGAAAAAAAAATCATCAGGTGTTTTCTTTTTTAACAAATTTTTATGTTGGTAATTTTTTAGGAGGGTAGATTTAAAAAAAAGTTGAAACGAAGTGTTGACAGGTGCGTCAATATAGCACAAACTGATCACGTGTCATTGTTTTGGGGGTCCCTAAAAAAAGTGGAGTGGAGTAAATATGTTAAGTAATTATTAAAAAAAATATTAAACGTCTTATTTTATTCATTTTATGTTTTTCCTCCCCCAGGCAATATCTTTAAAAAAATAAATGTTTTCACTGCCCGGCGGGTGTTTTTTGACAACAACAACAACAACAACAACAACAACAATTATAATAATACTTTGTAAACAATTATAGCTTCAAGTAATTATTAATACAAATAATTTGCACACAATTATATGTTTCCAAATATTTCGATCTAATACTAATAATTTCCAGACCTATTTGACGGACAGGTACTGCCACTCCAGGTCAGAGTGGACCTGGATGCAATAGCACAGAGTGGGCCTGAGAGTAATGGCACAGAGTAGATCTGGGAGTAATGGTGGATCTGGGATTAATGGAGGGTTTTGGAGTAACAGTGGATCTAGGAATAATGACTCAGAGTTGACCTGGAAGTACTCTCAGAGTGAACCTGTGAGTAAACCTCCCAAACTCCAGAACTGGAGCCTCACCACCGGATGCAGTTTAGTGTCATATCTAGGATTCCCTACACGCTGCCAATATTGAATAACCAATGATGCAGCAAAATCCTTTGTTAAAAACGAAATAGAATATTAAAAAAGTTTGTTCATCCAACGAAGATGATAGTAATCTTTACTCACATCATATCAAATAGTAGCGTGCCACCCAAATTGCTATTTATATATTTTATAGATTTATAGCAATTTGGCACTATGCCACCAAAAGTAGAAATAACTACTTTGGTCACTGTTAAACCATTCTCCTCTTACTTAAACTTTTTTGTTGACACAGTAAATCAATAAAATTCAGCCACTACAAAACTACTTAGCCACAATACCATAAATTACAGCTTATCGAAATAACATACTTTCTCTTCGGAGTCCTAAATAATATGATGAAACTATACAATTGAAACTCTAATCTCAAATTAAGAACATCTGGCATGAACTCCACAGAAATGGTAAATGCAGGCCATTGCCTGGCTATTCTTGGTTGGCCTTGTTCACTAACATATTCGATCAATAAAAACAAGCAATTTATTTCTGTTTTAGCATTGTATCATATAAACGGGCTTCAATACCCTGAAATAGAATAGAATTCTGGCTATCAGCCTTTGCATAATGTCTAGCACATTGGCCTCAGAAGTCAATAATTATGAATTTGCCCCTTATAAAGAAAAAAAAAAGATCCAATATCTTCAATATTTTTGTACCAGTCCCCCCCCCCCCAGAGAAACAACAAAAAAGAAGAAGAATATTAAACAAAAAAATCTCGGTTCTCTTTGGATCGTTCAAAAAGTTTTAAGCTTCATCCACATACTTCATGACTGCTTGGACTTCTGTTTCATTTTTTGTTGTTGAGATTTGTCACACATCTTTAATCTTTGCATGGGCCTCATTTGAATTAGTTTTTCTGGTTTTATAAGAAATGGTTTTATTTCTGGATGCGACTTACAACTTTTAGAACGACCCACGTATATCAGTATTTACACCAAAGGAATGGTAGCTAGAATTTTAGAAAATGCACTCTAAGGCTATTTTTTAATAAACTTTCCTTAATGGGAATATACAGTTTTGTAATATACTAAGTTAAGCTTGGTCATAAATAGATTAAAAAAAAAAAAGGGGAGTCTCCGTAGTATATTAGCTAACGTACTGAACTGCGACATCGTAGTAAGCGAGTTCGAACTCCAATCGCGCTATTAAGTTCACTTTCATACTAATAAACTTGGGAAAGGTACGAACCCACTCATCCCTCCAGCTATTGGTTGAATAGTACGACTACTGTTCTATTGAAGAGGGTTCTGGGATTAAATAACCCACGGAGGTTGATATGCAATTAAATAAAGAAAACAAACAAACAAAAAGAACCCTCCCCGACAACATTTTTTTTCACATATCCAACGAATTATACACTCATTGGTCTTAATGTATTCCGGGAATATTATACATTGGCATATAAATCATCGTTATCATCATTAAAACACTGTCATCGTCTTAACAGCAAACTTCACTATCTCACCTTCCCATCGTCTGACAGGTCTTTTTCTACTCCACATTATTTCTTGGGAACCATTCTATTAACGTTTTGCACCATCTTTTACACCCCCCACCTTGTTATATGTCCTGCCCACTTTCATTCATTTTTGTTTAATAATTTATGATACCTCTTACCTTAATTTGTTTTTTGATTTATGTTGATTTCTCTTACTCTAACTCTCCCTCTCACTAATAATTGTCTTGAAGTGCTCAGTAAAAAGGCTGAAAGAATTAGAAAACCGAGGAAGAATCCAGAAGATAGCATTGTTAAAAAAGCTGGAATAATGAGGAGAGTGCTAGGGTATTAAAAACATTTGTCACTTTGTCTTCGATAACTATCAACAATAACTCGCATTCGGTGCGAATATGCAATAATAGGTACTACTACTGCTACTACTATTACTAAAAAATAAACGCCATATTTTACACTACAGAAGCAGGAGAAAAAAATTCTTTGTGTCCAAATCTTTCAACAAACCATTTTTCAACTTCAGTTAGTGTAAGCAAACGTAAAAAAAACCCAGTTTGAAGTAAAACTTATTAAAAAAACATTTTTTTCTTCCTTTCTTTCTAGAAAAACATGAATGGAGAAATTAGTATGTACAGTCGTATCTCGACGTACGGGTGTCCCCAACATATGAGTTTTCCGAGTTGTGAGCTGTCACTCGGTCGATTTTTTACTTTGTGTAGCGAGCTAAAACTTAAGGTAAAAGTCAGCTTCAGATACACTTATGCTAATGACATTTAAGCTTTCAAATTTATTGCACCAAAGAAAAATATTATTTATAAAAAATAAACATCAAAACATATTACAGCATATAATTCATTATATTCTAATCTATAATGTTTTTATGCAATACAGTACTATTTTTCTAATTAAAAAAACACGTAAAAATAGGGTGTTTTGGAGGAGCTTGAACGGATTAATGGTATTTCAGTTTATTTAAATGGAGAAAATTGATTTGGTTCCGAATAGAATGAATTAAACTCGTAAGTCAAGTTACCACTGTATTTATCCAACTCCTTCGTTTTTTAAATCTGGTTTGTATTCAGTTACCTTTCCCCGGAACCAGTTTCCATACCAAGGCTAAACAGCACAGTCTACTCTATTTGTTGGGGGGCAGGAAGAGAAGAAAATGATTTATGTCATTACCAAAGGAATTACAGAAAAGTAAAACGGAAAGATCCTTGTCTAGGATTTGAACTCACGTCATCAAATCTATTTCATACGACGATAACCGTTACGCGAGGTAAATGTGTAGCGAGGAAATACAAGAACTGAGGTTATAAAATGACGGCCACAACAAAACGAACACAAGAAGATTGAAAAAGACAAAAAACAATTGTGAAGAATCTGCGATAAACAGACAACAGACTCATCATTTCAAAGAAGAAGTTTAAACAGACAAAGGAATAAAAAGAAAATCAACAAAGAGAAGGCAACAATGACAGAAGAGAAACAATCATTTTAATTCCGCTGAAATATGAGTTGTAAAAGTATTAAAATTGAAGCGCAGCAAGTTAATAAATTACGATGTGATATTGAAACGGAGAAGAACATAAATCAGTTGAACCATTTAATAAACTGAAATGTCAAAAGAAATTAGACACAGTTTCCTAATAACCTAGAGCTTCTCCCTCGCTTGAATAACGGCGGCTATGCGATGAGGTATTGAGTTTACGAGGTGTTGAAGTTGTCGCATGGAGGTAGAATATTGGTTGGTTGATTGATTTTACGACATGTCAACTCCTATTGGGTTATTTCATGTCGAAATTAGTTTTTTGCAAGTAATTATATGATTTAAAGTAATTAATGATAATGATTTGAAAACAATTAAAGCTTCAAGTAAATATTTTCTATACAAATAATTTGCAAATAGTTATATGGTTTCAAGTATCCAAAGAAAACAAAATGATAATAAGCAGAATAATAGCATGTGTAGGTTATGTGATGAAACAGTTAATCACACATGCAGAAAATTAGCACAAGAGCAATACAAGAGGTATGAATGGATGGGAAGGGTGATTCACTGTGAATTGTATAAGAGAATAAAATTTGTTCATACAGACAAATGGGATAATGAAAATGAGACACATAAAATTTCCTGAGATATTCAGATACAAACAGATCACCTAATCCGGGCCGGTAGACTAGACCTATTGTTAATAAATGAATACTAGTGGATTTTGCCATTCCCACGAACCATAGAGTGAAAAGGAAAGAAAGCGATTTTGCTCGAGAGGTAAAAAGTTGTGGAATGACGTTGATGCCAATTGTAGTTGTTGCCCTTGAAAGGATGCAAAATATGCACATTTTATTATATGAAAAGCAGTATATGAAAGGGGTACAAAAGAGGAAAAAAGCTTACTTGAGATTGAGATGCAGCAAAATAATGATTCTGCTGGCTTTACTGTATAAAGATTGGATAAGAAGCGACATTGCTTCTGTTCTTTGATCAGAAGCAAAAGAGGCCCAGAATGTTTTTCCGATTGTCATATGATAGTCCACGGGGCCACCTAACGAGCATACCTATTCTCCAAGAGAGACAATTATTTATTTTCTCCTTATAGATGAAAGTTCAATCAGAAAAATTATCATCACAGATCTCAGTTTTATTCGAACTTAGATTAGAACATATACATTATCGGGTCGATAGACGATTGAACATCGCTTCAATTATTCCTGTCGATTGATTTCTGTGTCTGTGATGACAGATCACAGCACTGTCTTCGGTGATCAGCTTTAATCATGAGATGGAATCTCTTCAACCTGTCTGAATGTCTGAATGTACTTGTCATGTACTTAATAAACTTAAGGATGCCCAGAGAAAACAGCGTTGACCCTGATTGGAGCAAATCATATTTACAAATTATAGTCTCGAAGAATATGTTAAATACATACTACTATCTACTTACATTAAAGATATGAAACAACGACGTAATAAACAACTACATATTAATTGAATGCAGCAAGCTAGCACAAAATAAATATAATAGCAGGCATGACTGACTGGGGAAAGTGGTCCACTGGGAATTTGCAAACGACTGTATTCTGATCATACAGATAATCGGTATGTACACAGATCAGAACATGTCCTCATAAATGAGATACAAAAATATCTGGGCTTGAGATAAAGACGGAATTCCCAATTCCGATCAGGAGACCAGAATTTGATATAGATAAGAAGAAGAAAATAGCTTTTCAGCTAGTGGACTCCACTGTTCCATCAGAAACTAAAGGAAAGCTAAAACTGGATAAATACCTGAATCTTTGCAGAGAACTGAAAAAATTATGAAACACGAAGGTGACAGTGATACAAATCATGGTGCGGCCCCAGTTTCCATGTCTACTACGACCCGGAGTGGTAGTAACTGTCAGGGCCTCATCTATAGGTCAAATACATCTATTTGAAAATCATTAATAATATTGGATAAGAATATATGTAACCTTATAACTATATCCAAACAAATGATTATCCTCAAATAGAATTATTAATGTTAGATAGGAATACTTAAAAGTATTTAATCTTATGCAAATTATTTGCATTAAAATAATTACTTGTAGCTACAACATTTACAAAAGAATATTATGGGTACTTCGCATAGTATAATGGTTAGCAAGTTAAACTAGCAAACAATTACTGGTAAGTTCGAGTCTTACTGAGTGCCTCATATACAACGGAACAAAGCTTAGTGAACAACTGCATAGGAATATAATTATTACCTACTTTGAAACCATATAACCGTGTGTAAACAAATGATTATTTTTAAATAGTAATAGTTACTTTAAACCATATAATTGCGTATAATCATGTAAAAAAGAATACTTAATACCATATAACTGTGCAAAAAGTTATTATTATTATAGACAAGAAATTGTGTGTAAAAATGATTGCAATAGAACGTTGAGAATATAAATAGTTATTGTGACGAAAAATTTACGAATGAATCAAGTTTTGGCATTAAATAAGCAACAACAGGTTGATATGCCGTTAAACAAATAAGCCAAATCAAACCAAATCTTTTTGATATATTGTTTTATTGACCAACCGTTTGGTCCACAAATCAAGGAAAACTATTATGTGAACATATTATCCTCCTCCTACTTGGTGTTTATGTTTTCCACAAACAACATATGTCTAGGAATCTCTACGTATAGATGAACACTCCATGACATTCTTATCAAGAAAAATACTTGTCGGGGGAATAACTGTTTCTCTTGAAAATATACATTCAACGTTCGAAATTCTAGTTTTATCATGTCTGGTAAATACGCAACTATCTCAGTCACAAAACAAGCTAAATCATGCTGAATATACGTTCTAAAATCTGTTTTCTGTGATTTGTTCAAACAGCTAAACCATACATATAATAACAAAAGCACCAAGCGGCTATAAATATTACCAAAAGAAAACATCAGGGTAAATCAGTATCTACTTAAATCTATTTCTTCACCACAACATCTGTTTTATAAAAAAATAGTATGACTAACATTAATTATATAACGTTAATAAGTGTCCCTAACCGAATGTAGTCAATAAGAACAGTTGCTGGAGAGATTAGCCGGCTTTGCTTTGGGTGATCACAGAACGGCCTGGGCCACTCTGTCGCCATATTTGCGTCGTTGCAACTTTTAAAACCACCAATCATTTGGCGATCTTCTCAATAATCTAATCCAATCAAATCAAGTTATTTAGCTGTGCGGAAACGAGGCTCAAAAATACCATTTGTCAGAACGACGCCCCACTGACAAATTAATGTAAGGAAAAGCAATTCTTTGTGGAAAACGAATTTTCGATCTCAAGAAAAAACATTGAAGGCATTCTCTTAAGATGGCGCCGATCGATATTTGAATGGGCGTTTTCTTCTTCTAGGATAAATCAGTTTTCTTTTCTTTTCATAATCGTTTCAATGCATATAACACATTTATTAACATTCGGATATACATCTAAAGGTCAAGTTTTCAACTGGGTCAACTGTCAAGCATAGATAAAAACATCAATCAATTTATGCTTCTGTAGTTCTCATCTCCATATAATGGTCAAAACGTTAAAGAGTTTTGAAAGGTCTCTGGGAAACGGTTCCATAAGACATTCGCCAAAATACGAAATAAAAAGTAGATGGGGAAAAAAGGATGAAAAAGAAAGCAATTAAGGCCTAAAAATCACTATAAAAATATAATATTACGAACAAATTAAAAAAAAAAAAAACACTTTATAAGTAAAAATAAAAATAAGAATAAAAACAAACATCCCGTTTAGCAAACCTTATATTAAAAAAATCAAGAAAATGAAACAAGAAAAACAAGCATAAATTTCAGTTAATAATTTAATGAAAAATAGTAAAAAAAGAAAAAAGAAAAAAAGAAAAAGAACAGTGCAAAGAAAAAGAAGAAGAAAAGAAACAAAATTAACATTACAAAACCCTTGCCGTGGATAAATGATTAAAATGCTTTGAATTTAATCCACACTGAGTGGTCTTCACTCGTTGATTTACATCAAGCTAAATGAAGTTAAATTTATTAAATATCAAACAAAACTTACGAAAAGAAAACCCTCACCTTACTGTTGAACAGAGATTAGTAGAGCGGTGATAATAGGGAAGCGTGTTAAATGCTTGATGAACGCAGCGCACTTGTAGTTTTATGCTATTTGGTAAATATCAATAAAAGTAAACTTAACATCAATAAAAAGTATAAGGAAATTATCTGCACCACTCTCAGAACTCTGGATGGTGGATGTATCAAACATTTACTGAGATGTGCCAGGTCAAAGGTCTTAACTGCTGAATCAAAGTCTGGTTAGAGTAGGCGTTAGTTCATGGAGTAGAATTCCGTCATGTAGGATTCGGGAGTTATGAATTCTGTGCTTTCGAAGTGAAAAGTCGGACGGTCGCGACTTAAATGAAACCGCCATTCCTTATTAGTAGGGGGATTAATAATTTGTTCATAAAAGGGTGGCTTCTTTTCCTTCATTGACTCAGTAATGCCATACCACGTCTTTCTTTTGTGACACCTTGAAAATAAATGCGAATGGTTTTTGTGACCAACATGTTTGTCATTTCTTTCCGCCATCGAGATCAAGTGACAACATTTTAATACACCCGCATTACAAGAGTAAAAAGAGAACTTAGTCATAGGGTTATGGTTAACAAGCTAGTTTAGCCAACCATTACTGTTAAAAGTATTTTGTTAAATAATAGTTTGGTGAAATCTATTATTTGGCAGGTAGTGTAGATTAGTTTAAAATGGTCGCAAGAAAAACCGTTTGGTCATTCAGTTTGTATAACGTGTAATGACATCAGGGTCGTTTGAGAACGTGGCTTTCATTGGATTAAAAAGTCACGTGATCAAACTGACATTACTGTTCGTAACTTCCGTCACAACAAAGAAAATATGTTTATTAACATTAATGAGTGAATGTCTGGATTCGAACGTTCGACTTCTGTAAGTATGTATTTACTCAACACCTTCGCAACGGCTAGGATGTGACACAAAGTCAGTTTTTAAGAGGAATACAGCTGATTTGAATTCAGAGATTCTGATAACTTCTTGTCCTTTTCTTCCTCTCTGTTAACCTCTGCCAATTATTTCCCAATGGCATTAGCGCGAAGGGAAATGCAAACTCGTCCTGGATTCGAACTCAGGTTGCCGATTTCATTTCCTATGACGATAACCGTTATGATAAGCACGCACAGTGGATGCATGTATTTACCGAACCCCTCCGCCACGGACAGGATGCGACACATGATAAATTTTTCAACTGAGTACAACTTGTTTGACCCCAGGATTTTCTTTCTCCTTGACCGATTGCCCTTTCTCGAGGATATTAGTGGTATGTAAAATGCAAACATCCTCATCCAGGATTTGAACACTGATTGCCGGGTCTATGAAGTACTATGGAAGCAAGCCAGATAGTGATATAATCATTATAACAATGTTTTGCTGCTGGAACATCTTGGTAAGATTAAGTTGGAAATAATAAGTTCATCATAGTGCACAGATATTACACTACTCCCAAGTTGAGTACTGAGGGACTACACCTTAACCCAAGACAGAGTGCACAGATAAATTGAGATTATTCAGAAGAGCTGAAGCCATACGTTAATAATTCCGTCATTTTTACGGGTACTATGCTTAACAATAACAAAGCCAAAAAAGATCGCCTTACCATAGGACAGTGGTTATCAAATAAATATAGCTGACCATTGTATCTTAAATGAATTCAATCTTCGCTGAGTGCTGCAATAACGTCAGTTTGATGAAAAAAACCCAAAAAACAAAAAACAAAAAAACAAACAGAAAAGAAAGAATTAAAATTAACAATCGAACAAAATTGAAAAGGACACTTAAATGTGAAATAAGGGTTATTAAGCAAATCGAGTTTGTACTATTGCGAGTTCGATTCTCATATGGTTTATTTTAATCTTTGTGCCAGAATAAGTTAATCTTAGCGGCTTGTCATTCAGGCTCCGACATGGAGAGTTTTCGTTAATTAATGACCTTTTTAAAGGCATTAACCCTCTTCCCTTGGGCAAGTATCAAAGCCTCTGGTGCCTTTAATTGGCTTGTTTGATAATTGGTTTGTTCAGTAATCATCACTTGTTGTTGATACCATATAAGCCCAACGTGTCGAATGTCGTTTAACTAAAAATATAAGTATCATCAAGTAACCCCAACACCCTCCTTAATGAGACCACATGTTGGTTGTGAGTAGTGACTCGTGATGCTTAAGGGCGGAATCCAGGTGGATGAGCAGTTCATAACATGCAACACTACACTTTGGTCCTTACTTAGGCTAGACGGGTGGTCGGAGAGGCCTCCCAATCAATCGGCTGGTCACGTAAAGCCCTAGCATCTATATGATTGTCTCGACCCTTTTTATCATATGGGTGCTAGAAGGCAGTGGCTGAGGGTCTTCATGTCCTGGGTATGACGTTAAACTAACTGATGGTGAGGTTCCAGTTCTGGAGGTTTGGGGAATGCGGAGCACCCCTACATCACCATTGCTCCCAGGTCCACTCTAATCCGGAGTGGTAGTACGTGTTAAGGTCCCATATATGGGTTAAATAGAAAAAATTTTTTACAAAAAAAACCCACAAAAAAACAACAAAAAACTGAGTTAAAATAAATTCATCCAGACTATCGCTACGAATCTTTCAAAAGTTTGTCGACATTAAATGACCCACCGAGGTTGATATGCCGTAAAACAAAACAAAACAAACAAGTAACCCCAATTTCACCAAGAGATGCAAAAGGAAGGAATCATTTTAAGTGACAATCGGAAATTCAGTAAATTTTTTCAGTAAAAAAAATCCAAAATATGAATAAAAAAGTAAAAAAAAAAAAAAAAAAAAAATCCAAATATTGAAGTAAGATATAAAGAAAAAAATTAAAATTTTCTCCGCGCACGCGTGCGCGCGAAGAGAGAGAGAGAGAGAGAGAGAGAGAGAGAGAGAGAGAGAGAGAGAGAGAGAGAGAGAGAGAGAGAGAGAGACGACGACGACGACGACGACACGAAATAAAGAAAGAAATTATTGAGAAGGACTGAAATTAAATTAAGCAAGAAAGAAAGCGAAGGAAAAATGGAACAATTAGAGGGAGAAAGAGGGAAAAAAAACCAAATCCTCCAGTAGGAAACATTGATTTTGTTTATTCATCCTAAAAGGAAGCTATAAAAATTGATAATGTTACGGTCTGTGAATTTTCACCCATCATTAACTCAAGTTTTAATGCTGATCTACTTATGAATATCATTTCAACATTTAATTAATGCCGATTCTTTAGATTTATGCCCAATTATGTCATGTTCAATTCTTTCAGTTTATTTGATTCTTAAATTATGTCCCCCCCCCCCAACCCCCAACCAAACAGACATTAAAGCATGGATCATCAATCATTTTGAAACAAATTTATAGTCTCAGCATATGTAGTTGTCTTTACAGTCATTAAACATGCAAGGAATTATCCAATAAACTCATTTTCTTTATTTTCAATACATTTCTATAGTCAAATCCATCTTTAGTGAAATCCGGCTGGCTGACTGACTGGCTGGCTGGTTGGTTGGTTGGATTTTTACGGCATGTCAACCTTTGGTTTATTTTATGCCGAAGGCGTTTTGTTTTATTCATTCTTGTTGGTTATTTAATTTTATTTGTCTGAATTTGTTTAGATGAGGCTTGAGATATCTAATGTGAACAAATAAGTGTCCAATTTCAGTTAATAGTCCAATTCCATTGCAAACCAACAAAAAAATAACATTTTTCTTTATTTTCAATACATTTCGATTTGTCTATAAAGTGCTTTTATCAAAGGGGCGGTTTAGCTCAGTCGGTAGAGCATTCATCTAGGAATCGCAATAATCCGGGTTTGATACCAATCCTCACCAACTCAGTGCATGAGTAGCACAGCTTGGGTAAATCTGATCTGTGTGCTAAAGCATCTGAGAGCCGACGGTAGGTGTGTCGCTTCACCTCAGCAGAAACAATCTCCCCAGTCTTGCACTAAAAGGACATTGACTCCCTCGCTGATACCAACAATAGGCCAGTTCACAGACTACTTACTATATAATGTTAATCACCGGGACTTTCACGTTTTAGTGATGTTTGATGATATGGCATTTATTAAACTTAGGTTCGAACCTGGTTTACGGTCAAGTCAAGTACCGTTAGTGGATCGGAGTTTAAGCAGCGGTGTATCTGTTCGGTAATTAGCTGGATGATCACTAATGAACAGTAGAAACTGTAATTAATCTACCTAATACCTATGTACTGGACTAAGCAAAACTTAATTATAACTTTGAGACTTGGTTCTCAAATTGTGCCACCCTCTTCTTGAGTTTTGACAAAAACTTGGCCTCATACCTCTAACTCAGACATTTACAAACCATATTCCAACTAAACATTTATTTCCATTAAATTCAAATATTGCTTATATGGGAGATTTTTTTATAAGGGATTTATTGTTGGGATTAGATTATTCATATGTATCTCAAAATCCCAGATAATTTTATGCGTCAATCTAGGATGGATTCTGGTTTGTATATATACCATTTGGTAGTATGGTCAAATTTTAATCTCTTTCACATTTCCCAGTAGATAGCCTTTCTTCCCAGTCCTTGTACTCATTTTGTACTAGTTTGCTGCATTCGCTTATTGTGAGATTAACAGTTTCGTCTGTCTCCACATAACCTACACTTGCTATTTTGTTGCATATATTCGCTTCGATGTAATTGGTCCTTCTGATATCTATTTTGTGCTGGTATTATAAGAGACTTAGTTTCATTTATTAGCCATGCCCATGTCTACTCGTGTACAATCTTCCCAATTTGTCGCCTGAAGTATCCATATAGTTTTTGTTCCTATTTCTGTTTTCTAGTTTTTGTTATTTTCTGCTTATCCATATATTGCCATCGCTGACTGCGGTAATTAGTCTTTATTTTCTCTTTATTCCTCGAGTCCTCGAATTGTTGCATCTATACAATCCCCAATGTTGGCGAGTCATCTTCATCTTTCTTTTTTTGACACATTTAGTCTGTATATGCTATCTCTCGGATGTAAGACCGTGTGTATAGTCATCAATTGTCCTTTGCTCCATCTGTCTAAGTTCCCCCTTGCCTATTTTATGAATGAACCCGATTATCTATCTTACAAGGAAGACTGACCAAGTGTTCATTCCTTTGACGAGATTTGTTCTGAATCGCTTGGTTTCGAGACATTTTCTTGTTCTTCTAAGCTATCCTTTTCTTACAATTTCTTTCATCTATGTTTGATGGTGTATGCTTCCAATATTCCCAAGTACTTGTAATTTTCTTTTTCTTCAATTAACTCTTATATTTTCTTGATTAGGTAATTATATCCCTTCTGTTGTTTCTCTTTTACCTTTTTTTTTTTATCATGAGCATGGCAAACTTTTTAATCCAAATTCCATTCCTATATCCTGTCTTTATATTCTTATAATTTGTACATTTACATAAATTTCTTATATTTCTTTCTGATTTTTGACAAATATCCTGTTATCATCCATATACATAAGGTGGTTTATTTTTCCTGTTACCTTGAAAATGTAGAAGCCCCTATGTATTTTCTAAGTATGTAATTAAGTGGCATCATTGCTGTAACAAATAGCAGTAGTGAGAGTGAGTCTCCTTGTAGGTCAGCTCTTTGGATTTTCACCTTTTTGAGCTTATTATTATTATTATTATTATTATTATTATTATTATTATTTTATTATTATTATTATATACTTTTCTTTGTATAAGCCACAAACAGCTTCCTGTCGGAAATATATAGCAATTTGACGTTGCATTCCAGAGAAAAAATAAAATTTTCTAATTACTATAATATACTTGGCCAATATCAGCCATTTTAATTGGAAGTTTGTCTTCCGGAAGTATCTATCTTGAAGATTGTCTATAAATTATGAAAACTGGATAAGAACATTGACCAACCATTTGTGTGTTTACAAAATTTATTCTCTGTATTGCCGTTTAATAAGCTAAACCTTTTAACAATACACAATAAATAATCCATATGGTGGTAACTGGTGACGTTCACATAAGTCTGAATCTTCTTCACTCTTCAGGAATCTTCTCGGTATTCCTGCGGATTACAACAGTGTTGTGGTTGGGACGTTCTCACTACTTCTTTGAATTTCCATCTCTCCCAGTTTCTTTTCCATATTCTTTGGTATTTTCGAAAGGGTTGTAACAATAATTCCTCTCGCTGTCACCTTTATGTTTCAAAATTGCTTTCTGTTCTCTGTCAAGATCTTGGTATTTAACCAGTTTTTCACTATTCTTTACATTCACTCTATGTTATCCCTAGGCATCTAGGCATAAAGTAAAGTATGTGGAGTAGCCTATTGTCGGTATCAGCCAAACAGCGAGGAAGTACATCCCCTTTTCACTAGCACTAGACACCCATCTTCTACCATCAACATCTACCATCAGCTCCCCTCTTTACCGCACAGATTCAAGCTGTGCTACTCATGCGCTGAGTTGGCGGGGCCGGTTTTGAACCCAGAACCTTGTGGTTTCTAGGCGACGAAGCTAAACACAAAACCGGCTGATATGCTGTTAAAATCAATCAATCAATCAATTAATCAAATCGATGAAAATACTAAAGAAATATGTTGGAGTTTAATGAGACTTGTTATCATGTATTTTTAGCAAAGATTTTAAGAGATTTTGAAAACACAAGAAATATATCTAAAATATAATTTTGTGATTCGATTAAATATACTTTATTTTACATGAGACTAAAAGAACGTCATTGCTTAGTTTTTAGTATAATTATTAAAAAATCGGGATATGATTGACTGAAAAAAAAAATATTTTGTCTTGATATTGTAGCAATGAAGAAGTGGACTGTAGATAGTGAGGTAGTGGGAAGATATAAAGCATAAAATCAATAACTTATACTACCGAAAGAAATATGTAATTAGAAGCACATTTATAGATAGGGAGGTTAATTCTTGTGTTTAGGGTGAAGTGTTTACACCAAACATCAATCATCTTAACTTCGTGATTTAATTTCTAGTTGCTGATCCAATCAATCCCGAAAAATCCGAAACTTGCCAAGATGAAAACGAAACCTTACTCCGGGGATTTTTATCAATAGGGTCAAAAAGAAAGAAAGAAAAGAAAACCTCACACACACAGACACACATGTGCGGGCACACACACACACACACACACACACACACACACACGGTTGTTCCAAAAACATTTCGGCAGCCACATACATACACACCCTGAAACACATGGAACACCCAGAAACATTTGTTTTAAAGCACACTTTTACCAGTACAAAGCAGTAAGGCATTTTCAATATATATATATATATATATATATATATATATATGTGTGTGTGTGTGTGTGTGTGTGTGTTTATGTGTGCCTACGTGCGTGTATGTGTGCTTTAATCCATCACACACACGTGCTCACACACGCACACATATATATAGGCAGATAAGATGGCGAGGGGAATATATATATATATAAGTAAAAAGTAAAGTAAAGTCAACGGGGCGGCCTAAAGTCGGTAACAGCCAGTCAGCAAGGGAGTCTATCCCCTTTTCAATAGCGCTAGCATCTGAGGTGGAACGCCACACCTACCATCAGCTCCTTACTTTACCGCACAGATCCCTGTGCTACTCATACGCTACTCATATATATATATATATATATATATATTATATATATATATATATATATATATATAGTGTGAACAAAAATTATTTTTAAGACAATCAGGAATATTTCTTGTTTGTTGTTTAATCTCAACTAGTTTCGACCTTCGGTCATCTTCAGGAGAAAATTTATTATTTGAAGAAATTGTTGATACATTATTAGAAAGGGAGCATTATAGAAGAGTCATAAATGTTCAAGTGTTATAGTGGGTCCAACATGCTGTTAAAATCCGTGTAGGCGAGTGTGTCTGATAGTAGCACGTTCATTCGTTGTGAAGAACCTATATTCCCATCTTTATCTCATATGCCTTTTTTTAACTGAAAGACTACAGACCTTTCCCATGGTTTTATAAAACATGTGGAATAAATATGCCCTATCCTTCAATATTGGCATAACTCATGCCGTTGGCAGTAGCTTTTTTTATTCTGATTTTTTTTCCTTTTCTACTAGAGAGCTCAGTATTCCCTGATTCAGTATTAACCGGTGTGAAAAAACACCAGTTAACTTCAGAAATAAATATATATATATATATATATATATATATATATATATATATATATATATATATATATATATAGAGAGAGAGAGAGAGAGAGAGAGAATTGTTCACTATACTTATGTTAATCTGAAAAAAAGAACACATAAGTGAAGCACACAGTGACGAGTGAACTCAACTGTATTTGAGAAATATTCTTCAAAAAATATTGCTGTCGTATGAGTGTAAGAAAATATAGTTGCACCATTTTTACAAGCTTATGGGATTTCCAGTTTGTTTTGAGATACAGCGTTCGAATTCCTGCGCAGACCGTATTATATATATATATATAGCTCTGCTGATGAGGCCTAATAGGCCGAAATGTACATACAGAGATTGATTTTTCTCGATTTGTTTAGCCATACATTTAATAGGTATTCCCGCCTAATTCATTATTAATTAATTAATTTTCAAAATTAGGTACGACTCCAATTAAGCACTTATTCTCCCAAAAATTATCGGCAAAAAGCCATTCTAAACAAACCTTGTTTACAACTTATCATATCGTCGTGTAATAAAAGTCACTAGAAGAGGAATATTAACCTACTCTAAACAAATCATAAAATCTAAGAAGTTCGTTTAGTGTAGGGGTTATGAGATCGGCCTGTCAGCTTGGCAGTCCGGTTTCAAATCACGCACAGGGCGGTCTTCCGATCTATAGCTCTGCTGATGAGGCCTAATAGGCCGAAATGTACATACAGAGATTGATTTTTCTCGATTTGTTTAGCCATACATTTAATAGGTATTCCCGCCTAATTCATTATTAATTAATTAATTTTCAAAATTTGGTACGACTCCAATTAAGCACTTATTCTCCCAAAAATTATCGGCAAAAAGCCATTCTAAACAAACCTTGTTTACATATATATATATATATATATATATATATATATATATATATATATAGAGAGAGAGAGAGAGAGAGAGAGAGGAAGAGAGAGAGAGAGAGAGAACTACTTGACAGCTAGAGAACCCCTAATATAGGATCATTAAAAAAGAAATCTGAATTGTTTTTTTTAGATTTATAAAAAAGTGTTTCTTTTTTCTTGTGAGGCTTAGGATATTTTGAACGCCCCATATATATATATATATATATATATATATATATATATATATATATATATATATATATTGTAGATCCGCAGCTTACAGTGTTGTTTTGATATTTGAACCGTCGTTTTAAATGTTTGTTTACGTTTTTAATTGTCGAGTCGCCATCTACGTTTATGATAGCATCCGTTCGAAATTTCCGACCTTTGGTTGTGTAATTATTTGTAATTATTTAGTTGCAATAGCTAATTTTTCTCCCAGGCATAAAATACATAATTTATTGCCTGATCTATATTTGCGTGTTTTTATTTTTTAAATTTTTAAATTTAATTTAATCTTTTTTACAATTTCCCACTTTATGATAGGATCTATACCGTATTTATTTTTGATATCCCCGATATATTTAGAGTGAGCTGTACTATGCATATATTTTATATTTGTAAAGCTGGACCTGTGGTTATAAAATCTTTTTTTGAAACTAGCTTGAATTGAACCTAAATATATAATTTATCATTACTTTGCTCATTAATTTGCACACTAGGTTTGTATACGAAACAAACACTCAGGCATTTTTCATTTAGGGGGCCCTTCGTTCCTTTATTATTACAATTGCATGGAAGACTTATGAGAGAGAGAGAGAGAGAGAGAGAGCGAGAGAGAGAGAGAGAGAGAGAGAGAGAGAGAGAGAGAGAGAGAGAGAGAGAGAGAGAGAGAGAGAGGAGGTTAGGCTGTCCTAACAATTAGCAGTGTGGAACATGGGATTAGCTTCAAATTCGGCTGAGACAGGTATAACAATATATATTAGTTATTATCACTACATATATTCATTTTCTCATACATAAACGTGGACATACATAATATATATTATACATTTATCCACATCCAATATGTTCGATAGTGACTCTTTCTACTCCATTTCTCATTATTCTCTAAGCGAGTGTCACATGGTGCTTCCTCGGCATCTCCAATGAATTCATTTTCATATAAACCAACCTAAAATCAATAAGTTATTTTATCTCTGAAAAGCCCAAACTAATCGACCCAGCCACACCACAAACCAACAACACCCACTTAACCCCCATTTCATTCCACTCCCCCCACTTACAAGCATTGTTACACTTTCCGCCCGATCCAACATCGCTTCATATTCAATTTCGTGTTCATTGCAATTCGATATTTTATAGTTTGCTTCCATACACTTGTGTAATTTCATTTCCCACTCAGATTCGCATTAAATTTAGTTAAACGGTAGAGCATCGGTCTGAAGGCTAATATATCAAGGGATGAATGGTTGAGATTTGTAAAGCTCGTCATTGCGTCCTCATTGACAAAAGGGACGCTCATCTTCAGACCTAAATAAATGGCGGTTGCCTTCTATTTTAATTAATACTTTTGCAATTGCTAATTTCATATCTGTTAAACCGAGATTCTGCCGGGTCAAAATTGGCAGCAAGAAACCGACTAAGA
This sequence comes from Doryteuthis pealeii, assembly GCA_023376005.1. Classification (NCBI taxonomy): domain Eukaryota; kingdom Metazoa; phylum Mollusca; class Cephalopoda; order Myopsida; family Loliginidae; genus Doryteuthis; species Doryteuthis pealeii. The sequence continues at coordinate 39,455,650 of CM042139.1, read as the reverse complement.
GCCTTATCCATACTTCGAGATTGTACTATCAGAGGTCACCTACTCCTCCATTATTAGATAAGGGTAGAAAGTTAACAAGTTTAGATTTAAGTACCATAATGCTGAAGTTCATTGCCACGTAAAACAGTAAACTCTTTCATGCACTGAGCTTGAACTACTTGCAATCATTAGAAAAGCATCATCCAGTCTTTGTCAGGGCAAACCTGGTGTTTTACACACAAGGGTTGCATTGTCAATCAATAAAACCATCCCGATGAGCATTGTACCCACTTTATTTTTTGAGTTCAGTTGTGTCAGATTAAACAGCTTCCTTTGAGACCTGGTGTGTTCCGTTAGTGGTTTATTTTCCCACACCCTCTTAGTCAGTCTAGCCATGATGACGTTAGATTTCCCAAGATAACTATAAAGTTAAAATTTATTGCTGATTCTCGACACAAGGTAAATTAATTGCTCCACAACTTTCAGGATGACATTGTCAATTCTGATGGAAAGGGACAGTAGCAATGTCTTTTCAGATTTTATACTAGACTTAAACTGGTTTCAAACATTAGAAAAAGCGGACCATATTACCTTTAGGAACCCCTTTTTGATCTCGATTAAAAAAGGACATGTTTTTCATTTACACCGTCAATATCCAGTTGTTTGTTAGGGGTTAGGGTTAGGGGTTAGGATTAGGGGTTAGTTTTATAATTAAAAAAATCTAAAAATTGTCTGTTAAAACAACCGGATATTGACGGTGTAAATAAAAAACATGTCCTTTCTTAATCGAGATCAAAAAGGGGTGCCTAAAGGTCATATGGTTCGAAAAAGCATTACCCAATCTCTGTAGGGGAAAACCTTCTTAGAAACACAAAGTTTGCATTATTAGTAAATAGTATCTTCCGACTGTATGACACTATAAGCACTTCTATTACTAAATGCACATATTCAATTCAGGCGCAATAATGTATATGCATATAGGTGTGAGCATATATGTATGAGTATGTATGTGTATAAGCATAGCGTATATATATATATATATATATATATATATATATATATATATATATATATATATATACCCTTGGGAAAGGTATGAATCCATATATTCTCCCTCCAGCTATGGATTAAATAGTAGGGCAGACTGGGCCCTTCAGCCTTGGGTAGGTAACCAGTCTAGGAGAAGGATAGCTCTAAATTCAAAATTCCTGGGGTGGGTCGTTGATTAGGTTTGTGGCAACCCTTGATTCACCAATTCTTTCCTATTGACTGTGCCAAAAAGTGTGGATGGTCCAACACAAACCTTCACCACTATAAACAAATCACTGTGGATGTTCATTGTATGAACACTCATATGTCGATCTACGGGAGAGTCCATCATATATATATAAGTTATCGTCTGGAGAAAAGTTTTTGTGAAGATAAGTTTGTCTTTAGGTTTGGCAAGATTAATATAAAAAGAAAACATATTCCATTTAATTTGACATAGGGTTAAACGGTTAGAATAACAAAATCTTATCCCTAACATTTACTAACTTGAATTCACTATTTAATCATAATTTATTTCTAACTAAATTTCAATACTCACACAACAGCAATAATTTAAAATCATTTAATTCATAACTTAAATAAAAAGCATAAGCACAATTTAAAATGTTTTTTTAGCCTTTAAGTTTTAAAAGAAATTTTCTTAATAATTTCCACTCCTAATTATGTTGCCATGACCTTATAGATAATTGTAATGTTCATTAATATTTTTCTTAAAAATCAATTATTTTCCCAAATGATTATTCAATGAAGCCTGTACAGTGCAAAATGTCATATTGAATATATGAACGCACCACCAAATTTATTTTCACGTCATATTTCTTTTCCGTTGTGTCGGATATTTTATCTGTATATTTATTCGCACTCCATTAGTAATGATCTGCAAGAATAGCTTGCTTAATACCATTTTATGGTTCGCGTTCAATGTCAAGTGGCTGTGAAAAGTATGCATTTTTAATCTTCATTATCACGTGATAGGAGACATTTAATGATTATTCATTTATAAGATCAAATCGATATTGGACGAGAGTGCCCAGAATTTAGAATAGATTGGGCAAATCTTATTCGCCTGAGAAGATTTATTGATTAAATATTAGTTTTTCGTTCAAGTGACATTATGTTACCTCCATCTTATATACTATATTCACAAATGTATATACATTAGGATATATTGGTTATGACCCTAAAGTGCATTCTGTGGTGAGACTTCAGTTTCGGAGCTCTGGAGAGTGTGGAGTCGCTCCTTCGTTGCCGTTAGTCCCAGTCTGCTATGATTCAGAGTGGTAGTACCTGTTAGGGTCCCATCTATGGGTCAAATCATTGTTTGGAAATTATTAGTATTAGATTAGAATACTGTTTGAAAATTATTAGTATTGAATTGGAATACTTGAAACCATATATCTGTGTGCAAATCATTTGTATTAAGAATAGCGGCTTGAAGTTAAATTGTTTCCAAATAATCTTTTATTAATAGTCATTTGAAACTATCTACTTACTTGAAATATAGAAAACCATATAATTGTGTACTCATTGAGAGTATTAGATAGGAATACTTAAAACCTTATAACCGTGTTGAAATTATTTGTATTAAAAACAGTTACTTGAAGCTATACTTGTTAAGAAATGATCAACATTATTAGTTAGTTGAAACCATTGTTTGAAAATTATTGATGTTAGATATGAATACTTGAAATCCTATGACAATGTGCAAACAAATGATTATTATTAGATAAGAATAGTTACTTGAAACCATGTAATTGTGTACAAATTAGTATTAGATATGAATAGCTGAAACAATATAACTGTGTTCAAATTATTTGTATTAAGAATAGTTTCATGAAGCTGTAATTGTTTACAAATGATTAAGATTATTAGTTACTTGAAATAATATATTTGCTTGCAAAAAAGAAGACTGACTTCAGTATCAAATAACCCATCAAGGGTTGACATGCCTTAAAATCGACCAGCCAACCAGCCAACCAACCAACATTGTATTATACTAGCAAAAATATGCACCCTTCGGATGCAAGTATTTAACTCTTAATGTAATAAAATATTGTATTAAATTAGAAAGATTAACATATTTAAAAACAACTGCAGGATGATAGATTAACAAAAGAATTTCATACTAAATATCTTAAATTTAAATTATATCAATAAATGTAAAAAAAGACGTTTATCAAAGAGATAAATTTATTAAGTAAAATTAATTAATCGGCGGCGGAGTGGCCTATTGTCGGTATCAGCCGGATAGCGAGGGATTCTATTCTCTTTTCACTAGCGCTAGACCAGGGGCATTGGTTTTGCGTCTGAGGTGGAGCGTCAAACCTACCAGTTTACCGCACAGATCTAAGGTATCCACCGATATTAAACCCAGAACCTTGTGATTCCGAGGTGTATGCTCTACTGACTGAGCTAAACCCGCCCTTACAAGTAATATTCAAAACAAAATACCGTCCATAAAAGAATACAAACTTCTGTGTAAGAAGTGAAAGTATTGCTTGTTGATATTTTTTTTTCATTGATAGATTTATTTATCAATTTTTTTATCAGTTTATTTTTTAATCAATTTATTACGTAATCATTTAAAGAAATAAATAAACATTGTAATCAATTTAGTATTTTTGATTAACATTTATTTTACTACAAAGACAGTCAAAAGATGTCCTATTCTCAGACTGAAAGAATAAAATTGCACTTATTTCTTTTTGTTAATGGGTTTCTTTTAAGTTTTATTGATGTGATTTTTGTTTATATTTATCAAAATAAAACAAAGCAATAAAAAATCAATAAAACCAAACAAATATTTATTAAAATCAATATTTCAAGTTCAATTAATTAGCCTTTCCGTTCACATTGCAAACCGCTATTTTGTTGTATGTATAAATACAATTGCATTTTATTCGTATTTAGATAAAGTCAACAGAATTAATTATGTAAAGCAATTTTCTTAATGAAGCAAGAATACAATCATGGTGAATTTGATGTTAATAATTAAGGGGATTGTGACGCCAGTGATGACGTAGTTTCGGTTACAAACATGCACACAATATTCATTATAATAAGATACAAAACTTTGCGGACATCAAAACAACTTATCCTATAATCTTGGAAATCAAAATATGCTGGTTCATTTATGAAATTTCTCTCTTCTCCAAGAAACCATCAAACGCGCTTTTTCAACTTCGGCCAACTATAAATATTTTTTTTACAACATGAGTGCTCCATAAATCTTTCCGTGTGCCAAATTTGATTGCGTTCAATAAATTTCTACCCCATTCCTTGAGTTAGTATGTTCACAAGGGAATGGATAAATTTGCACCGGTCAATGGTAAATATAATTATCTTCTTACATTTTATCTTTTAAAAAAAAGCAACACCTCCACCCCCCAAAAAAAAACAGGACCATATTACCTTTAGGCACCCCTTTTTGATCTCGATTAAGAAAGGACATGTTTTTCATTTACACCGTCAATATCCGGTTGTTTGTTAGGGGTTAGGGTTAGGGTTAGTTTTATAATTTAAAAAAATCTAAAAATTGTCTGTTAAAACAACCAGATATTGACAGTGTAAATAAAAAACATGTCCTTTATTAATCGAGATCAAAAAGGGGTGCCTAAAAGTCATATGGTCCACAAAACAAAACAAAAACAATAAACAAAAACAAAATAAGCTATACACCCCAATAGTAGGCGTTACTATTAAATTCGATCGTTAGCCATATATATAGCGTTATAGGTATTCAATATTTGCTATATTATCATATATATATGTTTGTGCGTCGATACATACAGATAATTATGTTCTACATTTTACACTTGTGCAATTCATGGGCCAAAGTCGAAAGCAATTAAGCGGCAATATTTTGGTTCATTGCCTGTTTTATTAAGCGATTTTATTCTAGTTGGATTCACGCGAGAACGCGTCTCTAATTGCTGTATTTACAGCGGGAACAGCACCGGCAAACGGGAGATGAGGAGGAGAAGGATGAGGATGAAGAAGAAAAGGTGGAGTAGGAGGCACAGACGCTGGTATTAGCTATCGGGCCAGTGTTGGCACCTTCTGGACACGCCTGACTTGTGTTTAGACTTGTGACTGTAAACGAATGCAGTTGAGTGGCTAGTGGGAAAAAGCAGGAAATTAATATCAAGCTTTTAAAAAAAGAATTAAAGGTAAAAAAAAAGAAAAAGAAAAAGATGGATGATAAAAATGAAAGAGAAGGGAAGAGAGAAAAATATTGAAAACAGAGAAGAATATAAACAGAGAGATGCATAGATAGATAGATAGATAGATAGATAGAAGGGGAAGAATAACTACGGCCACATTAAAAAAACATTGGTTTTCCTTTGATCAGCGAAGTTAAGCAAAATTGAATGAAGTTGAATCATTACTTAGATGAGTGGCCGCTTAGTAATATCGGGGTAATGTAAGCAGCGAGTAGTCTCGTGCCATACTTATTAAAACTTAGTAAACAATAAATCACATAGGATTTAAGCCGTGATTAGTAGTCTAATAGAATAGTAGTGACCATTTTCATGATCATTGACTTCATGATCTTCTATCTCTCTATCTATCTATCTACAATATCACCATAAACAAGTGCACCTCTATTAATTGTTTTTATATGCAGCTTGGTATCATACCCAGGACACGCTTTTTGTCTCATCCCTCTGTAATGGATGCAGTCGGTATATTATAAAATGTGTGTGTGTACGTGTGTGTGTGTGTGCATGTGTGTGTGCGTGTGTGTGTGTGTGTGTGTGTGTGTGCGTGCATGGGGCTATGTTATGGTTCGTTGGTGCTTGTATCTTGTCCCCAATAAAGCTGGTTCTTTGTTCTTGTGGACTGGTACGCTGAAATGGAACTTAGGAACGAAAAGGTACGAGAAAGGAAAGAGACAAAGGCAGAAGGTGGCTTTATAACTTAGGCTTTATTGACCAGGTCATAGTGGCCTGTTGCGAGGGAAAATCTCCCTGGCTCATAGGACCAACTAGACCCAATTACGGCCTCAGTTCGAATGGCCGAGGTATCCTTTTTGGGGTAGGGAGTCAGTTCTTTTTGTCGGATATGCGCAGATGGTATTTCCGGTGAATCTAAACTTTCAAAATGAATACCATTACTATTACTTGTGTCCTGGGTATGATACTTAACTGTATTTGATGGTGAGGCTCCAGTTGTGGAGATCTGGGGGAGTGTGGAGTACTCCTTTACTGCCATTACTTCCAGGTCCACTGTGACCCATAGTTGTAGTATCTGTTAGGGTCCCATCTAAGGATCAAGTAGGTCTATTAAAAGACCTTTTAAGAAAAAATTATAAAAAAATGTGTTACAATTTTATGGGCCATCCTTTAGGCGTCAAGCTTGTCCAGCGGAAATCCTTGGTAAAGAATCATTTGGTTGTTCCTTGGTGCTCCTCAGTATTGCAAGTCCTTCGTCAATGATTGCAAATGGACATCTCTCCGTACCAGTGATTAAGTAGTCAACCAACTACGCATTATGGCTGTTGATTGGCTGAGGTTTAAACCACGTGACCTCGCTTAGTCTATAAATTTAAGTGGTGTATTGTAGCGCACCTTATATATCGAAATATCCCAAACAAAATGTCAATATGAATGTACAATGAATGTGATTCCATAATATTTAGGCATAAAGTAATCCTCTACGGGTTGACATTAAAATAAATCAATCTATCAATTAATCAATCAATCATTATTATAACTAGTTAGTAAAACAATGATGTCGCAGAGTAACAAAGAGAAACGGGTGATAAAATGACAAAATAATCATGCTCTACTTACCCGTTGACACTTCGGTGGGTGAAGGGACAAAGATGATATCCATGTAAAGATCTCGTGGTGTGGGATGCAAGTTCAAGTCTTGTCAGAAGCTATTTTATTTCTGATTTTCACGTTGTTTGCTCCCTCAATCAAAGATCACATCGACTCAGAATGTTGAGATAAAAAGCAGCAATAAAAAGATGGAGTAAAATGCAACTCATTGTGGAGTCGAAGAGGTAACGAATAAAACGTTGAGGAATTAAAGAGATGACAAAAAAAGATATTTATTGATCATCACAGGCAATATTCATTTATAGAGCGCGGGAAAACAGACACAAGCGTAAAGATAATGTAACATTTTAAGCAAAGTTACGAAAATCTCTTTGGTGGCTGGGGACACGAGCGAGACAAGCGTAGTGTGGATTGAAAGTGACTGAGCCATTCAAAGGTACGAAAAGAGCTGGTCCCGACTATAACGAAGAATTTACCTCGCATTGTGTCCATTATCCGTTTCCACATACACAACACGGTTGGGTGTCCATCGAGGTTTAATGGTTCGCAAGCTCACTGGATACCTCACGCTTGCGACCTTGTATCATATCCTACCCGTGGCGAACGGTTTCAGAAACTGAACGGAGGGAATAAAAAAATAGGTTACATTTGAGACGAGTTTCTTCTTCCCCATCATATCCCCAGCCGTCACTAACATAGCAGTTCGTCGGTGATTATTCTACAATAACGTTCAAATAAAGGTTTTGCTTTGCTTTAAAGTGAAAAGGTTTGTTATTTTATCCAAGATATTGTAAAAATAACAAACAAAAATTAAAACTAAAAACAGATTAAAAAAAAGCAAAGACAAAACAAAACAAAAACATAAATTAGAATATTATTTATACACCATTGTGTAAATGTTTTTTGTGGCTTTCCTACGGTTTCATCAAAATTCCAAGTAAGGTTTGTGCTGTTAACAAAACGTGTTAGGAAAATAAAAGATCACATATGTTCCTCGGATCTGACGAAAGAGAACTGTGTATTATAACGTTTTATAATCGGGAGAATGCTCACCTATTTCAAAGAACCCTTAAAGCCATAACTTCCCTCAACGGAGTGAATTGAAAGGAAGGAAAAAGGCGAAAATTCGATGAAAGAGAACAAAAGCAAACCCAATGTTTCATGCTTCCGTTCACTTTGGGGGATCAGACGACAGCATTGTGCATTGATAAAAGGACTTTGAAAGTGCAGTGTGAAAAAAAAAGGTCATTTATTTTCTGACCAGTTCACCACAAGGGAGACTAATCTTTTCATGCTCTTTCTGTGCGGATAATGATAACAGCCATGATCAAAATGTCGGTGTGATGCTAAAACGTAAAAGTTCCGTGCTGAGAGCGAACAAACCGGAACTAATTAAAGCAGTACAAAATAAACAATTTTCGTCGGTTTAACAGAGATTTGCTTCGGACTGAAAACTTGAAAATCTGTTAGTGTTTTCAAATTTCTTCTATAAAAAAAAACTTTGATAAATCATGTTTTCTATCACCATTCCTATGGATAGATACAGTATCGCACTAAAATAAATTGATTTTATTCTAAACGAAAGATCATCATCATCATCATCATCATCATCATCATCTCGAGCTGACGACAGATTCCCATGGCACTCTCTCGCCAATCGTTTCTATCGGTCATCGCTTCTGTCAGGTCTTTTACACGGCATCTAGAATTCGTGCAGAGCTGATTGATCTAGGTTTTTGCTGGTCAGCCTACACTGGTGTATTCATGTGTAGGTATCCATAGGAGAACGTCTCATGAGTTCGTCCTCGCTTCTCATGCAGTGTACAGCATGTCTTGTTCGTCTTACTTGAATGGTTTGTGTGATAGACGTAAGTGGCCGTGCAGCTTTTATGTAGGGTGCTGCTTCCAAGATTTGTTCAAGACAGTATGCAGCGTCCTTTTGTGGTTCCAATATAGTTTTTTCTCAAGGTATTTCTTTAGAGTCTAAGTAGTGCAGCCATGCCAAAATAGTATAATATTTAGTATGCAATCAAAATGGATATTATTAACTATTCTATATTGACAAACACTACATCACTACAGAAATAGTAATACAAATATATATGATAGTCTAAAATTAAGCATACTCTTTGTATATTTTTAAACAATTTAATTTTTGACAACGGGGGTGTTCTAATTGTATTTTTGGATGTTTCAATGCTGTAGAGTTTGGTAATAAATAATACCTGAGAATTTCCTTTTTAGACTGGTTGCTTAACCAAAGCTAAATAACCCAGTTTTCCATACTATCTAGCCATATCTAGTGGGTAGAATACGAGGATTCATGTCTTTCCCACGAGTACTAATCCGAAGAGAAATGCAAACAGTTTCGTCATTCGGATCGCCGATTCCGTTTCCTACCGTTACGCTATATACTACTTCCCATATATATATATATATATATATATATATAGTTCAATGAGAAATCAAAACAAATAAAAGTTTTTGTTTTTATTTATTTAATTACGGGAACGGTATTACAACCAGCGGTTTCTTGCTTAGAGCATTCATCGGGTAATACGAAAAGTTCCTTTAAAAATGACAGAAATTTTGTAAATGGTCAAATGTGTGCGTTTTTTTTAACTGTATTCTCGTGTTTGCGTGTTTACGTGATGCGGAATGTTTTTTTTTCTTCTACGTGTGCGTATTTTTGTTTGTGCGTATGTGTATGATGTCATGCGTGTGCGCGTGGGAATGTATGAAGGCTGTGATGATATAATTGTCTCCACGCGCGTGTGTGCGTATAAATATGCGTATTTGTGTTTGGTATTCTTGGTTACGTATGTTATGTGCAAATTAATATAATGTATTTTTTAAATGTATTTTTAAAATTGTGCTGTAAATAATAATGAACATGTTATTTATTGCGTTGGTGGTGCAATGTGGACGTTACATTTGTATGATATATATGTATATAGGTAGAGAGAAAGATACTTACAGTTTGGCGGATCTGTTGTAGTGTTTACAAATATATTATACTATATATATATATATATATATATATATATATATATATATATATATATATATATATATATATATATATATATATATATATATATATATATATAATTGGGTAGAAGAGGTGTGTGTGGGTTATGTATATGGATCGAAGTGTGATAGCAGGTGTTTATTTTCATGTCGGCATTTTGATAGGATTTCCGATCTTTTGTTTAGTAGGGTCTGTTGTGATGGATGAGTAATAATATAAAGTTTTTCTTGGAGACAAAGAAGGCATCTTTTAGATGTTTTGCTGTAAGCGGGTGCAACTTTCAGAATCTCCCAGCTCACATCTGGCGAAATGTCCATATCTTTCAAGTTCCATATATGTGTGGATAGTGTTGTTTGTGTAGAATATTTTCTGTTCGAAAATGAAAGTCTATGGTTGTAAATTCTTTGTTTCAGGGTTCCTTCCGTTGCTCCTATGTATTGTTTGATGGAGGTGTCTGTTTTCACAGTAGCTCTGTACAACACATTTTTCTGGAGACAGTTTCCATGTAGAGGGCACGAACTCTTGTCCCTACAGTTGCATTGGTTGTTACTTCGCGTGGTGTTTTGTTGGTTTTCCAACTTTTTATTATGGCTTTTCATGATTTGGGCTATATTCCTTGTGCAACTGTAGCTGATTTTTAAGGTGTTTTTGTTAAAAATTTTGGCTAGAGGGCTGTGTATTGGAAAGTGTTTTGTTGATGAGTTTTAGAAAATCTTTACCAATGTTGGATGTTACACATTTGTTGTATGGTGGGTTGAACCAGATGATATTTCTTTGTCTGTGTCTTGTTTTGTTTATTGGTGGCGTGTATTCTAATTTTGCTTATAACCACTGGTTTTTAATGCATTGTCGTATATATTTTTGTTGAAGATGCTGATGCTAGAGGAGTTGTCAGATAGCCTGCGGCTAATTGATTTCGGTATTTGTTTGATTATGGATGGTGGGTGGTTTGAAGAGGTTTGTATGTAGAGAGGTGTGTCGTTTTCTTTCTTGTAAGGTTCGAATATTCCTTTTTCTAGATTTAGGGTTACGTCTAAAAAATTTACTATTTTTAGGTTTATGTCTATTTTGATTTTAAATCCTAGTGATTTTAGTATGCTGATTATGTTTTTTTCTATATTTATCTAGTGCGGGGCCATTGGGATTTTTTATCATAATTAAGCCGTCGTCCCTGTACAGGCCCATGTCTCTCTTGTCGATTATGTGGGATAGCTGGAAGAGTATTAGAATGCCAACCAACTCACACACTTCTGCTCCGTCAAAACTACTCATGGTCACGTCGAATAACAATGAATTTTGTTTTTTTATCCATGGAGTGTTATTATGGAAGAGTAGTGATTTGCGGCAGTGTTTTATCACTTTGATGTTATTCTGCGATATTTTTTACGTGTTTGGTTGCCAATTCTAATGCCTTATTTAGTGTGTCTTCTGTGATGGAGGGGTAAAAATCTGTAATGTCAAATTGGATGAAGGCTGCATTGTTTTTGTTCGTTATTGTTGTAAACCAGTTTGTGACGGCCTTGGTGTTTTTCCACTGATTGATATGTAGTTTCTCCTTGAGTTGTGTATTTATATTGTCTAGAGTGAGTTTACTTATCTTTCCTATTTCTGGTTTTGTGGGGTTTATTAGTCGGTATGTAGTTTTTTTTTTGAAGTCTGGTTTGTGATCCTTGATTGTTAGGAATGCTTGTTGTTCCGCCATTGAGTTTATTTTTCCGTCTATATTTAACTTGCCTGCTATTTCTTTGGCTTCCTTGTTTATATCATTGGTTATGTTTCCAGAGGCTTTTTTATATGTTTGCGTTATGTTGTTTGTTGTTATTTTTTTGTAGTTGTTGAAGTTTGTTTTGTATATGTTGGTTGTTTTATCTGCAAATATGTATATTTTATTTGAGTTGCGTATATTTTTCGCATCTTTTGTGATTTTTTTCTGGAAATGATTTAGATGTTTAGTAAATTTAATGTTCTTGACCATATCAATGAGATCATTTTCAAAAGATTGCATATCCTTGCATATTGGAGGGCATTTCTTGGATTTTAGGTTGAAATTATCAATAGAGTCGGTGTTGTCAATGCCTTTAAGAAAGAAGTGTGCTTTACATCTCATTCTCTTTAAAAGATATATATATATATATATATATATATATATATATTATATATATACATGAGAGGTATCCAAAACTTGGTAGTAAGGGATGATTCTGTGATTTCTAAGATACACTGTATTATTATTGTATGGTCCAGTATGTATAAATACAGTGAATCTTTAAATCACCAAAAAGAGCTCAAAAATTCAACTCATAGTTTAATTTTCTCTGACTACCATCCCCCTAAGAAACCAGACCTTGAAGAGTATCCTTTTTTCTCATTTGATTTCCTGTCACCATGGTGACAGTCTTACAATGTAAATTTTTTTTTTTTTAATATTTTTTTTATTTTAAATATTTTAATTTTTTTGAGAAGTAAATTTTTCAGTTATGAAATTCAAATTATCTTGATCTACCATCTGATGAGACGAAAATTTTGGGGAGCTATATTAAATCAACTTAAATTTATAAAGGCCCCAATTTTGGTCGAAATAAATTTATTATGGAACTACGGTGTTGAGTTTTTCCTTCCTTTCTAATATATATATATATATATATATATATATATATATATATATATATATATATGTATATATATATATATATATATATATATATATATATATATATATATATATATATACCTTAGTTCAGATTTAGTCTCCTTTTTAATAATTTGAAGATTTCATATCCGGTCTTGTTGATATGATTTTCCCGTCTGATTTTTTTTTTCAAATTTCTTTTTCTGCGTTTGTTAAATACGCTAGCTCACGGGCCCATGCACACTTGCAATTTTATGGTTTGCTTGTGTTTATCTTGTTTGTGACGTTGCCCTTTTTTTACTTGTGAATATGGATGTTCTATCTTCATGGATCTTATGTATTTTATGCTCCGATTGTCGGGATTTTGTATGTGTATATTTGTGTACTTAATTCGTTTTATGTTTTTTTTTATATAAGTCTAAAATCATTTGCATGTTTACATTTAAATATAATTTTATTTCTTTTATTTGATTTTTCTTCCGGTTTTTGAATTTTTATAGCTATTTTTTTTCTTCCAGGGAAAGATGGCATTTATTTTTGAATCCTGTTGGTGTTGTTGAGTTTTTACAAAATTATTTGTCATTTTATTTGTGGGTTTTGATTTTTTCTTTTAGTTTCCGGAAAAAAACTGCATCATCAGAAACAAGATAAACACGCACAAACCATAAAATTTCTTAAAATTGCCTGTGAACGCGTGTACGTGAGCTGGCATACTTAACAAACGCGTAAAATAAATTTGACCTCCCCATCAAAAACAATTGGTGTGTGTGTGTGTGAGTGTGTGTGTGTGTGTGTCTCTGTGTGTATGCATATTGTATGTGTATATGCATGTGTGTGCGGAAGATTCAATTGTTGTATATAGTTTTTGCTTATTTACATTTATGTTACAGAACATATTTAAAAGTGATAATAAAACTGTATTTCATCTTTATTCAAATTTAATTTTAGTGTCACTTTTGATTGGGTTTAATATTTCGAGTAAAATAAATTTCATTTCAAAAGTTTTATAAAAATTTATAATAGGGAACAGTCATAAGAATTAATCTTGAACACACAGATAATCGATATAAAATGACTAGATTTCATGGATTATATGGATTGAAATTCATTAGTTCTCTAATAAAATTCAATGATAGTATAGGGAATGAAGAGACACAACTGTTTCGAAGTATAGATGGAGACTTTATTGATTAGATCGTTAACTCTAGACGCCAGAGTCCAGACGCCAAGAATTTTTATTTATTTTATTTAACTTAATTTTATTTAGTTTATTTTTAAATCCCCGTAATACATCCCCACCCAAATAGCGGAGCTACGGTAAGGATGCATCAGTGAGTTTTTTTAAGGTGTGTGTTCGAAAGAAGGCAAATATAGCTTTATTACTCAAGTCATAGTGTCTTGTAGCGATGGAATTTCTCACTGGCTAAAAGGACCAACTATACCTCTGTAGGGATGTGTATGTAAGAAGGCAGAGGTGGCTTTATTACTCAGGCTTTATTTTAATGAGGTCATAGTGGCCTGTAGCGAGGGAATTTCCCCCTGGCTAGAAAGGACCAACTATACCTCTGTAGGGTTGTTTATGCGGAAAGTCAATTTCGTATGTATATGGAAAGTCAATTTTGTATGTATGTGGAAAGTCAATTTTGTATGTATGGGGAAAGTAAAAAGTGTGTGTTATTTTTTTTTTGTTTTGTTTCGGAGAAGGGCTCGTTCGTTTGTTGGTTGCTTAGGGTTTTTTTTTTGGTGTCGGGTAATTCCTTTCGTTTGATTATTTCTTTGGATATTTCTTTTCTTTGGTGCAAACGAATCCTTTAACGAAACAAGAGGGTTTTGTCCTTGACAATTAATGTTTTTTTTAATGTGTGTGTGTGTGTGTGTGTGTGTGTGTGTGTGTGTGTGTGTGTGTTTGGTCAGGTCGTCACAACGGAGAATTATGGCTGAAATTTTCATTTAATCATTTACTCGCGTTTCGCGTGGGGACGAATTTAAAACAAAGCTTTTTTTTTAATAATCTTCTGTCGTTTTTTGGTGCAAACTTTAGTATGGATACAAAAGAGACATGCTTACTTGACCTTTTTTGTTATTAATATTTAATTCTATTTTTTAAATTAAATCGCCTGCCAGGCTGGTGTCTCTTTTAGACAGCAACATTCCATTTTCTCCCGTATCGGAACTATGTCCAATTGTAGCATAATGGCGCGCCCTACCCGGGAACACCATATTTGTGGCCTTGTGCCAGACAGAGAAACCTTAATAGGATGTAGCATGATTCTTAGACCTTACGGGAGTGGGCAAGAAAGAGGGTAATGTAATTCTCATTATCACCTGTGAGTCGATTCGTAGCCAGGAAGTCTAGGATTTTGCTATTAAAATTTATTTTAATCGGTTTGTCAGAAGAAAGGATGGTTGAACCGTTGACCTCTTAAGTGACACGTGCAATTTGGTAAAACAGTTAGAACATTCGAAAAGTTCCATATAGATTTCTATATAATGGGGGAACCTTAGATTTTGCGACAGTTGGTCTGGGGCAGTGGAGTGGGTCGGAAGTCGGTTGACGGAACTTGCCGAGAGCAGTCGGGGTTGGCAGTTTGGGGGAGAGTTAGTCATAGGCGGGTGACTGAAAAACATGTGTTAAAGAAATCGACCCTCTCTCTCTCTCAATAACTTGCATTAAGTGAATAAATTGATGAAAAGCAAGAAGTACTGTCCTCATCTTTATTTTACTACGCCAAGGAAATACTACGAGTTCTTTTATGAATGAGATTACCCTGCACAAAGATGCCCCGTGGAGATAGGAAGTTAATTGACCGCAACGAAGAACCACTTGTCTTGTAAGGTGATATCTTTCCCTGACCACGCGAAGAAGTGTGGAAGAATTTTGGGTCGACCAACAAAAAGGACTACTAGATTCTGTGAGTGTTGAAGTTTACATGCCTTGTAAGCGTCTAGCGACTACTGAATAACTTTTAATAGTGCCGTGCATTTTGAGGCACTGTGAGACACGGTAAAACGCCAATTATGTTACACAATTATAGTAGGTTCATTTTTGTTTTTGATAAATTTTTTTTGTCGGGTAAGGTGAATGCGTGTTCGGAGTCTCGCTAGTAGTGGTTGAAGTGAGTGGGTAGAAATGTAAATAGTAAGTAACATGAGTTCATTCAATTTTTTTTATTAAAAAAAAAATTATTTATTTATTTATTTTTTCATTTTTAAAATTATTTTTGGTGAATGTGGAAAAAATATAAAATTTTTATTTACTCACAATTTCCTTTTATATATATATATATATATTATATATATATATATATATATATATATATTATGAATGTGGAAAAAATATGTTGCTTGTTTTTTTTGTTTTTTGTTGTTGTCGGTAAGCACTACGTAATTTATATTTTGTCTCCTTTCTTCTTTCTTTCTTTTCTTCTTCTTTTTGTTCCTGTTTGTAGTGGTGGTGCGGCTTCCATCATGTGATATTTTGATAATTAAATCTGCAATGAACCTTTAAGTTCTATTTTTTAATTATTTTTTTAATATAAATCACGTCGGTAGATCACCAATTTATGGGGTTTATATATATATATATATATATATATATATATATATATATATATATATATCGACCTATATATAAAAACTGGAAATATACGATTTTAATACCAACCAACACCCACCTCATATATAGGAATAGTTAGATTCATACGTTTCGCAATGGTATAAAAGCACTATGTGAAATGCAAACAGCCTTATCCAGGATTTAAACTACGGCCACCGTCTCCGATAACCATTACCCACTGAGCGCCCCAGGTGAAATTAAATATAATTAACAGCAATTAAAGATTTAATGAATTAAATTGACCTCCAAAATGTCAACTGAATTTTTTCGAATGTTTATTTAATTATTATTCAATTATTAATTTAATTATTAATTGCAGATTTCATATAACAAATCCGAATTATACTATTTGGATTATTAAATTATTTATGCTAATGTCATCTTTCAAGAATTATAATATACAGGGTGTCTCAGAAAAATTGATACTCGTTTGAAATCTCAAAATTTAACAGCATGTATAGAAATAACTCAGATTTCAATGTTTAATGTTTTTTGTTCTTTTTAGTTATAGAAATGATATTCATAAGAAAGGAAAGGGTGTTTAAACATAGAATTTTGTGTTGTTTCTACACACGCTATACAAATCTGGAATCATTTAAATGAGAATGGGTCAAGTTATTAGATTACAAGATTATATTAATTTTTCTGAAATACCTTATACATGTCAAATGTTATCAAATTTTTTGAAGCACCCAGTAGAATGAATTCAATTAACAGAATTAAAAAATAAAAACAAATAATAATGTGCGCAAACAAATATCTAAAGACGCTCGGCTTATTGGTCCATTTTCTCTTTTACAAAATTAGTTAGAGCTGAACACCCTGCGTATGTTTGACTATAGTCAGTACCTAAATTTCCTCAATATTTCCTCGGAAATTGCCATATAATTTTTATCATGGAAAAAGCTTTTTCCAAATTGAATTTTGCGTATAAGATTTTTTGGTTTGTATTTCAAAAGACAAGTCACAACCATTAAACTGTTTAAGCCAGTTTTTAGTAATTACCAAATTATCAAAGTGAAAGAAATATTCTGAATTTAAGATCAGAGATTGTTTTAATTGTTGGCAGTCAGTCTAGTTAAAGTTCTCAATTGTAAATATCAAAATGAGTCTTAAAATAAGTTGAAAGATTTTATTAATGAAATAAATAAAATTGTCCATGATTTTAAGAAAAAAGAATTTGCTTGAAACGAAGGCAAAATATTACATTCAAAACCTTGTAAGTCATTAAATAGAGAGAAAAAACAAAAAACAAAAACAAAAAAAAAAACAAAAAAAAAATAAACATCAATGTTTTTTCAAAAGGTAGATGTCTAGATGATAATATTCACACTAGTGGAGTGCATCAAATATATTTTCATTTTCCTTTAAGCAACTGAGAGTTCATGAAAAACATCTGAGCGTTTGTATGTTTTTGAAAACTTATATAATGTTCTCCAGCAGTGCCTAGTATGTCTTGCTCATCTTACTGAATTGTGAGATGGGGGTGGGTGGTTAAGTGGCTGACAGTTGCTGGTTTTTTAGGGAGTTGCTTCCAGGATTTGTTTAAAACAGCATCCAGCATCCTTGTGTAGTTTTCATTTAGCTTCTTCTCCAGGCATTTTTATTAAAGTCCAAGTGGTGCAATCATACAATAGTACTAACCTGGCTACAGCTTGGAAGAATTCCCGTTTTATTTTATCAGAAAACTAAAGAAGTAAGGACGAACTCATAAGTGACGTTCCCCCATGAACTCCTACACAGGGACACACCAGTGTTGGCCGACCAGAAAAAAATTTACATTGATCAGTTCTGTGATGACATTGAATGCCATCTAGATGACTTATCAAGAGCAATGACCGATGAAGATGGATGGTGAGAGAATCAAGGGATTCTGTGCACGCCTTCATGAGGATGATGATGATGATGATGATATAATGTTTTCTTTTTTTTTCTATATGCATTAGCACTGGCAGGATGCGATATAAGGTCAATTTTTAAGAGGAGTTTAATATTTTTGAATTTCCTTCTCCTTGACCGGTTACCATACTTAGGTTAAAGAGACCATTCTACCTTACTATTTACCCGTAGTTGGGGGGGGGGGTTAGAGAATAGTTGGATTCATTAGTTTCTCAATAGTATAAAAGTGCTAGGTGAAATACAAACAGTCTTATCCAGGATTTAAACTACGGCTACCGTGTCCGATAACAATTACCCAACGAGCGCCACTATAAGGTATCTTTCAATAATATTAACTGTTGTTAGCTGATAAATTTTCAGGTATCAGCAGCTCATGTAGTATTTCAAAGCATCATAATTAACAAGACAGAGAGCGAGGATAATCCATTTCTAGGTTGTATCTCAAAGATCAAGTCAACACCATTAAAATGCTCAAAACAATCTTGAGGTATAAAGTAAGGCATTATTTAATTTTGTTTCGGCAAAAAATTATTCTCAAAATTACAAAATTTTAAAAGTTTTTAGCAAAGAATTCAATTCATATTGTGGGTATAATGTTAAAGTAAGCATTTACTTTGTGTGTTATATAATGTCCACCATTTATCATTTCTCTTGAGGGAAAGTCTGGAGTTTTGACAGACGGGTGCAATTAAAGTTGATTTAGAAGGTTAAAGTCCACTTACAAGATTCAAGTGTTCATTATGATAAATATAAATTCGTAAAGTATTCCTGTATTATACATTTGAAACAAATAATACACTAAAGTAACTAAATAAAGTTATTAAAGAAATTAGTACTCAATAATTTTCAGAGGGAAAGCAAGGCGTGCCTTGTGTTTCAGGAATACATGCCACTGATACACACACACACACACACACACACACACACACACACACACACACACACACACACACACACACATATATATATATATATATATATATATATGTGTGTGTGTATTTGGACAGCATTCTTTCATTTATACATGTGGAATTAAACAAAAGGCAGGTCTCCTGTTTAACGATTTTATTGGTGATCTTTTCAAGCATTCTGGCCAAAGTAGTCGGGATATGAACTTCGGTGGACTAATCCACGAATTACATTCAAATATAAAAAAGAAAGCTTGAAAAGATCACCAATAAAATTTAAACAGGAGACCTACCTTTTGTTTAATTCCACACACACACACACACACACACACACACACACCACACACATATATATATATTATATATATATATATATATATAGGGGAGTGTAAGTTTTTGTCTTTATCAGCAAAAATTGAAATGTACACTACTCGTAATAATATAGACCACGTGCTTGTATTATTAGAGTTCAGTTTGAATTAAACTAAATTAGAATATTTTAAAGCTTTTGTGTGTACAAAAACTTTGCTACGAATTGCCATTTTTGCTGTGTCACGTAAGTTACAAATCGGAGCATTATGATTCATTTATACAAGTATATCTATCTATCTATCTATCTATCTATCTATCTATCTATCTCCTATATTCACACACACATAATGAGAAACCTATAGACACACGAACGCACATACGCATACATATACATGCACTTAGACGGACAGACAGGCTCACTTTCTCACCTCCCGTTTTATTTTGAAAAGATATCCATCACTATTGAGACAGCACCTTTTCCATCCTAATGTCCTAATGAAGGCTTGATAAAAACAAAAACGTTTTAACGTCGACTTCATTTTAAATACATTTAGCTTTTTGGAATACTTTGTTTTTTTCTATTTCATACTATCGGATCTATTTCAATATCTTCCTCTCATATTTGTGTACGTATATCTATCAATCAATCAATCAATCAATCTATCTATCTATCTATCTATCTATCTATCGATCGATCGATCCTACATTCACACTCATATATAATGGTAAACACACACACACACACACACACACACACACACACACACACACACACACACATATACACGCGCACAAACGCACACATATAGGCGCACAAATATATGTTTACTTTCTTACTGACTTACTTTTCTAATTACTCAATCCTGTAAATCATAGACGTTACACTTGTGAATAAGTTGAAGCATTAACGTAATGTCTAATAAATGATATCCCCAACTTTCGCACTTCCCATAACATCAAACAAACAAATACATAAATTACCACCATTCATATTTCCTGTCCAGGATCTCTTTTATACTTGTTTTTATATTTCTAATTATTTTTTCTTCACAGCTTTCATTCATTACCCAATCATTTGCCTTTCGCCCACCAATTTCTCTTTGCACCTTAGCTTATTGAATACATGCTGCTATTATTATGATGACGACGACGGCGTCCGCCGCCATTTTCGATTTTTTTAAATTACTTTTTTTGTTTGTTCACATTTTTCTTATTCATTCGGATGTAATAACCAACACTTTTTTGTATATGTTCACGCGTTTACATTTCCGCCATCTTTTCTGGCTGGTATCGTGCCACATTTTTTAATATGTTTTTTTTTTTATAGCTATTAAACATTTTTCTTTTTTGGATTTCTATCCAAGTATAGTTATTTATACATGCTATTCATAGTATGCGCATGCGCGTTTCTATTTCCTGTCCTTTTTCCGGCTACCCTACAATTCTGCACATTTCAAGCGGAAATAAATCATCTATTGTGTATAAGTAATTCATCTACAAGGATTTTCTAAACTAATTAATTTGTGCATTTTTCGCTTTTATTAATGAGATTGGTGATAGCTATTACGATGGCAACTTTTATTAGTTATAATCATAGTGTTTACAATAGTATTTTTAATAATGCCGTAAAAGTGTCACTAATACACGCATGATATTTGAAGTTACATCAATCACTACTACGCCCTGTCGGTAGGACCTAGAATACGCCTACTGCACACCCTGCAAATGAGTAATACCATCCCAAACGAATGTCCTGAGTATAGCACTAAACTGCATCTGCAAGTGAGGCTCAAGTCCAGGAGCACTAGGGAGTGTGGAGTGATATATTTGTTGCTATTACTGCCAGTTCTCCTCTGACCTAGAGTGGGAGTTCAATCTATGGATCAGATAGATCTGCTTGAGATGATTGTCAACTACATTAATATATTGGCTCTTAAAACATTGATATTGCCACTAAATATGAAGTGTTATCTGTTTAAAATGATTGTGAAGATACATTTTGTAACGGTTATAAGTGGAGATCATAATTTATTAATAACCCAACATACCGTAAAACAAACGTTCACCCCTGTTAACAATATTAGTACTACTACTACTTCTTAAAGTAGTAGTGTTTATTAACATTGAACAATTGAACGAGATAGTAATATAAATGCTAATCTGTCTCGCTACAGAGCCGTAGCTAACAAGCTTGTCTCAATCCATTATAGTGAGTTCGAACCTCACTGAATCTAGAGGTTTTGTGCCATACTAAGTTAATTTTAGTAAATAACTATTTTGAATCTGCTTAGAGGACGAGATAGTTACATATTTTTCTGTCTCTAGTGATGGGTACGTCAGGTACCCATCACTAGAGACAGAAAAATGTGTAACTATCTCGTCCTCTAAGCAGATTCAAAATAGTTAGGTCTACCCTTGAGTCATTGACCTTGAGAGATAAATGCTTAATAATTGTGTAATAAAGTTTTACTTTGTATCAAATTTTAATTATTGAAACGAATTTTAAACAATATGCTCGACCGCATACTACAATAGAAACAATGTGGTAGATTGCATACTACAATAGCTGGTTGGTTGTTTGGTTGGTTTTAACGGCATATCAACCCGTCTGGGGTTATGTCATGCCTAGCGGTTAGGAAGTAATATATGTTGTGTATTCATATTTATACTTTTGTAGTAATTGGTTTTAACAACATATTAGCACCATTGGGGATCATGTTGTAAGGTATTGATTAAGTTCATGTCTATATTCTATGGTATAACTGTAGTGGTTTTCTGCCACGCTAAGTTAATTTTTAGTAAATACATATTTTGAATTTGTTTAGAGAACGAGACAGTCGTACATCTTCTACTGTCTCCAGTAATATATACCCGACTCCAGATAAAAGCTAGGATTTTAAATGATTATTTTTCTGGTCGACTATTGTAGTATGCGGTCTACCTATCGTAGTATGCTAGTGACGAGACATTTTCTCGGGATATCAAGTGGTGGGACAGAAGAGAGGGAGAAGTAGATTCATGACTCTTTAAAAGTTACACCGATTCCGTTTTCTGTGTCGTTAATATTCCACAACTCCACTAACAATAGTTGTAAATACACGAGTAACAACTGTAATGCCGACATAGCAACACTAAAAGCAATGACGTCAACAATAAAGATAACAACATCAGTTGCAATAATAACAGAATCAATAACAAATTAACAATGAACCACGACCAATACCACCACAAATAATAATAATAATAATAATAATAATAATAATAATAATAATAATAATAATAATTGTAAGCTTTTGTTTTTCTACCTAATTCCTCGCTAGAACGATTATGGGGCTTGAAATGAATGGTTTTATTCGCTATTAATTTGCGTTTTCAACGCTGACCTATTCACAAGTTGGGCGGACCAGTACCCGCTAATATTAGCCGCTTTAATATTACCAATGTATTGGCGATAACAGAACAGATCTAAGGTTATTTTCAGATATTTTTTCTCTCTCTCCCGCTCTCTATCAATCTGTCATTCATTCTCTCTTTAATTGTTTTTCTCTCTTTGTTATTTACTTTGTTTTTCTTCTTTCTTCCTATTTTATCAGTTTATTTGTTTGTAAGTTATTTTTTTTTGTCTTTAATAGTTGCTTTCTTCTTCTATTTGTTTTTTTATTAGTTGCTTTCTTTTGTCTTTGTTATTTTTATATTTATTAGCTTCTTTCATCTATTTATTTTTCTATTAGTTTCTTTCTTTCTTTCTTTCTTTCTTTCTTTCTTTCTTTCTTTCTTATTGTATGGGTTTGTTTGATTGTCTCTTTCTTTTTCAGTTTTTTGTTAGCTTTTTTCTTCAACTGTTGACTTTTCGTTAATAGTCTTATGTTTCTTTTTTATCTCTCATTTTCTTTCTTTCTTTTTCAGTCTGCTTTCTTTCTTTCTTTCTTTCTTTCTTTCTTTCTTTCTTTCTTTCTTTCTTTCTTTCTTTCTTTCTTTCTTTCTCAGTTGTCTTCTTTTGGGTTTGTTTTTCTTTTATTAAATGTTTCTTTTATTAAATGTTTCTTTTTTTATTTTTTTATTTCTTTCTTTCTCAGTTGCCTTCTTAACTGCTTTTTATAAAATGTTTTCTTTCTCATCTAGAATTGATCTTTATATAACTTTGTAAGTAAATTATATCAGTAAATAAGTTGATATCATATATAAATTGTTGGAGATGTATTATTGTAGATACATTCGCCGGACATCCTATCTCAAGGGTTTCCCAAATTTGAGATCGGATTACTCCTTTCCAGAATTGTGGTAACGTTTACTATAAATATAAATGTGTCTCCGCCCTTGAGGAGAATGGGGTCGTTGCCACCCCACGTCTGTAATGGTACTGTGATTTTGTAGCATGTAAGTTTTTATGGGGTAGAGCTGCTAGATCCATGCACTCTGGTTTGGGATTTAGTGTTTTTTCTCCTCCTAGACTGCTTGCTTTATCAGGGTAAAGCTAAAGAGCCCAGGGAGAAGAGATAGAATCCTGCATTTCCCAATGGGATTAAGCGCGAAGTGAAAGTCAAACAGAAACGTCAAGGATTTGGACTTAGTTTGATTTGATTTGGTTTGGTTTCTTTGTTTAATGCCAAAGTAATTCTTGAAAAAAGAACAGTATTGGTACTATTTAACCACTAAATCAATTGAGTCTATTTCCTGAGACGAGGATATCTATGCCATTTGCGCCTCTGAATTGTAACGTTCATTAGCCACATATAAAATTGAACAAATTAATAAGATTTTTTAAGTACATGGTATACATTTTCATTAAAAACATTTGAATATATTATCATAAAAAATCAAATTACTCATTTGGGGTAATACCCACATTTTAGAGTTTGATTTTTTTTAACTTATAGGAAAACAAAACTATTGTTTTTTGAAAACAGTAAATTCTAAATTATATGTGTGATATATTTTGTTTGAGGAAAGTCTGTTTTTAGCAAATTTGCACGAATTAAAAAAACAAAAACAGAATATCGTGAAAGGAATTATAATAATGAATACGCTATTGTACATGAATTGTTATTAAATTCCTTGGATACATAGAGCTTTTTTACTTAAAAAAATAAAATTTGCTTGTTCGTAACCGGAAGCCTTACTTTTGAGACTTTAAAAACGAGGAAATTAAAGTAAATATTGCTCTTCTCAATTTTAAACTTCAAATAAAAAGAAATTACTAGGAATGTGGTCAGTAAAAAACAAAACAAACAAAACTAAAAGAGACAAAACAAAACAAAAACAAACAAACAAATAAAAACAACAACAAATGCACGTTGATTTTTTTAGATTCGTTTTTCAAATTTACAATTCTTTAAGTGAATTCATTGTATGTATATTTTTTGGAATTTATTAATATTTTTTTCTTACGTAGATTTTTATTGGACAACATTTTTTATATAGAAAGCTGTTTGCATTATAAGCCTTTTTATTTTATTTAGGAGCAATAACCCTCTTTAATCTGCAAATATGTTTTTCGTCTGCAGCGAAAAAATTGTCTGTGCATATTACTTCAAAATTTTATTTCTTCTTTTTTTGCCAGAACTACTTACCTTTTTATATATATTTAAAAAAATCGTTTAGGAGGCACAATTCTCAAACATGTGTCTGAAGACGCAATAAATATCATTACTCTTGCAATTTCTATACTTCTGAAAGTTCGATGAGGCATAAACTGTTTCAACCAATTTATTGTCGAAAAAAATACAGAAAGTGTAAATGAAACACAGAAATTGACCAATAAAAACATTTTTAGTTATTATGGACAGAAGTAGTTTTTTTCTTTTTTTAGATATAAATTTTGGAATTTTTCTTTCTAGTCCATTGAATGACTAAAAAGAAAAATTCCAAAAATTCCCAGAACCCCCCACCCCCCCAAAAAAAACAAACAAACAAAAATCCCTCCAAAAACCAAAAAAACAAACAAAAAACAAAACAAAACAAAACAAAAAACAAACGACATTTTTATCTTTTTAGTTTATGTTTTAATATTTTCGTCAAAACAAGTGACTATTTTTAAAAACCAATACCAAATACTGCATGTTTTTATCATATATATATTATATACACACTCTGCTGTGGGCCCCTCAGGTGATGTAGACCATTGACTGGGAGTTCGATTCTCACTGGGAACCCCATACTTTTAATCTTGTGCCACATCTAAGCTAAGTTTAGTATATAACTAAACACAGTATTGTTGTATAAAAAGCAGATGTACAGCCAACAAAGCATTATCAGATAATGACTCTCGAATCAGGTATAGTTTAAGCACCGAAGCATCATTACCACTAACCTATTGCCCGTCAGTAGTATCATGCAATACCAACAGACTTTGGTGGCTTTTCCTCCCATTATGGGAATGTAAGCTCAAAATGCATTCTCTTCGTATAATTCATTGTCATATTGACAACTTTCCAGTAATGAAAAGTTAATTCAATGATGTAAGATTTGAATTAACTGACAAGATGAGACATCATTATACTGAACGTACACAAGATAAGAAATACCGTGAAATCCACATGCGAAATCAGTGTACAAGATTTCAATAATAAATCTTTCAATAATAAATTCTGTAATTTTAATTTTAATTGTATTGACGATACCGATTTTGATACAAATGATAACGTCATTGGAAATCCGAGAAAACGTTCGATCAAGTTCAAACGACTATTTATTTTATCATATTTAGAAAATGATCTAAAGATTATAAATATCAAACCGCCAGTAAGAACAGTAAGTCTAAATATGAACTGATGGAAAATCAATTTGAGACATCTCGAAAATCGGAGGCGCCTAGCCTAATGGTTATCATCTTTGGAAATGGACTCGATTTGCCAAGTTCAAATTCTTAGTGAGGTTGTTTGTATTTCACTTTCGCGATAATGTCCTTGAAAAAAATATTGCTTTAGCCTCCTCCTAGTTATGGGTAAAAAGTAGGACACACTGGACTCTTAGCTTTAGTAAGGCAACCGGTCAAGGAGAAGGAAAAACTAAATTCAAAATCTCGGGGCGTATGGCTTGTAAATCCACCTATAAAATCCTATTTACTACGAAACATCAGTATCATCACAGACATGATCTGGCTTTAGCTTTATGCCCCTCAATATCATTACATTTTTTACATTCCGAAGGACGATACCGATTTTGATACAAATACAGTACATATTTACCCAACCCCTCCGGCAGGATGTGTGACAAGGCCAATTTTTAAGCGTTGTAAAGCTGGCTTTGAATTCAGAGTTTTCTTTCTTCTAGACTAGTTGCTTAACCAAGGTGGAGAAGGCAGACAGATGGAATTAATACGAAGTGAAATGCAGACACCTTCGACTAGGATTTGAACTCGAGTCACCGATTCCATTTCCTACGACGATAACCGTTACACAGCGGACCTCTTTGATCTGAATACAGTATGTGCAGGATAGGGCATATTATTGATACACTCCTTATTTTGAAATTCGTGCATATGTTCGATGTGTGTTATCAATTACTGTAATCCAAATATATCACCTGTACGTTTAATTGTGAGGTAAATTTAGGGTGTTGCAATTTGATTTTCTGTCAGTATATTCTAACGCTAAAGATATCTTACACAAGGATATTATCAGCTCAACATAATTATACACACACACACACACACACACACACACACACACACACACACACACATACAAAACATGTACATTCAATTGCACAATGCAACAACTATCAAAAAAAAAAAAAAGAAAAAGAGGGAAAAAAGGAAAAAGAAGCGTTTATTTTAATTAAAAAATCTCACACAAATGTATCGATTGGCTTGTGTTTTGCAAGTTGTGAGATTTCATCGGATTTCCACTGTTTTTTAATAGTGCTAAGTCTGCCAAGTATTTGTCGGTGTGAATGAAATCAGTAACGATAAAAGTCTTGCAAAACAGTCTTTTACACCTTCAACCACTGGTTTTGTACTGCTATAATAAACAAATGTCAAATTCTGTTTATGGTATGGTCGATTATAGTACGATTGCAAATAAAATTTATTAGTTAAGGATGCCCAAACTTGATTTATTGATTTCAGTGGCATGTCAAACCATCTAGGCGTATTCTATGCTTAGAGGTTAGAGAATTGCGTCAATTTTACATTTATATTTACATTTTTTCTATAGTTGTTTCTTACGAATTCTTTTGTACGCAGTTATATATCAGGAATTTCTATTTAATACAACTAATTTGCAAACAGCTGTATGGCTTAAAGTATTCTTATCTAATACGAACAATTATATGATTGATTGATTGATCTTAACGATATGTCAACACGTCAAGTGTTATTTTATACTTAGAGGTTAGAGAATTGCGTTCATTGTACATTCATATTTACATTTGTGTGTAGTTTTTCTTAAGGGTTTTTTGCACGCAGTCCTATCAAATATAAATAATTTTTAAATCGATCAATTTGACCCATAGATGTTGACCCTAACAATTTGACCCATAGATGGGACCCCAAATCTGAGCGGATCTCGGTGTAATGGTAACAAAGAAGTCCTCCCCTCTCCCTATACCCACAGAACTGGATTCTCATTAAAAGATGCAGTTTATCATCATACTCAGGACACCTCTTTACTGACGGGCATACAGGTATTGTATTTTATCCCACCGACAGAACTAGTCAAAACTTGAAGACAGTTTAATGACCTATTTAAAATTCACTCAAAAGTATTTAAAAAAATAATTTACCGTATATACTTGTGAATAAATTAAATTTTGAAGATCAAATTTTAGACAAAAATTTATTACAGATTAATAAATAAGTAAGGTTGAAAGAATATAATGGGGAAAAACTAGTACCGACCTTTGAAAATTAATTCCATAAATGAATGATTTCATGATCATAAATCAAGGGTCGACTTTTACTCAAGATCGACTTATACATCGCTATTTTATAACGGACAAGCCTCAAGTTATTTATTGCCTAGGGGTTAGGCCTGGCACACCTAAAGATCGGCAACGTGAAACGCAGTCATGAGTTTTTATTCTATTTCATTGTTATTCTATGTTATAGTTGAACACACACACACACACACACACACACACACACACACACACACATATATATATATATATATATATATATATTTTTTGGTTGCGAAGACATAAAGTCAATGGTGCTTGTTAACTGACAGTTTCTCGCCAATGCGATTTTCAAAACAAATTTGAAAATCGCATATGCGAGAAACTTGTCAGTTACCAAACCCCGTTGAAGTTAGGTCTTCGCTTCTGTAACTTAGATATACGTCCTCTAGCAATTATATTAAGCACTCTCATAAGTATAACACACAATATTATCAATAGGGCCGGGTTAGCTCAGTCGGTAGAGCGTTCGGCTAGAAACCACAAGGTTCCTAGTTCGATACCGGCCCTCGCCAACTCAACGTATGAGTAGCACAGGGATCTGTGCGGTAAAAAGGAGCTGATGGTAGGTGTGGCGCTCCACCTCAGATGTAAAAACAATCTCCTTGGTCTAACGCTATTGAAAAGGGGATAAACTCCCTCGCTGATTGGTTGATACCGACTTTAGGCCACCCCGACGACTTTACTTTATATATATATATATATATTCCTACAAAACAGTGCTTACCCGATCAGGCAAGGACTCAATAAAACCTTTAAGGATTACTACTGGGATTTGGTGACAATGTATCAATCACATATCCTTTAAAATTTTGTAGAGAAATCTTGTTGGTCTGACATATGCCACACGTCCTCAATGGAATTAAGACGTAAGAAATGCCCAAGGAAACAGTGAAGTGTGTTCACGCTCCTGAAACCATTCCCACGCTGTGTGACAGGACAAATTTACTGAAAGATTTCACTAACATCATAGAAAACTGTTGCCATAGGTGTACCTTCAGCAGTTTTGCAGTAGGCGGTACGTGACAAAATACTTTTGTCATGAATGATAAGAACCGGTATTTCTTTACACAACGTTGCTCAAACAATCACATTGCTTCTGACGGTTTGCTGCTTTCCAACAAAACATCTAGGCACCACACTTATCCAGAATCACGACGCAAACGGACCTTAGCAATTATCTCATTCATGAGAAAGGAAGACCCATAGGAACAAGCAACCTTCTTCCATTGATACAAGGTCTAGTTCTGGTGCTCGTGTGTCCGTTACATACTCTTCCAGCAATGGAAATTGTTTAGTATGGGTACTCTTGTCTGACCAACACAGGCTTATACGCAGCTGGGGTTGATGTACTGGGTGTTGGGACGCTTTCCTTTCTTTTCCTTAATGAAATCTATCTGTAGATTGTGCCTTGTCTGTTGACTCATACTTGGTGGAAAAATTCTCGTTTATTTATTTAATCGTTGAATTTTAACTGCGTAATGCTTTGTCAACATTTGATGTTTTTCTCTTCTGCAACTATTCCTGATACCTAATCACCGACACGGAACGTGAACATGCCACAAACTGTACCGATAGTCTTTTGACTATAACAATTTCGCCTTTATAAAAGTCACTCAAATATTTCTTCTTGTCCATAACTGTGAAATTCAAAACATCAAAAGGAAATACTCGGGGTTTATCAGCATACTGTATGGTCCATAAAAATACACTCTCAAAATCTTTTTTGTTTTTGAATTAAAGATACCTGACGTTTATCATTTCTAGTTGAACATTTAACAATGAAGACGGATTCCATGTCTGAAAGACTCTATTGAAATATTGGCCATCAGTAATATTTAAAAGTACTGTTAATGTGCTGTGCGAGTGTTTACATCACTCGACTGTACATTATCAAAATAATTAGTTTCTTCCAAATAATCAATCATTTGTTTAGCTATTAACATTTTGATTACTTTTGAAAATACTATTATGAGATTTATGGACCTGAAATCGGGAGCATAAGTAGATTATTAATCTTAAATAGTGGCTTAATTAGGGAATATTTCGTGAATGTTTTATATAGAATAGAAGTCACAATGTTTTCAAGTAAAATCTTATAAGGCCATTCCAACTTTATTGGCGCGAATAGTGTAATGACTATTTTTCTAAGAAGTGGATTCCATGAGCTGAGTTCAAATCCTGGATGATACTGCTTGTGTTTTACTTCACGCTAACGCCATTGGGAAAAGCGGGAACCCATTTCTTCTCCTTCCATGTATGGATAAATATTAAGGCAAACTATATATGCAAATATCTTATTTTTTAGATAGTAGGACAAAACATTTATGAACATATCTATTTAAATCGTAGGTCAAACAATATATGTACGTATCTATTGATTTGTATTGTAGAGCAAAACATTTATGTACATATCTATTTATCTAAATGATAAGGCCAACTATATATATACATACCTATTTAAATAGTAGGCCAAACAATGTATGTATATATCTATTTATCTAAAGGGAGGCCAAACTGTATATATACATATCTATCTATTTTGATTGTACGGCAAAAAGAAAATCATGTACATATCTATTTAATCAAATGGTAGGGCAATATATATATATATACATATCTATTTACGTAAATATTAGAACCAACTATATATATATATATATATATATATATATATATATATATATATATATATATTTAAAATGATAGGGCAAACTATATATGTACATTGCCCGTCCATTTAAATAGATAATGTACATATATAGTTGGCTATATATGTACATATCCATTTAAATGGTAAGCCAAACTATATATGTAAATTCCCAGATGCTGCTTTACACTACAGATCAGATTACCCAAGCTGTGTTATTCATGCGCTCAGTTGGCTAGGGCTGGTATCGAACCCGGAACTTCACGATTCCTAGTCGGATACACCACCGACGGGTGTAAACAGGCCGCTATATTTGTACTTATCTATTTACTTGAATGCTAGAGCTAACTATATATGTACATATCTATTTATTTAAACAGTAGGGCAAAATATCTACGTACATATCTATTTAGCTAAATAGTAAGGGAAACTATATATGTACATATCTATTAATTTAAATAGTAGGGCAAACTATATATGTTCATATATATTTATTTAAATGGCAGGGAAAGGTATATATGTACATATCAATGTAGGCGCGTGGTCAAATGGTTAGAGTCGTAGGAAATGGACTCGACAACCCGAGTTCAATTCCTGGACGAAGCTGTTGGCATTTCACATGGCGCTAATACTCCTGGGAAAGGTATGAATCCAAGTCTCCCCCCAGCTATGGGTAAATAGCAGGGCAGACTGGGCTCTTTAACCAATGCTAGGTAACCAGTCTAGGAGAAGGAAAACTGAATTCAAACCTTAAGAAATTGACCTTGTGTCGCATCCTGCTCGTACGGAGGGGTTGGTAGATATATATATGTACAAATAAATTTATATATGACCTCTTAGGACTTTAAGATATTAGAAAATTTAGCATCAGTGCCGACAGTGTGTTCAAGTTAGAAAATTGACGCAATAAAATGTTCATATCCTCCGATTAGTTAATGAATTCGTGTACTTGTAAAATCTATCAATCTATCTATCTATCTATCTATCAATTGAAATCAATTCACTAAAACAACATTGCGGGCAATGATTTTCGGCAAAAGATTGATAGAAAAGTTATTATAACCGAAGAAAGATTTTTTGTTGTTTTATACTCATAAAGCAATAAATTATTATTGAATTCTGAGTGAAAAAAAAGAAAGAAAATAAAACAATACTATATTGATATCTGCCACTTATGAGAACGATTGCCAAGGATCTTTATATTGAACATAGTTAAAATTGCTTTTACATTAACGCTGTGCAATAAAAACACTCTGAAATAGAATAGGTAGCAAATTATTCTGCGTAAAAGCTACCGAAATAAACCATTTCATGATTACACAATAAAAAAAAAAAGACTCATAAAAGTAACACAATAACAAGTCCATCCAATTTTATGGTGTTGTCTGCAAGGCACCGTTATCTATATCAGTTCCCATCCGTCTATCCTATGTATACGCACGCAACGCCTCACAAAACTGAGCAAGAGAAATAACTCTTTATCCCATTTTTTGTTATCTCACCATAGCTATAACATAAAAGGCTGAAACTTAAACTAGTAATATTGATGTTTTAAAAAAATCGCAGTGACACTTATATAATGCAATTTGGGTTGTATTGGTTGGTGGGTTGGTTTTACAGTATATCAAACCGTGGATCTTTTAATGCCAAAGTCAGTCTTTTTTGCAAGCAATTCTATGGTTTTCAGAACATATTCCTATTTGATGATAATCATTTGTTTGTAGAAAGGTTCACGGTTTCAAGTATTCGTACCAAACACAACTAATTCATACACAATTTTAACTCAAGTAACTATATTTAATTAAAAAAATGCACAGTTAAATCGTTGCAAATATTCCTAACTAATACTAATCCTTTTCAAACATATCTATTTGACTCATAGATGGGATTATATAAGATACTACTGATGAGATCAGTGTAGAATATCAACATCCGTGGGTTATTTAATGCCAAAGCCATACCTGTAAAAGAACATTAGTGGTACTATTTGACCCATAGCTGATTAGGGAGTTCAGACTTTTCCCAAGAGTATTCGTCCAAATGAACGTAATAGCGCGACTAGCTTAAACGCTTACTACGATGTTGCAGTTCAAAACGTTAGCCACTACTCTTCTTTCTTTTGCTGAATACGTTAAACCTTTTAGTGTTTTTTTTTTGGGTGATGGTGGTGGTGGTGGTGGATCAAAAAAAAAGAAGAAAAGACCCCCCCCCAAAAAAAAAAAGAACAGGAAGATAGATAAAAAATGTATTTCACGAGTAACTAATTACACGTTGTTAAGGTTGATCAGCAGTAAGAAAAGAAAATTAAACTCCGAGACGAGAACGGGGTTATGGAAAGAGTTACCTATCTTTGATTCACTTACGTCTTGTAGATGGCGCTCGTTCGGTGGTGCGGTAATTGCTGATATTTTGGTCTAATGGGCATTGGCAGAAGTAATATGGCTAGAGGAAGGGAGGGAGGGAGGGAGGGAGGGAAGGGGAGGTAGGGAAAGAAAGGAAGGAATGAATGAATGAATGAAGGAAAGAAGGAAGGAAGGAAGGAAGGAAGGAAAAATGAGACACTGATCTATAAATCTTATCATCCTGATTAACCGCTTTACTAATTTAAATGCCGATTCTTTTAAAGTTTAGGTTAGAAATTACTACTAGTTTGATGCAAAAATGTCCGGCTTCATCTTTTGAACAATGTTTGTAAGATAATTGACCGAAAAAAAGATTTTGACGTTTTAGTACTTATAAAGCCATAAATTAGGTTAAAAAGTAAATAAATAAACGAATTGCGTCATCCAGTGAGAATTGAACTTACAAACAATCGGTTCTAGGCTACATTCCCAAGGCGAAAAAGATGACTTTTATCTTGTAAAAATATGCGGTGGGCATTATTTTTTAGAGAAATATGTATAAAATCATGAGAAACATATCTGTAACTTTTTTGACTTACCGTTTTTTCATGTTAGTTAATAATATATATTTTAATACACAAATTAGATGCTAAAAATTTTAGTTAGCTGCGTACAACGAAGTAGCCAATCAGAATACATCTTTCATTGACTGCTGATAAATTAACCAATCACGATCACCGTAGCATGAGTTATCACTCAACATGTCTGCTTCAAGCGAAGAAGAAGTGTATAATGTAAACACACCAGAAAATAAATGTTTTATGTGTATTTTACCTACTACTACTAAAAAATTCAAGGTTAAATCTTTTTCAGAGAAGACATGGATGCGCTTTCTAGAATATGTTTCAAAGTGGAAATTTTTAGAAGGTCCTTATGCAGAAATTGCTAAAATTTCGACACTAACCGCGTGTCAAGTGGCATACCAACATGTGGTGGATTTCACCAAAATTGCTATGCACATTTCACTGATTGTCAAAGAGTTGAAAAAACTAAGAAAAAAAATGGAAAAAAATACTGAAGTAGGGGGTAAATTTCGCGGGGAAAATTGGTGGTACCCACGGAAAACTTTAATATGTGCAACATTTACGCATCAGAAAAATAGTATGATATTCAGGAGTCTATAGGCATTCATTTGGCCGCTTTTTTATTTCCCCCACCATCAAAATTACAAATTAAATAAAAAAACTAGAGCCTTTTTGGCCTTTGGGTCCGTAGCCTATAGGTGGTAGTAGACATAAAAAAATATTTCCCCTAATATATTTTAGAAAAAAACTATTTCAGACATATATTCATCCAAAGGTAAGTAATTATGGAAATTCTCGTGAGAATTGGACCATTAATTTATTTTTCATAGAATTTTAAAAAAAAATTAGTTATAACTTGTTTTTGGCTACGTTAAATTTCAATTAATTTAATGGTGAAAAAAATGTAAACATTGTTTTTCGTTTATAATTTGCATTATTTTTGTAAGCCGAAATTTTAA
Source organism: Doryteuthis pealeii (assembly GCA_023376005.1). Lineage (NCBI taxonomy): Eukaryota > Metazoa > Mollusca > Cephalopoda > Myopsida > Loliginidae > Doryteuthis > Doryteuthis pealeii. The sequence continues at coordinate 39,421,007 of CM042139.1, read as the reverse complement.
AAAAAAAATCATTAGGAGTTTGTTTAATGCTTCTTCTTTCGAGTGAATAAAAAATTTTAAGATAATATTAACCTTCATGCAAGTTTTATTATGTTAAATATAGTAGGGGGTAAATTTCGCGGGGAAAATTGGTGGTACCCACGGAAAACTTTAATATGTGCAACATTTACGCATCAGAAAAATAGTATGATATTCAGGAGTCTATAGGCATTCATTTGGCCGCTTTTTTAAAATTTCCCCCACCATCAAAATTACAAAAAAAAAACTAGAGCCTTTTTGGCCTTTATGCAAGTTTTATTATATTAAATATAGTAGAGGGCGGGGTTAATTTCACGGGGAAAATTGGTGGTACCCACGGAAAACTTTAATATGTGCAACATTTACGAAAAAAAAAATAGTGTGATATTCAGGAGTCTATAGGCATTCATTTGGCCGCTTTTTTTTTTCCCACCCCAAAAATTACAATTTAAATAAAAAACTAGAGCCTTTTTGGCCTTTGGGCCCGTAGCCTATTCTAGTCTAGCTTGCAAATCATTACACCACAAGAAGCACTTTAGTCTTATTACTGAGTAATAAAAAAGTCCGGTAACGCGAGTTATGTCCATTGTGACTAACTTTCTCGACAAATATACTTTCTTATTATTCCAGAAAAGTTTCTTTGAGGGTCGAAAGGAGATAAAAGGGAAATAAGAATTACTCCTGAAAATGAGATTGAGAAATGTATATAAGAGGACTAAGGATGTTAGTCATAGTGAGTAATGCTAGGGGTTAAATAGAAAAATGTGTTTATAAATAAAAAGTTGAATATCCATTAAGAATGAATTTATTTCAAATCTATTGTTGTTGTTGATGACCCACTGAGGTTGATATACCGTAAAACAAACCAAACCCAAACCGTTTTATACCAACCAACCAACCAGCCAGCCAGCCAGGCAACAAACCAAATTAACTTTTATCTTACCTGTTGTGAATAAATAATAAGTCCGCATAACTCTACGAGTTTGATTAGCTTGAAGCTGGGTTCCTATCGATCCAATTTTGATCTAAGTGCTACCATCAGCCACATCGTGAGGACGGTGCCAAATTCGTATACCGGAAACAGAAGTTGAAAGTATCAATAAAATCATGCGTTACGCATGAATGGAATCAAGTTAGTGTTGGCATGGCACCAATTGTTGACATTCTTTTATTTGTACGGTTCCCAAATGACAGATAAAAAAATATAGCATAGATAGAGATGTAAATAGATAGAGACAGATAGAGAGTGGGAGATTGGAAGACTGGAAGGAGTGAAAAGAGAGGAAAGGGAAGAATAGGGAAGAGAAAAAGAGTTGGATGAGAGAGAGAGAGAGAGAGAGAGAGAGAGAGAGAGAGAGAGAGAGAGAGAGAGAGAGAGAGAGAGAGAGAGAGAGAGAGAGAGAGAGAGAGAGAGAGAGAGAGAGAGAGAGAGAGAGAGAGAGAGAGAGAGAGAGAGAGAGAGAGAGAGAGAGAGAGAGAGAGAGAGAGAGAGAGAGAGAGAGAGAGAGAGAGAGAGAGAGAGAGAGAGAGAGAGAGAGAGAGAGAGAGAGAGAGAGGTGGCTAAGAGCAGAGGTATATCCTTTTCCAGTTTATATTTAAATCTCCATTTCAATTGGCCAATATGTCGGCGCCTGTATACAACCGGAAAAGTTTATTGGTTTCGGAATTTATTTTCTATCTTGACGAGTTTCCAAAGGATCTGTAAGTAGTGCAACACACAAAAGAGAGAGAGAGAGAGAGAGAGAGAGAGAGAGAGAGAGAGAGAGAGAGAGAGAGAGAGAGAGAGTAGGTAGCCGGTTCTTAAGTGGCCCGTGCCACAGAGGTGTCAAGAATGATTTAAGGAAAGAGCACCTTGTAATTTCGAAATAGTAATGTGAGAAGTGATAGGTCATTTGCCTGTTTCACTCATTTTCTTTTTTCTTCTTCATCCTTTCTCTAGAAATAGATAAGAATCAAAAGGTGTTGTATTCACGTCTGAATTGTCATTAACAGTTATTTTGGCATCGACGGAAAATAAAAAAACAGAAAAGAAAAGAATTATTTAAATAGTTTCTCTGTCTCTCTCTCTTTTGATTGTGGGCTTTCATTTACGGGTACATTCTCTAGATCTACCGAGATGTTAATAGATAGGTGCTTAATTATTCGAAAGAAGTGGATCTTGAGAGGTGGGAATTGTTTGTGAGTCAAATGTTTTTCAAAATTTTGCTAACGCATCAAAAATACAAAAAAAAAGGTTTACTAGAAATTTTGAACTAATTATACTGTAAATTAGTAAAAAATAAAAGAGTAAAAAATAAAATGTCGGAACATAATGGAATATTTCAGTGAATAACATTTAATTTTTTTTGCTCATAAATTAAGCAGAATTCATTCGAACAATATTATTTTCAAAACATTTTAATTTTTTAAAGTATTGTTCATCGTTATAAATGGATTCGTATTTTTGTCGTAATTTTAGTTGCTTTTTATCTGAATTAGACACTCAGTCTACAGCCATTACAAGACAAGTAGTACAAATACTAAGGCGAGTCAAATGTTTTGCGGGTGGAGTCTCTGTGGTGTAGTGGCTAACGTGCTGTACTGCGACATCGTAGTAAGCGATTTCAAACTCCAGTCGCGCCATTAGGTTTTCTTTCGAACTAATAGCATTTGGAAAGGTATGAACCCCTAAATACCAAGGTATGGATTAAATAGTGCCCCTATTGTTCTTCTACTTAGATGGCTTTGGTATTAAATAACCCACAAAGATTGATATTCCATTAAACAAAGAAACAAAACCAAAAGTTTTGCTATATTTTGGTAACGTAAAGAACAGTTCGGCAGCTCCAAGTGCTTTTGTTGTTAACCATACTGAACTGTGAGCTGCAGAGCTCGCCTGATACTCTTCGAGTGGTACTCACCGGATTTGCCTCAATGAATTAAAGCGCTGCATCTGAATCCACGGTTTTAGGCCTACCCATTCTTGCCTAATCGTCGAGGTTCTTGCAACCCGAGTGAAATTTCTTGAACCATCTGGTTACAGTACTACGATCAACTGTACTTTCAGCTATTACACAACAAATGTTTTTGGTTGCATCCGTAGCGTTGATAACCCACTTCGATCTCACAATGCATAAGTTTCCGAATTCATCTGTGCAGCTTTCAAAGCACACACGGAGTGAAACAATGCAGAACATGTCAGCGCAAGAACTACCACGATACTACCAGCAACAGCGGGTACCTTCCATTGTTTAAACTGATTCGGTCATGTGATATATGTGCCGCAAACTAGTTCGAACCAAAATATTGCAAAACTTTTGACTCACTCTAGTAATTCATAAATTTTATTTATAAAAATCATAGTAACATTGTAAGCAAATAGTACCAGGTTGCGAATAGATAAGTCATTAAAAAATCCATCCGCCGGAAGAATACGAGTTGATAAAGTTCAAAAACACTTCCAATGAGCTATTTGTGTTTGACCTAGCACCCCGTACCAGTTTTGCTGAGATCATCATCTAAGTGGCGACAGGAGGTTTGCCGGACGATGTCACCGAGGCAGTAGTTTGGCCGGAGGTGGGGGCCTGTGAAACCCAATATAAGACGGCAGGTTTCGTGATTCAGCCTCTTTTTCTCTTTTTAGTGGTTGGGATGCGAGGAAACAAACGTCTGTCTCAACAGAAAATGAGGAACGAATCAAAGATACGAGAAGAGTCCCGTTCCTAGAAGAACTAAGAAACCAACCCGTACGTTGTATTCGTTAACCATTTCTTCTAACGCTTAAGATGAGTTGTGTTTTTGTGTTTTCTCCCTTTCCATCCAACGATTAGCTATCCTCGACATAAGTCATCAGTAGCTACGCTACAACATCTAAATGAAATATAGTTAGCTCTGACGTACCTATCAACATAGTCACGTGAGTGTAAATCTTATATGTAAATTAGTTGTTTATGCGGCTTGTGATATCTCGGGTAGGAGTTATGAAATAAATACGTGAAAACTCAGGATTCCTTATATAGAACAACGAGGCGCGCTTAGCGTAAGGGTTATGGTCGTAGAAAATGGAATTGGCACTCCAAGTTTAACTCTTGGATGTTTGCGCTCATTTAACACTAATGCCCTTGGGAAAGGTATGAATCCATTTATTCTCCCCCCTCAATTATGGTTGAAAAGTAGGGCAAACTTGGTTTTCTAGTCTTGGTAAGGCAAACAGTCTGGGAACAGGAACTCTGAATTCAAAGCAACAGTACTCCGTTTAAAATTGACTTTGTGTCGTATCCTGTCGATGGCGGAGGGATTATGTAAATACATATATAGCACATGATCAAATATTAAATGATAGATAGTATTTGATACGAAAATGTCAACAGTATATTTGTAGGAATATAAATATTCATAGCAAGCAGTATTGTAAGTGTTTTGTGGTGAGCTGGAAGTTAATGCTTTGAAAGCAGAAATGGAATAACGAAATTGGAGGGTCTGCGCATGGAATCAGCGCAGGTAGAGAAAGAAATAGAAATATTAAAAATGATAATTATCAACCAATCAAAAGCGTTTGCGCCTAAATAAAGGAGTTAAAAAAAAGACCGATTTCGATCCTAGGGAGTATTATAAGTAAGGAAGGTTTTCAAAGAACAGTTCAGAAGATCAAGTATGCTTGGATAGTACACGTCTCTCGACTTAAGAAATATTTGCCTACCGCTGAAGGTATTACAAGCTATATATTTCTCTCTCTACAAGTTACTTCACTGCTGATATATAGAACTCAACTGTTTCATCCTCTAATTACATGAACATTAAAAAAAACATATTTCTGCAGGACTTTGATCAGTATTCTTGACCACTGTAATCTATTTGTTTTAATAGAAATATTACTTGTTGAATTTATGAGTTATTTGTTTTTCTGTCTTAATATATGGAACCTTATGGTGTGTTTGCTATAATTACCCACTCATTACAACCACCATAGTTTCATGGACTTGTAGAAAAATTGTCTTAAACTTTCTCTAGGTAAATTAGATGATCTTATTAATCGAAGTCAGTCGACAGAGAGAAAAGAAGGAATGAAAACAATTGAAATGTGCAACATTGAGTAAATAAATGAATACAACACCCAACAAGGGAGACATTTATTTACCGTAGCCGGTTTGATTTTATTAAAAATCAGTTATTTTCCGTTTTATAACTGATTCACCAATATATAATGGAAATCAATTGCTGCACAATGTTGACGAAATAAACCTAATCTCTTGATCAAATTTAGAATCCGAGCAAATCATCAGTGCCCTGTGAGTAAGTGTCTTGATTAAATTTACCTTTCTTTTTGTAGGACAAAATGAATCCCACCAGGTATAGAGACTCGTAAACGTAGGTGAGAAAACAAGAAGAGAACTTATGAACATCAAAGAAAGGTAATAAAAAATGCTTTTCCTTGTCTAAAGTAATTTTTTAGGCTGGATGGATATTATTAAGGGAAGTGAAAAATGACTGCCTCACTTTCACCATTAAAAAGAAAGTATAAAGAAGAAAATATTAAAATAAAATATTGTCAGTCCCTAATAAGGGACAGACAATATTTTCCTCTCATAGAAATCCATCTCAGTAAAATTAATATCCAGTCCATCGGACATTCTTTATATATATATATATATATATATATATATATATATATATATATATATATATGTGTGTGTGTGTGTGTGTGTGTGTGTGTGTTTTGTTAAATTCCACGGTCAATTCTTGTCGAACGATTTTTTGTCTGTCTGGCCATCCCTTCAATACCCAGGTGGAATTGGTGTAGCAATCCACCAAATGTTTTTTTCACGTGAACATGTTTTTGGGGTGGGGAGAATGCTGCAAAAATGTACTTATATATATATATATATATATATATATAAAGAAGGTCCGGTGGACTGGATATTAATTCAACTTAATTGATTACTCAGTGTGACTCTTTTTTGACCCTCCATCCGTAAAATGCGTTTATATATGACCCGAAAGAGATGATATGAGCTTGAAAAGTATTTCAATCAATCCGAAACACGTGTCGCGCCCAATAAAATAAATATTTAAAAACAAAATTCTATTTTAGAATAATTACCTTTTCCTCGGATCCATAACAATCTACCACTCACACGGACACAGACAGGCAGACAGACAGACAGACAGCCACACACACACACACACACACACACACACACACACACAGATATATATATATATATATATATATATATATATATATATATATATATATATATATTAAAAACGTTTTTAACAAAAAAGTGCTCAAATACTGGCCAGTAGAGCAGGATAAAATCTACCAGAAACTAATATCTTATCTCTTTATGATTAGTTTCATGTATTAGAAATGCGATCATTAGATGGAATTCCAGAGTAAAATAGACAAAGAAAATAATTATAACATTTTGAATAATTCCTGCACAATCCAAAGAATGACTGCATGGCACAGGAGCGGAAGTAGGTTTGATTTCTTTGTCTAATGGCATATCATTCTTCGTCGGTTATTTAATGCGAAAACCATCCTTGTAGAAGAACAACAGTGGTACTATTTAACCCATGGCTGGGGGATTTTGAGGTTTCTCAAAAGTATCATTACGAAAGTGAACGTAATAGCGCGACTGGATTTCGAACTCGCTTACTAGAATGTTGCAGTCCATCACGTTAACCACTATACCACGGGAACTTCTCCGGATCTGAAGTTGGAAGGTAAAGACAAAAAACCTTTCATTGTTACACAGTATGATATCAAAATTAGTAATTAATTGGTCGAAGAATGTGGAGTAGGGCCTACTAACTGCACTAAATTGGTTACTATGCTAGGAAAGAGAATGGCAGATTTAATGGAATTTTCTAAAAAAATAAATCAGCCAGAAAACAAGTATTTTTACAATATGGAAATAAAAATTGTGCGAAAAGAAACTGAAACAGATTTAAATGCAGAAAGGAAAAAAAACAAGATTATTACTAATTTGGTCAACATGGTACTAATAATAAAAATATGCAAATCAATGCATAAAACAACCTTAAAACAACAATTCACTGACGAATAATAGGCTGAATACCTCATCAAGTTCTAAATTTAATTGTAAAAACTTGGATTTATGGGGAAATTTTCATAGTAATTCGGTGTGCTAGTTTATTTTTATTGTAAAAAATAAAGATCTGAAGTAAAGTTTCCCCTCAAAGCATAAATTATAACACACACACACACACACACACACACACACAGACACACACACACACACACACATATATATATATATATATATATATATATGTGTGTGTGTGTGTGTGTGTGTGTGTGTGTGTGTGTAAGCTGAAAATGGAAGTTGAAAATATATATAATAAGTTGACCAGGGAAGCTGACTTCCCGGGTTCTTAAAATGAAGCTAGGACGCTTCTGATTGGTCATCAAATTTAATTTGGATTTTTGTTTTGTTTATTTAACCTACTCACCCAGAAGTTACGTGTTGAGTCTACTACGTTTTTGGCATTGGAAGACTTCATATACGGATGGGTCCCATATATTTAATATATAAACAAATTGAGAAAATGGTGTGTCAATAGGTTGATTCTCCAGTGTTTATCTATACTGAAGAGCCAATAAATCAGGCACACTTAATAATGTGTAGCATCTTCATGTACCTAAATAACGGTAGATACGCCACGTGACAGGGCGTCTACAAGATGCTGGAGTCATTGCGTCGGCAATCTATCTAGGCGTGTTCCAGTGCTTGTTAGGTGTGGCTGCATGGCCTTTAGTAATGCCTTTAACGTATCCTATATATGCTGAAAAGGGTTTATATATATCTGACAAACATGGGTGGGGGCAATTGTTTTGGAAGAGGTGGGGGTGCGTAATCTTACTGGATTATACCATCAACACCGGGACACTTGACCAGCATAAAATAGTACAAATTGTCTCATCAACTAAATCTGGGGGTCTACGTATTTAAGCAACCCCCTACGCCACAAACAGAACGTGACACAAGGTCAAATTTTAAGTGTAGTACACCTTGTTTGAAATCAGAGTTTTCCTTCTCCAAAACCGGTTGCTGTACCAAGACGAAATGATCTAGTCTGTTTGTAATTCACTTCGCGCTAATACCATTGAGTAAGGCATGTATACATCTTACTCCTGTAATGCGTAAATAGTAGATTTACCCATTACAGGAGTAAGATGTACACATGCCTTACTCAAAGGCATTAGCGCGAAGTGAAATACAAACATCCTTCTCCACGATTTGAACTCAGGTCGTCGAGAACATTTAATCTATTTTTGTTTCATATGCATGCTGTTATGTATTAATCACATTCTATAAGAGATGATAGAAATAGCAACAGTTTATCTCACAGTGTTATTTATAGTCTAAATTCGGACAATTATTATGCACATATTCCGTGAATTTATACGGTATATATATATATATATATATATATATATATATATATATATATATATATATATATATATATAATCGTTTAATAGAGATCATCAAAGCATCAAAGTAAATATTCTAAAGTTCTAATGATGAAATGAAACAGAATTATTAAATTTCATCGCTATCTAATTATTGATGCGATAAATTGATTGTTTAGGATATTCACTGATCCTGAAGTTAATTAGAATACTTGTTACAATATACAAGAGTTGGCTGAAAATGGAATGTGACCAAATGCGCTTTATTTTCCACTTTGCGATCCACACGTTTCTTCCATCGGCGATGCAGTGCTTGGATCCTATTGGTAAAATAGGACATCAACAGCAGATATGACGTCAGCATAAGAAATTTTCAGCCTCAGGATTTTTCAGCCTACCCTCATATATTTGTTCAATAAGAAAATAAATGAATTTGATTATGAGGGCATTCTTTGAATTATAGCTCTTAGATATGATATATTATTACATCATTCATTTTTAGTATATCGAGATCGTCATTTCATGTATATCGTTTGAAGTTAAGAATCCTTGATATTAGTAATTATTGTAACAAGTAGCACTTGCCCATAATGCATAAAGATTGGAAAAAGCTCATTATTAAAGATAAAGGACAGAGTCGCTATTATTAAAGTTTAGAATAACGATTCGTATTTAAAGGGGCGTTTTATTTGTTTTTATTGTTCATTTACTACGGTTGACTGCGCCGAGTGTGGCGTACAGAAGAAGGTTTGGGGTTCGTTTAGAAATCTCAAATACACTAGACAATTCTTAAAATTTAATAATTGATTTTAATAAATATCTAATTTTATAATTTTTCACACTTGGAGTGCCTGTATTAATCTATGCTAAAAAATCGTTGAGATGAAACAGATCCCCTCTTAACGCGATACCTCACCGCAACATAGAAGTCCATGTAACGATCACTAAGAGAGTTTGTAAGAGCTGCGGGCAGATGCCCTTTTATAACGAGTGGGATAGTAACATATCGAGGGTGAGATCAGTCTCTCACCTCGTATTCATTGGTCATGAAATATGATTTGGTCGTTGGGGCACTACTCATGTAGCGTGTCTTGGGCAGGAATAGTCTAGCGGTGCCTATCCCTCTCCAGGTCTACAACTGGTTTGAATTCAGAGTTTTCATTCTCCTAGACTGTTTATCATACCAAGATTAAAGAACCCAGTTTGTTCTACTATTTACTCATAGCTGGAGGGAAAATGGTTCCCAAGGGTATTAGCACTATGTGAAATGCAAACTGCCTCGTTCAGGATTTGAACTTTGATAGCGAAGTTCACTTTCTACAACGACAACCTTTGTGAAAAACCGCATCCTCAGCTCAACTTAGTATAGTTTAAAATCTTTTCAAAGAAGAATCTTTTACTTTTTGAAATTTTAATTAAAATCGTGACAAAAGTGGCAGATTCTTATCGGTACGGACATATGAACATTTTCTGAATTATATAATGACATAAAGTGGTTTTTAAGAATGGTAGTCGTTTAAACGAAGAATTCCATTTAGTGTTGGAGTAAAGGAGATCTCAACTTCATAATATTTACTTGTGTCAAGTAAATATCAACAACGGAGAAGAGATACACACATTAATGATGTTGAAAACACTTGAGCAAAATCTTAAGTTCATATCTTTAATTTCTGTAGTTTAGATTTTTGACCCGACTAAAGAAGACACAAAAGGATGGTCAATGGAATATATATATATATATATATATATATATATATATATATATATATATATATATATATATAAGTTACAGGCAAATATATGATTGACAGTAGTGAAATTCGTAAAATTAGAGAAATCAATTTGATAAAATAACATCATTTAGCAAAACGATGTATAAGAAAACCGGTTGTAAATATCATTTTACTTTCGAACGAGATTCTAAAGTGATATTCTAAGTACGTCTTTCAAATCGGCATATATGAGCGGCGCCATCATTATCTCGAGATTGATGACTCCTAATTTAAAAGTAGATTACTCTGAGGATAATGTAATTGCTATTACAATTTAGTGACCGCCACAAATAAAGCCACTGTGATATTAACGTCAATGCTGTCTACATTTCGTCGCAGTACTGTATTGATTTGTGACTGGTACACATATTCCGATATATTACAGTATGATATATAAATACTATAAAGGCCGGAACATAGGAACACACACACACACACACACACACACATACATATATATATATATATATATATATTGAGAGAGAGAGAGAGAGAGAGAGAGAGAGAGAGAGAGAGAGAGAGAGAGAGAGAGAGAGAGAGGGAGATAATAACTATATTTAATTCTAAATTCTAATCCTGCGGAGGCGCGTGGTCTAATGGTTAAAGTCATGGGAAATGGACTCGTCGCCTCGAGTTGAAATCCTGGATGTGGTAATTGCATTTCACTTAGCGCAAATACCATTGGGAAAGGTATGAATCCTACTCTCTTTCCAGCTATGGATAAATAGTACAGCAGACTGGGCTCTAGGAGAACGAAAACTCTGAATTCAAACCTGTTGAACTCCGCTTAAGAAATTGACCTTGTGTCACATTCTGCTCGTGCGGAGGGGTTGGTAAATATATATATTTAATTCTAAAACTGATACATTATTACACTACAGTTCATTACTAAAAGTTGTCATAAGTTATAATGGTTTCTTCCACAGTTGTTGATACTGTTGTTGTTAAAATAAATATTACAATTCGAAATCTTTCTACAATCCGTGCTTTACCAACGACATAAAAGTTACAAAGTTTATTAGTATAGTAATAATTTTTGTGGCCTTGTGCTAAGTAAATATCAACAACGAAGAAGAGATGCACACATTAATGATTTTGAAAACACTTGTGCAAGTTTATAACAGAGTCCTGCTTTCCGTCATGCCGGCGAGGCCTAGAATACACTGATTGTATCTTTAGAAGAGTAAGAGACCTCCAAAAAGGGAGAGCCTTGGGTATGACTTTAAACTGAATTTTATGGTGCGGCTCCAGTTTTGAAGATCTTGGGAGTGTGGAGTACTTCATTACTCCCAAATCCATTCTGACCCGAAGTGATATTAGGGTCACATCTATGAATAAAATAGATGTATTAAAAATTATTTGTATTCGATAGGAATACTTGATGCCATATAACTGTGAAATATTTATAACGAACTATAATTGTTTACTAAAGATTATTATTAGTTACTTGAAACCATATAACTGTGCCCTGTCGGCTGGGGCGTTAGAATGCACCGACTGCACCTCTGCAGAGGGGTAAGACTCCCCCAATTGGGCCACCTGTTGGCCGTGGGTGGCGACCCGTGGTGCTTAAGGATAGAACCCAGGTGGTTGAGCAGTCCATGACTTGCAATATTCCACTTTAGGCTTTTCTTGGGCTAGACGGGTGGTCGGAGAGGCCCCCTCCGATCAATCGGCTGGCCACGTCAAGCCCTAGTACCTATATGATTGCCCCAACCCTATTGTCCTTATGGCAACCCCCAGTCCTTCTTATCATATGGGTGCTAGAAGGCTGTGGCTGAGGGTCTACATGTCCTGGGAATGATGTTAAACTCTATCTGATGGTGAGGTTCCAGTTCTGGAGGTTTGGAGAATGTGGAGCACCTCTTCATCCCCATTGCTCCCTGGTCCACTCTGACCCGGAGTGGTAGTACCTGTTAGGGTCCCATCTATGGGTTAAATAGAAAAATGTATTTATAAAAATTGTATTATCCATTAAGAATTGATTTATTTCAAAACTTTATCGGCATTAAATAACCCACTGAGGTTGACATGCCGTAAAACCAAACCAAACCAAACCAAACCATATAACTGTATGCAAAAATGACTATTACATAATAGAAATATTTACTTGAAACCATATAATTATTAATATTAGATAGGAATACTTGATATTATATAAATGTGTGCAAAAAATTCTTAGGAAACAACTACACAAAAAAAGAAATATCAAAGTACAATGAACGCGATTCCCTAGCTTCAAAGCATGAAATAAACGGAGACAGATTGACATGCCATTAAAATCAATCAATAAATCAATTAATTAATCATCCCCGCTTTGTTGGGAGCATGTTTCAACTAAAAGCCCTGTCGCTGGGGCTTGGAATACGTTGACAGCATCCTCCACAGAGGGGTAAGATCCCTCCTTCAAAGAAAAAAAAAAGGGGGGGTGTCGTAGGTATGAAACTAAATTGCATCCAGTGGCGAGGATCAAGGTCTACTCTGACATAGAGTGGTATGTATTTATCCAATTAACCACGAGCAGGTTGTGTGGTCAAGATAGCAGTTCGGTCCGGGTATTCGTTCGAGGCAGTTGGAATTGATATGTCGTTAAACAAATAAACCAAACCAAACTGTGTGATTTTTCTTTTTGAAATGAGGGATATACGACCACCGTTCTAGTATTACTATAATCTTGGTTGAAGTTCCTGGCTTCGAGATAAATTGTGAAAAAATTACCACACACCTAAGGAAAGCCGGTGAGCTCATCGGTTAATATATATATATATATATATATATATATATATATATATATATGTTATCGACAAATTAAGGATGAGGATATTAGTGCACATAATTCATCAAATTATTCAAATAGTTGCCTTAATTTTTCAGCACTCTAAATACTTTTCACTTTCGGTATAATACAACTGGAAAAGGTATGAACTCAGCAGTGAGTTAAATAACACTACTGTTCTTCTGCATGGATAGTTTCAGCATTAACCACGAAGGTTGATATTCCATTAAAAAGAAAGTAAACCAATTATTATTGTTTCATCTCGTATATATACATGCACGAGCAGAATGTAACATAATATCAATTTCTTAAGCGGAGTTTAACAAGTTTGAATTTAGAGTTTTCCTTCTCCTAGAATGTTTGCCTAATCAAGGTTAAAAAGCCCAGTCTGCCCTACTATTTACCCATAATTAGAGGAAGAATAGTTGGATTCACGCCTTTCCCAAAGGTATTATTATCTTATCCATTATATACTCGCGTATCATGCGACTACCTGATGCCTACATTTTAGCATAATTTTAAGGAGTCGCATCATACGTAATATACAAACTAGGCCTAGCTTTGACCAACTATATACACACACAATTTTTCGCGTATGGTGTGACCCCTAAATATTAGGCTAAAATTTATCTCAGAAAGTTGCATGATACGTGGAATCACAGTATATATGAAAAGTTGAAAAAGACATGCAGATTTGTTTATTTTAAATTCCCTAAAAAAATAGGAAATACTGAGGAATTTCAAATAGAAAAAACATTTAGAATTCCGGTTATATTATTTTAAAAAGACATGAATCAAACATTTCCTGCGCTCTGTTCCATCACTAATAATCTGAAAAATAGACTTGGTACAGGCACGCCACGATAATAGACAGAGAAAAGAATGTGAAATCTAATTTCTCAGGGGGAGTCATTGTAGCGTAATGATTAACGTGCTGGACTGCAACATCGTAGTAAACGAATTCGAACTACAGTCGCACTATTACGGACTACGAACCGCCTCATACCTCCAGCTATGGATCAAATAGTATCACTACTGTTCTTTTATAATGATGGATTTGACATTAAATAACCCACGAAAGTCGATATGCCATTAAAAAAATCCAAACCAAACCAAAAACTAATCTCTCAAAATCACCGACAAAGTTTGAGCGGCAACAAAATGGCTAACTTATCCGTTGGCAAATGGAAAGCAAGAATAAGTGCAGATAAAACAAGCACGGCTCTGGATATACATTGTTCAAAGGTTAATATCTTCGAAATGAAACTGTGCCCCGTGTTTTATGTCTTTACGATGCAAATGTGGCTTTGAAAACTTCATGTCTGTCTCAGCGTAGTTTAATCGTGTTGTAAATGTTTCTTTTGTATTGCCGCATAATAACTGTCTCGGATTATTGATATACGTCAATAATGTATATTTCCCCACCCCCTTATTCTGTAGTCACAATAATCATGGAAGCCGTGTGTCTGAAGTCAATTAAATAACAAGTTCTATAGAACATTTATGAATTTTAAATCATGAATAGTTGAGACCACAAAGAACTAATTTATACGTTATAAGTGTTTGTGTATACTTCTAAAACTTGACTACTGTGTTTTATCTTTTTTATAATGAGGAATTGATAGTATATTTTAGGGTATAGGGCTAAAAGCACTTTCCCAAGATAGTGATGCGCACATTCAGAGTAGAAACACTGAAAAAAGGTAATCAATCGATGATTTCTATAAGTAACCAGGCTGAAAATACCTAATGAACAAAGAGGTATTCGTGCTAATCACTATATACCGAAAGATATTCTCGATAAATGTATTAATAGAAATAGCAATATCAGAAGCAAGGTAATTTGGAATTGCCCGATTTGAAATAGACCTATATTAAATCATTCGATAACTTGATACTGTCTATCTCATTTTTCGCAAAATAAATAACAAGTACATTATTGGTACAATAAAATATCTATCTATCTATCTATCTATCTATCTATCTATCTATCTATCTAAGTATCTTGCTATTATATTTATTTGAATACATTCATCTAAATGTATTTAGGAATCCATATATATATATATATATATATATATATATATATATATATATATATATATATATATATATATATATATAAGGATTTTATTAATGTTAGGTTTTTTATTTTATTTATTTATTTATTTTTTTAATAAAATAGCATTCAACACCTGTCCTAATATATTATCTATCTTTAATAACTAATACACTGATCACGCAACCCTCTAAAAATAATGGACTATTCTAATTTAAAAACAAAATAGATAAAAGAACTAAAACAGAACTAACACCAAATCATATATCCATCTGATGACGACTAAAGAGGCAGACGAAAGCGCTCGGGCAGATAGTATGGGAAGAATCCTATTCCAACTGGATCCTAACATTCGAAAAATCGCCAGAAGACTAGAAAAAATACAAATACAAATAATGAAAAAGAAATGTTCCGTGTTGTTCAATAACACCTGCCTACAAAATAACTTGCTGCCAAAATATACAACATTTAAAATATATATATATATATATATATATATATATATATATATATGATAACTTGGATAAGTATATCAGAAATGTGGTTAAGAAATATGAATTGTTTCACCTATATGCGTAAGATACAGGCACAGCTTGCAACAGATATGTGAACCCGGGGTCAACACAGCAGCGATGACTTTAATTTTGAGTGACAGGCATGAGGTCATGGGTCATTCCCAATCTTTGTAAGGATATCGAAACCAAAATGACAAAGGCCATGTAAGTTATATACACTGATTGGGGGAGAGGTATCACGTGTTAAGGGAGAGAGATTCTGGCATTTAGTCAGTCGGGATCCAGAATCGATGCGATGCAATCGCATGAAAGAGACTTTGAGCCTTCAGGGGCTACAGTGAAAAGTTTTTGTCAACAAATTTCTCCTTCGACCAAAATGACGGTTAAAGCCATTACCCACAAACAAAGAAAATCTACACTTTAATAGACGTCGGAGTTTCAAATACAAGTGTGTGTTTATCAGCTTTTTTCATCATCCTGGATCATCCACATTTGACCTTAACCTTTACAGGCAATGTAACATACGGTTTCATCTGATACTGCGAATTTGTTTTTGAAATGAAAATAGAATTTGTTGACGTATATAGTCGTGGGAACATTTAATTATAATTATTTATTTTATTTATTTATAATAATTATCCTTAGCTCCAACTATTCTTAGTACAAATAATTTACTGTTATATGGTGTCGACTATTCTTATTAAATACAAATAATTTTCAAACAAATCTTCTTGACTCCTAGATGGAACCTTAAAAGTGGGCCTGGGATAAATGGCAATGAGGGGGCACCTATTTGGGTGGAGTCTTATTCCTATGCAGGGGATACAGTCAGTGTTTTCTAGTCCTTGCCAACAGGACGGAGATATATTCTGGAAAATAAATTCGATCATTATCGAGTATTAATGTATTTCTTTATCTCAGTTGATTACCAAACTTTTTAATGCAGTGCTATCAAGATTAAATTTTAGGGCAACGTATTTTAATTCATTTGATTCTATGGTCTTGAAAGGTAATTAACTAATGGGTGAGTGGTTAGCTAAAATATTAACCCTCACATTCACTTCTACGCCTTATCACTGGGGCTTAGACTACGCTGACGTGTAAAGGTGGGTAAAAATGGTTTAAATGACGCAATAAAACCAGTATTGTAGTCAGCAAAATTACTGCCTTTTTTCTCATTTTCCTGGCTCATTTAAACACTGCTTAATATACAATAAAATTTACACAACTAGCAGAGTAAACAGAAATATAATTCCACCAATTTGCACACGTTTTAACTACTATGAATAATTCACACTAATTGAATATATAAAAAAAGAAACTAAAATTTCTAAACCAAGTTGCCAAATCGGTAGCCGGAAGCCAATGCTGACAACTACTTCGGTGCATCGGTTATATAAACAGCCAGTACGTAAACAAATGTCTCATTGTGCCACTTTTAAATTTTAAATTTTTCAGTTACTTGAAAATCTATTTTATTACTAGAAAATATAACTAAAGAATATCATTTAAAACAATAATATACCTTGTGATTTATTAGCATTAACATAAAATTATTATTGAAGAAGACAACTATTGCAGTTTCTTAGTTTTCTTTAATATATTTAATTTCTATTCGTTCATTCAAATATTATCAAGCTTAGTTTAGAAAACATACTATCACACACACACACACACACACACACACACACACACACACACACACACACACACAGAGTTATATATATATGCATATATATATAGTGAGAGAGAGAGAGAGAGAGAGAGAGAGAGAGAGAGAGAGAGAGAGAGAGAGAGAGAGAGAGAGAGGAGGCTCATTTATATATTGTATATATTATATAGGATTTAAACTCTGTAACCAAAATATAACATTTACACACCTCTGTAACCAAAACTAAAATTGCATAAATATATTTCAGGTGTGTCCTTATTTTTATACTAAAATATTCATATTTTAAATATCTGATAGGGTTTAGAAGAAATTAACTTTTCTTAAAAATAAAAACGATATACTTATTTATGGGTAATACTATATAATTATTCCCCTCTTTTCTCTCCATTTATAAAGTATATATATATATATATATATATATATATATATATATTATATATATATATATATATATGTGTGTGTGTGTGTGTGTGCGTGTGTGTGTGTGCGTGTGTGTATGCTGACAAATAAGTACGTCTCCAGATTATTGTATATATTCAATTATTACCGAAGCTATATCTTAAATATAGCTTCCGAACTATTTCTTATAGAACTCAATTAATCAAAGACGGATAGGCTGGGGTTGATGGTAAAGTTATTAGCGGGGTTCCTGAAACCTAACGTCAATTTTGTGATGGATTAGGATGTGGTGACCATACAGTGGCCAAAGGGGATTGAGACAGATTGCTCTTCGATCTCAACCAAATTTCCGGAACAAAAGGGAAAAATTGTCGGCTCGTGTGGGCCTCGAACGATGAAGTCCTTTTGGTCGACCAATAACCGGTCCGGCTGGCTGTCGAAAATTGTATAACTTATCGTTATCTGGCCATTTTTGCTTGTAGAGTTACCATAGAAACTACAACGATGGCATTTGGCTGGCTGCCATCTCATAGCTCGCTTATGGTATCTCTCACTGTCTGGGGCCTGATTGGTTTTAGTGTATAAGTGATTTTAATGCACTTCTGACTTTTAACGCCCTAGGCTTTTAGTTTCCCTTTTATATGATAATGCAAAATTTGAGTGAATAATTTTTTAAGTAACAATAACCGTTAAATGTCCGCATCAAAACTTATATGCATTTTTATGGAATGAGTTTTTTCCAAACCAGTCTTACAAAATCTTGACAGTTATAGAAAGATAGTATTTCATTAATTGTTATAGATATATTAGAAGAGATTCGGATAGATAGATCGATAGATCGATATGAACAGACTCGGAGAAATAGATAGATCGATAGATAGATAGATATGAACAGACTCGGAGAAATAGATAGATCGATAGATAGATATGAACAGACTCAGAGAAAGATTTGCCGTTAAAATCAATTAAACAATTACAGAACACAATTAACTCCATGAAATAAAATAAAACTATAATTGATAAATCACTTTTTTGTAAAGGCAAATTTATCTTTTGTAGGTTTCGTTTGGTTTCTTTGTTTAATGGCTTTTCAACCTTCGTGACATCTTTAAGGTTAAAACCATCCTTGTAGAAGACCAGTAGTGATACTATTTAACCCATAACTGTGGGAGAAGCTGGTTTATATCTTTTCGAATGGTATTAGTCCGAAAATGAACGTAATAGCGTGACTAGAGTTAGAATTCACTTACTACCATGTCGCAGTCCATTTCTTTAGTAACTACACTACGAGGACTTCCCCCGTATCTTTTATAGTAACAATTATTATTTGATTCAATTCAGTTAAAATTTTCAATGAACAACAACGATTTTGAAATAATCAGCTGTGACCACTTACCAATTTAGCAAATATTTATATGCATGAAGCAGACTTTACGTAAGAGTGATTAATCTGTGAATCAGTCAGAATTTTTCCATTGTTACCTGTTATCAAGAGCTATATAAGTTAATCATGTTAAATCATATAATAACTTAGAAATTCACGAAAATTATAATATTTCGTTGCCACCTCGTCCTCATGATAATACATATGTTGGTTATGGTAAAGTGTGGATTAAAAGACACATGGGGATTCCTAAAAATAATATATCACTGGTAGATCCTATGAACCACATTTATCATATTTGTATTAAGTCTTGTAAGTCTGTAAGTGGGTAAAAACAGCTATCATCAGACAGGATGTAGGAGTCATCACACACACACACACACACACACACACACACACACACACACACACACACACACATATATATATATATTATATATATATATATATATATATATATATATTGACCTATCGTCGATCAAATAACCTTAGAGAAATGACAAGAAGCAACAGCATACTAAATAATAATAAAAAAGTAATCAATAATGAGCCTACAATTGAATCCACTAAATTTTGTAATATAAAAAACAACCTTTGCTATAAACACCAAAAATCAACCAACTCATTCAATAGCTTCACAATTAAAAAGACATTTAGAATCAAATTACACAAGTAAAAATGTAATGTATTCACTGGACTTCAAACGCTGCCAAAAACAATATGTTGGAAAGTCAGAATGGTTATTTTATTTTAAACTAAACAAATATAGTTTACAACAAATTAATAACTGTAGAATAATACTTCCGCTCAAACGGCCACGATTTCAATAGAGATGCTAAATTCACAATTGTTGAAAGAATTGAAAAAGACAACAGCATAAAATAAGTAATCGAAAAATTGGAAGAAAAATGGACGAACAAAATAAAAAAGTATTTGGACTTAATATAAAACTTAATTACCCAACATATGGGCGTCACTAACACCTATATAAACAAATACATCAGCCACTGGTCACTAACTTGAAACAAACCACTCTCAAACCTAATAAAAACTCATTAGCCAGATGCCTTCATATATATATATATATATATATATATATATATATATATATATATATATATATGTGTGTGTGTGTGTGTGTGTGTGTGAAGAGAAAGTGGAAGTGAATCCAAAAGTTCAATTTTTCACTATATCACACACACACACACACACACACACACACACACACACAGATATATATATATATAATATATATATATATATATATATATATATATATATATATATCAATCATATTCTGATAGAGGTTATGTAACTGTCTGTCTGTAACCGAAACTACGTCGCCACTGACATCACGATTTCCTAAGTTATAATCACAACGATTAAGAAATAGTCATTTTTTAATCTTAATTAGTATCTGATTTATTAATGATGTCTCTATTAAAGTCTAGCTGAGTTAGATTTTCCGCAGAACTGCCCATATCATTAATGCAATATTTTCTACGCCGGTACCACCCACGAACCGAAGCTCATGAGATCGCAGGCAAAAAAAAAAATGCGTGGATCCCTCGGCATTCGTCCTTAAGGGCGCGCCTCAGACACTGGGCAATAAACCCAGCCCTGTCCCTTTAAATCAAAGGGGCAGGTGTTGCCTGGAAGGATGGCCCCTTGAGATCACGCTGTTAATTTCATTAATAGTCCAGTGGCCGAATCTACCGGACGCACAGGCCATGAAGGGCCCGTATTAAAATGCATTTAAAATCTTTAAATATGTGTTATATATGTCTAAAGATTAAAGATTTACAAAGTATATAGTGGGAATAATCTGCATAATGATTCTATCAAAACTGTGTTTAACGAATAATTATTTGCTAATTATTAGTTTTTATTTATTACTAGAATCTAAATATATGAATATGAAAGAGTCAAAAATAAGTTCAGCTCTTATATATAAATGTATGCAATTTTATCTATGGTAACAGAAGTGTTGCAATGTTACGTACAGTTATATGGCTTCAAATATTCTTAGCCAATACTAATTATTTTCAAACAGATCTATAGATTGGACCCAAAGAGGTTCTACCATTCGGAGTCAGAGTGTAGCTGAGATTAACGGCAATGTAGTGACTCCACGTTCCTCAGAACCCCAGACCCGGGCCTCACCATCGGATAGTTTGGTGTTATACATACAGTTTCGTAACAGTTATTATCGTAGGAAGTGGACTCGGCTATGAAAGTTCAAATGGGCTCTTTAACTTTAGTATGGCAACTGGTCTAAGAGTAAGAAAATTCTGAATTCAAGCCAGTTGTAAACCTTGATAGGGATGGACTTCACCAGGCTATTTCTGCCCAAGACACGCTACTCTAGTATCGCCTCTACAAACAAACCAGACCACGGGACCAGTACGTACCCCTTTCCAGGAGATGCTGCCACTGAATTCTAAGAGTGCCAAAAAGAGGACACACACACACACACACACACACACACACACACACACACATATATATAATATATATATATATATATATATATATATATATATATATATATGTGTGTGTGTGTGTGTGTGTGTGTGTGTGTGTGTGTGTGTGTGATTTACATTTTACATTGTACCGTTTATTAAATTGTATTATGTAAACTTTATTTTATGGTTTTATAACTTATTTTGTCCATATTTTCTTCTTGTGTACATATGCATATCATATTGTCTTCTTTGTCTTTGTCTCTCTCTGTTTATATTTGTATTTCCCGCCTCTACCAGGTTCCACCCGACAATCCTATTGAAACTTTTATCATTCATCCAAAGCCAAGTGCCTCTATTGTTGCCTATTTAGTTTATCTATGTTTATCTCTGGAGGGAATTGGATTTTACACTGTGTATAATTGGCTGCCGTTCAACACATTGTTATGATAGTTGGGTCAATCCAGCTGGACCAACACCAATATCCTCTAAGCCTCTAATCTTTGAAACCCTGTTTAGGATGACCTCTGGGTCGCGTGTCGTCCTTCAGAACACCATGGGGCACACTATATTGAATTCGGTGTTTTGAGATCCTTCTGACCTATCCAGTCCAGTATCCACTGGTGAGGTCCACTACTGTAGCTCTGGTGTGTGTGTGTGTGGGGGGGGGTCATTCCTTCCCTGCCATAGCTCACAGGTATGGTAGTACTTGTTAGGTCATATTTATGGGTCAAATACACCTGTTTGAAAATTATTAGTTTTAGACAGAAATACTTTAAACCATATAACTCTATGTAAATCAATCGTATTGATAATCATTACTTGAAGTTATAATCTTTTGCAAATTATTATTATTAGTTATTTAAAACCAGGTAATTATCTGAAAAGGACTGACTTTTGCATTAGATTTTGATATACCATAAAACGAACGAACAAACAAACGAACTAACCAACAAATTAAACAAACCGAACCTTTTATAGGAAATCATAATTGCTAAAAATATTGCAACAAGGGTTGATATATCTAAAACCAACCAATCAACAAAGCAACCAAATCAAGAATTTTATGAAATATTAATTAAATCTTCGGCAAAGTTTGAATAATTTTCAAATTTAACACGTTCCTACACACCCATAATAAGAAAACTCATGCAAAAATTCATAAGAAATAGTTTTCTACTTCCTCCCCCGTCTCTCTCTTTGTCTCTGTCTCTCTTACTCTCACTCTGTATATCTTTGAATATTAAAACACTCATGATTAATCTAACGTGTTTTGAAGGAGCTGATATCAACATTTTTCTAATGTATAGACAAGATGTAAGTTCAATAACATTGAAAACCTCCTAGCGCTTATATATTAAAAAATAAACTAAAATAATAGAATTCTATCAGTCAAGAAAATTAGATTTTCTTGGAATGTAAAATTTTCACTATTTTTGTATTTTGTATATTTTTTATTCTTCTTTTTGTCTTTGTTTATCTTATTCAGAACTGAATGAATAAAAATTAGAAGTGAATTAAATTTCAATTCTGTTTTCATGAATATTTTAGAAATGTCAAATCAAAGACAGAATTTCATATTTCAATTTTCTTTTTATCATTTACGATTTTGATAAGTTGAGTATTGTGAGATGATGAAATTGAAAATCTGTAAAAAAAATAAAAATAAAAATAAAAAAATAAATAAAAGAAGATAATAAAAATGTAGACAAAAACAAGATAAAAAAAAAAAAAAAAAACGAGGACAATACATACAAGAAATACATAATGAGTGGTTTATCTTTAGTTTAACTTCGTTTTGGTATAGGCAATGAGAATAGTCCTCAGTGAGAATCGAATTCATTATTCAGTAGTACTAATTGAATAGTCCCGAAGCGTCCACTTGAGGGGGAATGCCGACGGGATCGACGCAATTTTTGGGCGCCCACGTAAAAACGAGACCTTGTGTCCAACCCATACAAGTGGGGTATGAGGAAAATACCAGTAATAATTGAATAGTCGGTTAGTTGATATGGTTTGTTTAACGGCATGTCAACCCCTGTTGGTTTTTTTCCGAAGTAGTACAGATATGCTAAACCGGCTTGCCAACAAATTCATCACGATGAGGTTTTATTGGTTTTATTTACATTAAGGACAATAAATGAAGGAAAATCATTTACAGCATTAAAAGACGTACATGTTTCTTTGTTTAATGGCATATCAAACTTTCGTGTGTTATTTAATGCCAAAGCCATCCTTGTATAAGAAATCGAGGGGTTGTATACCTTTCCCAAGGGTATCAGTCCAAAAGCAAACGTAATAGTGTGACTGGAGTTTGAACTCGCTTACAACGATGTTGCAGTCTATCACTTTAGCCATTACACTACGGAGACTCCTTTTAATATTGGATAAGAATACCTGGAACCATATGACTGTGTGCAAACTAGTAATTAAAGATAATTATTTGTAAACAATTATAACTTCAAGTAACTAATCTTTATTATTTATCACAATTATATGGTTTAAGGGAAGATTTATCCGACTTCTTACGAGGCCAAAATGTGACTCAGGGTAGGTTTATATGTTGGGTGTCGCGAGGAAGCGAACCTTAGGAGGTGTGGTGAAGAATTGCTTAATTATATGGTTTCAGGTAACTACTTATCGAATAATAACAATAGTTTTTTTTTCACACAGTTATAGGGTTGTATATAATTGCTTATCATACAAATAGTTTGTACAAAATGATATGGTTCCAAGTATTCCAAGTAAATAATAATTTTCAAACAGATCTATTTGGTCCATTGATGGATCCTTAACAGGTACAACCACTTCGGGTCATAATGGATATGGGAGTTATAGCAACTAAGAAGAGTCTCCTACTCTGCAGAGGTACAGAACGGAAGATAACGATATAAACAGAAGACCTACACCTTTTTTAAGGGATGCAGTCGGCGTATTATAAGTCCCGCATCTGAAATGAATTCATACATACCACAACAAAGACGAGGACAACATTCCGAAAAATCAAATTTATTCTATCCAAATAAGTTGATTAAATAAAAGAAAATACCTCATCTCAGAATTTCAGCTGAGAGAGAGAGAGAGAGAGAGAGAGAGAGAGAGAGAGAGAGAGAGAGAGAGAGAGAGAGAGAGAGAGAGAGAGAGAGATATTAATTGATCTATTTTAATGGCATGTCAACCCATCTAGGGTTATTTTATGCTTAGAGGTTAAGGAATTGCATTCATTATGTTCATATTTACATTTGTGTGTAATTGTTTCTTGATAATTTTTACTTTAATTCAGTTAAAGAGACAGACAAACTACATTGCAAGAATAGATTAACTGATACGAAATGTGATTGGTTGATTGATTGGCACGTCATCCCGTCTTGGGTTATAATTATGCCAAAAGGTAAATTGTGACGAATGGTCAGATTTATTATGTTTTTCCAAGGGTTTTTGTTGATTTTGACAGTAAATTGTCTGTAACTGTTTGTTGTTAAATGAATTGGGAATCGTTTTGAGTGATAAGTTGATAGGGTAGAATTCAAATTTATTGCTATATTTTTTTGGTATGATTTTCTTTCTTTCTGGAAGGACAAAATATTATCTATACATACATTTTTAGACATATCTCACATGTTGTTTGTGTTATAAAAACTCTGTCTAATTGTCAAATAACAGTAAAATCACCGCATTGTATTAGAGTGTGTTAACAGTATAGGTTGTTTGAGATGCTATGTATTCTGGCTGATTTTCTTATTTAAGTAAAAAGAAGTGTTAGTCTTTTGACCTAGACCTAGTCGGGCTATAGTGACTTGTTATTTTCTGTACTTTCGCAAGCCTGGTGTCCATTATCATATATTGGAATTTATTAAAAAGAATTTGTTATATATGCTGTTACTCTAATTTTGTTGCCATTTATTTTTGTTAATAGAAGAACATATTGATTTTGTCCTTCAAATTTGTATACGGGATTTGGAATGTTTTGGGGACCATTTTTAGAGCTGGTTTGGCTACTGAATCAGCTTTGCTATTTCCTCTTATTCCTATGTGGCTGGGGATCCAACCTAGAATGTTTTTTGAGTTATACATGGAGTTCAATCAGATTAGTATTTTATTGATTAAAGGGTGGTCAATTTAATTTTTTGTCCTTTAGACAATGGAATGAGAACAACCTATTTCTCTGAATTTTTGAAATGAGGTTTGATAATTAGTATTATTTGGATTATTCGGACTCTTGTTCTCATCTTCATTGTTATCTGTACAACTTTTCGGTCGATGAACCCTCCGGCCTTCTTCAGGTATTTCTTTTCGGACTCGGGAACCTTCTTTTCGAACTCGGGAATCTTCTTGTCGTAATCGGGAGCCATCACCGAACATAAGTGAATAGGTAGATATTCTAGGTATAACAAGACATTAGGTTTATAAGTTTTCAAAATTCACACTGAATTGTCCAATTGGACACATAGCGTAGTGGATAAAGGAGTTAGGTTAAGACAGTTCTAAGTGACAGTTATCTCTTGACTGGTCAGGGGCAGCAGTAACATAGAATAATAATTAACACAGCTTAACACCTGTACCCCAGTTATGGTTAGCGGAATGAGAACAGGATACTCCCGTGGACTGAATAAAGGGTTAGGTTCAAAGTTCCGTGCTGGCTCCCTACTCGCGTCGATTGAATAAAGGGTTTGGTTTGAAATTCTCAAGAGGTTACCGATTACGTTAAGGCAACCGAAAAATGCTGGAGAGTACAACGGCTAAAATATTTTTTAGACGACACATAAACAGAAGAATTAGTAATACATTTAAAACGTGACAAAGAAGGAATATTTTCTGTTTGTAAACGAGAAAAGGACAAAAGACTAATTCGGCTCGAAAGACATGCTAATTCACTCTTAATACCCAATATGAAGAAAATGATCGAACGTCTATAGCCACAAAAGAACAAAACCCTTAAAAAATAATTAAATAAATATGATAAAAATAACAACAGAAAAAACGCAGTTAATTGCTTTCTTGTAGAATTTTTGATTATTCATCTTACTAGCAAGAACATACACCCTCAGGGCGTAAGTATTTAAGTTTTAATGTACTTAGATATATTAAATTAGAAAGACGCATATAAAAAGATTACACTTATTTAATTTTATTTTAAGTGGTTTCTATATAAAATCATTCATAGAATTGATATTAATATGCTGGAGAATAAAACAATAATATGAGAGATCAATAACACCAAGTAATTATTTATTAAACCCGGTTTTGTTTAAACCAGTATGCAAATTAACCACACCATATATTATGTAAACCTTTATTTCTTAGTGATATATAACAAACTTTGCAGGATTTTAAACACACTAATAACATGTGTTGTTTTGAGGCAAATCTAACTCAAATCTAACTCATAGAGACCTCGTTAATAAGTAAGATTTATTCAATATATCAATGATTTTGACTATTAATTAAATACTGATTGAAAAACCTACGCAATTCCTGGGGGTATTGTGACGTAAGCGGTGACGTAGTTTCGGTTACAGAGAGAAAGACACCGAATCTCCATTATAAAAAGATATAAGTTTCTGAAGAAGTTTAAAAGGTCGACAATAAATCACTCTGTTCGGCCTTTTCTAGTGTTTATCGTTCTTCTGACTCCATCTTGACTAACTAATACAGACAGTAAGAAGAAGAAGAAGAAGAAGAAGAAGAAGAAGAAGATGATACCAGATGATACCAGATGCGATACCCTGAAGCTATAGAAACACACTTTCCACAATTTTTAACGATTCCAAATGATTCGTTTAACGCATTTTAGTTTTACGAAATAAGCAACTTTCTACACCTCTACTTAAATATTCATCTCCCTTGGGCCTGACACAAAATTTATCTTTGTCTATCCACGTTAAATGTTTTTTTTCTCACAATGTTTTTGTTAAAGCAAGTTATGGCTTCAAAACAAAGTTAACTTGAGAGCTGATTATCATTTTGGATACACTTTTGTTATACAGGTTATTTAAAAATGTTAACATTTCTATGAGATTTCCTTTATGATATGATTTTAACGTCTTCATCTGTTCACCATCACTGTCAGTACATTATTGGAATCTTCCCCAGGTGGTGTCCGTAATATCAGTTCTGCTTTTCTAATAAAGATAAAGTAAAAAAAGTAAAGTCGTCAGGGTGGCATAAAGTCGGTATCAACCAATCAGCGAGGGAGTCTATCCCCTTTTCACTAGCGCTTGACCAAGGAGATTGTTTTTGCGTCTGATGTGGAGCGCCACACCAACCATCAACTCCTTACTTTACCACACAGATCCCTGTGCTACTCATACGCTGAGTTGGCGAAGGCCGGTATTGAACTAGGAACCTTGTGGTTTCTAGCCGAACGTTCTACCGACTGAGCTAAACCGGCCCTTACTCTCATAGAAATATTGACATTTTTTAAATCACCTGTTGGAAATGGATGTTGAACGTGTGGAGACTGAAATTATAAAATAACGGTACTTCCATAAGGGTGTCAATATTTTTAATCACCCAGTGATGAATTTACAGGTAGGATTTATCAAATATATTAATATTTACATGTACGTACATTATGGAAGATTTAGTGATCGATAGGTAGATAGATACATATATATTCTGTATTTAATGAATGAATATAAAAAAAACATATTTGATGATAGAGTACAAGTGTGAAAATAAATCCGGTGTAGAAATGTGGGAATCGATATTTAGAAATTTGAGTGGGTTCTGATTGGTTATTAGTTAATACTATAACGGGATACAAGATAATATATATGTAATATTATGAAAAATTGAAAAAACACAAGTTTATAAACGAATAATGTTTATTTCGCATAAGCTGCAGTGTTTCGATCTGTTTCGATAGATCTTCATCAGGGCTTTCGTTATTTTAAGGAAAAATGAAGATCTATCGAAACAAATCGAAACACTGCAGCGTAGGCGAAATAAATATTAGTCGTTTATAAACTTGTGTTTTTGCAATTTTTTATAATATTACATACTGTCGGATTCCCTTCCACTTTTTCTTCACGCACACACACACACACACACACACACACACACACACACACATATATATATATATATATATATATATATGGGTGTTAATATCCAAGTTAAATGGAAAGAAGAAAATTGCATTGGTTACGAGATTGTCTGACAAAGCATTTCTCATAATGAACACTGTATGGCGTTGCCAAAGCAAAAAAGCAAAAAAGGAGCGAAAATCTTATGCCATTTTTTCTTTCTTTGCCTGAGTTAGTGAGTGAAATTTATTGAAACCCATCGTAATGAAATCCCGTGGCCAGATCGATAACCATATATATCCCCTTATGATTTCATCTTCTGGAAATATCTGATGGCTCAAGTCTTTAAATGTAGACAGTTGAAAGAATTAAATGCTTTTATTAGTCATGATATAGCAGCAATACTAGTCACTTGGTGAGCGCAACAGAAGTGCGAGGTGAGGCTTTAGAAGTGTATAGCTTGTGAAGGCAAAGTTATGACAGTAGCAAAACAAAATGACAAAAACAAAAACAAAATGGTAGTAGAATTAACTTTTACATAGGATTTATGTTGCCTTTTAAAAATGTTATTTACGCTCCAAAAGCGAGTGATCATTGTGCCACCTTCATTTACAACATTCGTGAAATATTATGATGGTTTAAATTGGATATCTTTTTAATAGAATAAAGTATAAAATATTTGTATGGAAAAAAGCATTTTAAATTTGATTTATCAGATTTTTCAGACAATCTTAGGCAGCTTATTAAACTGTATTGCCTAAACTAGATTTAAAAATATATATAAACTCTGTACGCAACACTCTGTACATCAGCGTCTTATACAAATTAGTTTAGTAATGTACATGGCCAGATTGAATGGAAATGAGTAGAGGAACATTTAGTTGCGCTAATAATCCAATTAATGAGGATCTGTCTGACATTGGTTGATATAAATTTTTATAAATATATATGGTATAAAATATCTGTGTGGAAGGAAGCATTTTAATTTTGATTAATTAGATTTTTTAGAAAATCTTGGGCAACTTATTAAATTATATAGCGTAACTAGATTAAAGACTAAATATAAACTCTATAGTTATTTACCTAGCTTAGCTTATATGTAGCAACATATAAAATCAGTAACCAATATTAGCTACATCAACTTCTTATACACATTAGTTTGGTAATACACAAAGCCAAACTGAATGGAAATGGGTAGAGAAGGATCCAATTGGAAAGGACCTACCTGATTTGAAAACTTGCATTTGAAATCCTAATTTTTTTTTACCTAGGCTCGAAAATTACACTTAAGCCCCGGTGATAAATACTTGATTTTATATTTACGTTTTAGTTTGCGATAAGACTACAAAGTATTCCCAAAATTGTTGTAGTATCATTGTTCTCTTGAATAAATTCATATTTCATAAATTAAGCACTAATATTCTGGGTATTATATGAATAATTTATAATTAATCAAAAACTGATTACTAACGAACATTTCCCCATATTTACACCTAGTCTATATCTTCTTAAATGTTTAAAAATGTTTTTTTTTATCTCCTTAGATTTTCTCAGAATATTAAGATATATAAATAATCTTTTTAAAGTCAAGTTCACTATTTCTCCAGTTAAACTCTATTCAAGGTCACCTTTTATTACCTCCCCCGAGAGATTTCATGGTAGACATTTTTATTATCTATCCCGACAGATTTTACGATAGCCAATGAATGTTCGATCGTAATAAAAATATCTTCGAGGGTTAAGGAGGAAACGACAAAAACAGAAAGATAATTGTATCTATAGTAATAATTGGGAAAAGTTTGTAAATCTTCTACAGAAAGGCGAACGATTTGATGTAGAGCTACCAAATTTGATATTCATATTTATTGGACACGGAAAGATTTTAAGATGATTTTTAGTTCCTTGTGAAGAAAAAGAGGCTCCCATCGAGAAAACCTTTTTTTTACAATAGTTAATGATAAGTAGGAAACCATATTGTAGAATAAGAAGGAAGCCATATCTTGAATTTTATTTTCCTTTTCAAAAGAAAAAACTAAACAAAAAACAAAAAATAAAAGTACGAAAATGATTATTCATAATTGAGTAAATGTTGCTAAATAGGTAGTTTATCAATCCTGAGATTAAAATAATTTATTAAAAAAAAGATGCGAAAATTTTATAGTTCTTTAAAACTTTCAGGATGACTTAAGATATCCCATCCCCAGGGACAGGACGTTTTATCCCTAGGTAACCTTGTGTCGCATTAAACATGACACCACAAAATAGTACACAGTTTATGATGTCCATAGATTACTTGTTTATACACAGGCATATTTAATTGCATATAACCAGCAACAAAGAAATACTTCTCAAATATGTAAATCTCACACAAACTTTCAAATATCTTAGGAACTTTACATATATGTACGTACAATAAGGGCATTTCAACACACACACACACACACACACACACACACACACACACACACACACACACACACACACACACACACTTCTATTTGTTCCTTTTGTATTCTTTGTATTTAATTTGCTCA
This sequence comes from Doryteuthis pealeii, assembly GCA_023376005.1. NCBI lineage: Eukaryota > Metazoa > Mollusca > Cephalopoda > Myopsida > Loliginidae > Doryteuthis > Doryteuthis pealeii. The sequence continues at coordinate 39,389,966 of CM042139.1, read as the reverse complement.
GGCAATACAAATGTGTTATTTTCAAGTCATGCTGATAACGCAGATGTCCTTGAATCTCCCTCTCCATCCGTCTCTATCAGTCATCGCTCTTGGCAGGTCCTCTACACGGCGTCCAGTGTCCACACAAAACTGATGAATATAAGTTTTTGCTTGTCAACAAACACTGGTGTGTCGATGTGTAGGAATCCACAGGAGAAGTAAGAACGCTACTTATGAGTTCGTTCTTACTTCTCCAGCAGTAACTGTTCTTATATTTATTCTTGAGAGAAAGCCAAATTTTCCAGTTAACTTTCCACGACACAAGTAAGTAGCAAATACTTCTTACTGATAAGTTCCTTTAGGATTTCAATTTTTCTTTTGCCCGACAGTCATTTGTCAGTAAAATAACCTTTTTCCCATAGCGTAAAATCATGAAAATTACTTTGTTTTTAAGAGAAGCCGTTTAGAATTGACCCTTTTGAACTGGGTTAGAGGTTAAGTGTGTTTTTTTCAGAGAAGCCTGGGACATAATGTTTATCATAGACATCACATCAATAGACTTTTCTGATATTATTTAATGGAGGTTGCAAATACAAAATATATTCATGAGTAGACTGTTCTCGTGTGCCAGTCGACCAGTATTGTCACGAAATCATTAAATTGTGGAAATATATTTTAATGGTCAATTGCTGCTCCCAGTCCTTCTCATCACGTTTGAATTTTAACCTTACAAAATTATTACTCTTGTACGGGTCGACGCCAAGTTTTTGCCCTAAAATTAGGTTTTTATCATTCTGTCTATACACATGTATGTATTTACCCAACCTCTTCGTCATAGAAAGGATGTGACATAAGGTCAAATTTGAATGGAATACAGCTGGTTTGAATTCAGAGTTTTCCTTCTCCCAGATTTGTTGCCGTGCCAAGGCTAAAGAGAGCAATCTGCCCTACTATTTACCCAGAGCCATGGAAAGAAGAACTAGATTCATGTGTTTCTCAAGGGTATTAGCGCAAAGTGAAACGTAAAAAGCATCGCTTAGGATTTGAACACAGGTCACCGATTTAATTTCCTAAGACGATAAACGTTAAACAACATGCGCCTCCATACGAGTATATGCAATATATAGATACATCTTAATCAGAGCAATAGCATATATTAGATAGTTAGACAGCGTGGGAAGATATCATATGGGAAAAGGGAGTTGTGACTTCAGATTTAAAATATTTGTATGGAAAACACACGCTTGACACAAAATGAAGAGCTATGTCTAAAATTCTCTGAAGATTACTGGATTCTATAGACATATATGTAGAGGTGTACTTAGCATAACATTTATCGTCGTAGTAAATGGAATCGGCGACCCGAGTTCCAATCCTGGACCGAAGTTGTTTGCGTTTCATTTCTTGCTAATGTCAATGGAAAAGGCATGAATCCATCTGTTCCCTTCAGCTATGGATAAATAATTGGTTAGGCAACTAGTATGGGAGAAAGAGAACTCTGAATTCAAACATCTTTACTCCGCTTAAAGTTGACCTTGTGTTACATCCTTCCCGTTGTGGAGGAGTTGAGCAAATGCATTCTGACATATATCTAAGTATATCAGTCTCAATAGTGTGACAAAACAGCCAAGATCAGGATTCAATGACGTTTTAAACATTTTTATTTTCAGGTTGTTTCTCAATGATTCTACTGTTAATATCGTTATGAATACACACACGACTTTAACTTTGTATGACACAAGGTCATATAGTAGAAAATAAGAAGAGCTCTAAAAAAATTAGCATTTAGAATTCTGGTTGGTACCTGGGCTTGATCACTGATCTCTCATATCGATGGAAAATACGCAACTATCTCATCTACGAAGCAGGAAATTGTCATCATTATTGTTTTGGGTGGTAGGTATTGAAAAGAATATCTGTGACAAGTCCCCTACCAGCGAAACTGAGCAGGTTCGTTTATTAACTTATTAGCCGAAGTATCTGCCGACGACTAGTAAGAGATCAAGACTTGTGAAACATAGTCACCGATGATTGCTATGTCGGTGATGGAGGCCAGATAAAGCATGTCTTATTACACCTAGCCTACAGGATGATATTTTTGAATTTTGTCAACTTGTGTTTCTTCCAGCTGTATTTGTTCGTACCCCGCGATCACTCAGTTACAATTTTACACTTGTGTCGCATAATCTATGTGGTAGCATAGATTATTGACAACAACCTGTAGCAAGAATTCTAAGGGGCCAGTGTTTTCAGATCAAGGAATGGAAGACTACCGGACGTTTAGAAACCCGGAAGTCACGTGAGAACTAGTTAGGTAATGACTGGTCAGCCAGACGCCAAGCAGAGAGACCCTCTTAATTAATTTAACAAAAACGAGAATTGTTATAAAAGAAAAATACGCATATTAGATTCAACAGATATATTTTTCATATCATCTTATGCACTTAATATTGTTCTGAGAAGTATTTCAAAAACTATATATTGAGTAAGAGATTTATCGATCTAAACATTTTTTGTTTTTGTCTTTATTGTTAGTCCTAACTAAGCAATTAATTTAATTGTTATAGTTAATAGTTAATAGTTATAAGTGATATGATTATTTTACATCACAGGATTGATGAACTACTTATAAAACTAATGTCATTGGGAAAGGCGCGAATCTACTCGGTCTCACACCAGCTATGGATGAATAGTAGGACAGACTGAGTTCTTTAGCCTTAGTAAGGCAACCAGTATAAGAGAAGGAAAACTGAATTCAAACCAGCTTTAATCCGCTTAAAAATTAACTCTCTCTCACACCCAGTCCGTATAAGCCTATCTAGTTAATTTTAACCAAATGGGAATAATTATTTTTGTATTTCTGTTATCTTAATTCTTTTGAAAAGGTAATTTTAAATTGACATACGGCATATTGCTAATTTTCTAGCTTGGCTCTCTATTTATAACTACTTTTGTGTTAAAAACCCTCTCGATGAGTCTCTTTTTTTCCTGATGAGAAAATAACAAATAACTTAAAAAATCATGTGTGCCAAATTTGGAAACTCTGCTTATAGAGGATAGACAAGCAAGCTATTCTCAATTAATAAATACAATTTGTGTTCTTGACGTCTTCACTTCTACATTCGAATATATTTTACTACGATCATTGGCTATCGTAAAATCTGTCAGGAGAGATAATAAAAATGGCTACATTGAAGTCTCTCTGGGGAGGTAATAAACGATGATCTCGAATCAAGTTTAACCGGAGAAATAGGGAACTTGACTTCAAAAAGATTATTTATACTAGCAGGACCTGTGGAAATACCACAGTATGATAATTTAATTATTACAAATGTTTACTTAAGAGCTATTGCAAATAGTTCAACATGTAAAAAGTATAATAATATTGATTTAACCCACACTCACTCTTTTTTTTCTTTCTTTCCTTCTTTTTATCTTTTCATTATATTCAATTGAAACAGATTAGCGTTATCACTTTCACGCGCTCAGCTCCTCTATCTATCTTTCCCTACTCTTTTTCTTTGTTTGTTTGTTTGTTTGTTTGTTTGTTTGTTTGTTTCTTTCTTTCTTTCTTATTATATTTTTTCTGTGTAGTGTGTCCTTTTTCTTCCCTTTCTTTATAATAAAAACGGAATGGTCCATTATTTTCTGAGGTGATGACACTCATAAGAAATAAGAATTCAGCGGATAAGCAACACCAGATAATCAGGATTTACATTTTTGCATTCATTTTGGACGATTTGGACAGTCTCATTTTTAACCAACGGTTGTATAATTAACAATAAGCAGTGACGTAGTTTCGGTTACAGACAAATGGAGACCAAATCTCTATTATTTACACACACACACACACACACACACACACACACACACACACACTCACATATATATATATGTGTGTGTGTGTGTGTGTGTGTGTGTGTATGCAGTTATTTTATATTGGAGTAATGAACGTAAATTACTCGATTACAGGTGCAAGAGCAGTATTTATTTGGTATAATTTACAATGCAATTAAAAGCCGATTAAAATTCGTTGTAATTTTTCTCACAGGGCCGTTGCCATGACGAGAAGTGGCTAATACGCTTCTTTGAAACCAATGATAACAATCGCTTTTTAATTGTATTGTGCACTATGACACACACACACACAACACACACACACACACACACACACACAATATATATATATATATATATATATATATATAATCCAAAGATTAAGAAATCTTCATTACCACGTACTAGTTTTTCAGTTGTCGTAATGTCGTAATTAGAAATTCGAATAGATTAATTCAACAGTGAACCCAACCGTTAAACAATGAACGATAACAGACGGTCAGTTGATTAAGAATTTAATTCAGGACAGGCTGTTAAATTACTTCTGGAATGGCCACACATGACCCGGAATAAAAAAAATCTAGTTTCAACTGATTTTAAAATAAAAGATTCCTCATTTTTGCATCTTAAGATAGGAACCGAGAGATAATTCTTCTAAGTTCTCTGAAATAATCTTCTTTTGTCATTTTTTCCTGATATATATATATATATATATATATACGCACACACACACACACACACACACACACACACACACACATACATATATATATATATTACATAAGTATTACAAAAAGATTAATTTATTCTTTATGGTGAAGTCGACGTTATAGCGTTTCGGTTTTAGCAAACGTTCATCAGTACTTGAGATGGAAAGAATGTTGTTTGAGTAAGGGTGGTTTACTTTTGAAAAATGGTAGATTTGTACTTGTGTGCAAAGGAAGAGTCGTAATCGAGTCCAGCATAGTGTGTGCTCCAGTCCACGAGAAGCCTTCACAAGAAACGGTGAAAAGTGAGGATTATAATAGGGACACATAGAAAGAGATTAGATATAGAGAAACAGAGAGGGACAGAGAGAATAGATAAAGAGAAACAGAGAGGGGGAAACATAATAGATAGAGAGAAACAGAGAGGGAGGGGGAAAGAATAGAGAGAAACACAAACGGGGTAAGAGAATAGATAGAGAGAAAAAGAGCATTGAAAGAATAGAGAGAAACAGGAAGGGGGAAAGAGAATAGATAGATAGAATTAGAGATGGGGAAAGAGAATCGAGAGCAAAACAGTGAGGGTGAAAGGAAATAGATAGAGAGAAACAGTGAAGGGGAAAAGAGGATAGATAGAGAGAAATAGAAAGGTGGAAAGAGAATAGATAAAGAGAAACAGAGAAAGGGAAAGAGTATAAACTGAATGAAAAAGAGAGGAGGAAAGAAGAGAGAGAGAGAGAGAGAAAGAGAAACAGAGAGACGGAAAGAGAATAGACTGAGACAAACAGAGAGGGTCAGAGAGTATAGATAGAGAGAAACATTGAGTGGGAAAGAGAATATATTGAGATAAACAGAGAGGCGGAAAGAGAATAGATAGAGAGAAACAGAGAGGGGGAAAGAGAATTGATAGATAGAAACATAGAGTGGGAAAGAGAATGGGGGGAAATGAATTAGATAGAGAGAAACAGAGAGGGAAAAGAGAATCAATAGAGAGAAACAGCGAGGGGGGAGAGGATAGATAGAAATAAAGAGTTTGGAAAAGGGAATAGATAGAGAGATACAAAGGGGGGGAGAAAAACAATAGATAGAGAAAACAGTGAGGGGAAAGAGAATAAATAGAGAGAAACTGAGGGGGAGGGGAAAGAGAATAGAGAAAACAGGGAGTGGCAAAGAGAGTAGATAGAGAGAAACAGAGAGAGGAAAAGAGATTAGATAGAGAGAAACAGAAAGGGGGAAATAGAATAAAATAAGTAGATAGAGAGAAACAGAGATAGGAAAAGAGAAAGATAGAGAGTAACAGAGAAGGACAGTGAGGTAGATAGAGAGAAACAGCGAGAGGGAAAGTGAATGGATAAGGGAGAAAAAGAGAGGGGGAAACAGAAAAATTTGAATTGAATGAAATGATTTTTTAAGGAATATTTGTTAATTTTCTAAAACTCATTTTTTTTTTCAATTTAACCCATACATGGATTAAATAGAACAGAGTGGACCTCGGAGTAATGGCGATGAAGAGGTACTCCCTACTTCCTAGACCTCCAAAATTGGAACTTCACAATGAGATGCAGTTTAATGTCATGCCCAGGCCACTAAAGATTCTCAGCCGTCGTCTTCTAGAACATATATGATAAAAAGTGTTGATTATCTTCCATAAGGGCAATACAGTCGGGATAAAAAGCGGTGTAAAATACATTTTGGAAATATATTGCCTGCTGTGGGGATTAAATAAATAAAATAAAACATTTCTGATTTAATTATTCAGACCTGTATCTTCAGAGACAAATTTAAAAACCGTACGAGTAAAATATGTTTTGTTCGGATTTCATAAAATTAAATAAGTGGGAGGGAGGTTGACCTAGTAAAAAAATATTTCCCTTAATAAATTTGACGAAAAACTATTTTAAATATAAATTGATCTAAAGGTGAATAAGTATCGAAATTTTCGTGAAAATTTTACGATTAATTGATTTTTCATAGAATTTTAATATTTTTATGTCCCCATCTTAGGACCCCATCTAATAGATATGTTTGAAAATTATTAGTAGATAGGAATATTTGTTATATAACTGTAAATTATTTGTATCAGTAGTTACTTGAAGCTATAACAGTCCACTATGGCTTATTATTTAGTTACTTGAAGCTATACAACTGCATGAAGAGAAAATTATTATTATTAAATAGAAATATTTATTTGAAACCATATAACTGTGTTGGATAGGAATACTGGAAACCATTTAACTGGGTACAAATTATTTCCATTAGAAATACTTGATATCATATTACTGTGTGGAGGCTCATAGTATGATTGCTATCGTCCTAGGAAATGCTGGACGAGGCTGTTTGCATTTCACATAGCACTAATATTCTTGGGAAAGTTAGGAATTCAACTATTTTCCCTCCAGCTCAGGGTAACTAGTAATGCAGACTGAGCTTTTGGACTGGGCTTTGGGAGAAGGAAACCTCTGGATTCAAACCTGTTATAATCCGCTTAAGAAATTGTCTTTATATCACTTCCTACTTGTGCGAAGGGGTTGGTACATATATATATATATATATATATTATATATATATATATATATATATATATATATAACCATGTGCAAAATTTCTTTAGAAATAACGGTAATTATGAACTTTTGTTTAGTAAATTAGGGTGTCCCAGAAAAAACAGAACCCTAAAATTTTGTAATAAAACTGTTAATTTTAACTAGGAGGGGTTTTAACTTAATGTGACCCAGAAAAAACAGAATCCAAACACTAACCCTAACCCCAACCCCAACCCAAACCCTAAACCCTAACCCCTCCTAGTTAAAATTAACAGTTTTATTACAAAATTTGTGGGTTCTGTTTTTTCTGGGGCACCCTAATTTACTAAACAAAAGTTCATAATTACCGAAATAACCACATAAAAATGTAAATATAAGCGTACATATGTATGTAAACATAAACGTTATGCCCTAACGTTAGATATAAAATAATCCTTGATGGGTTGACATGACGTTAAAATCAATCAATCAATCAATCAGTCAATGTCAGGCAGGTCTAAATTTTCCTCCACTCATTTCCACTCAGTTTGATTTTGTGCATTAGACGTTGATGTAGCGAGTGTTTTAAACAGAGTTTATATTTAGTTTTTGAAAATTCTTATTTAGGCAATACAGTTTAATAAGCAGCTCAAGATTTTCTGAAAAATTTGATAAATCAAATGCACATTAATATCTTATACTTTATTCGATTAAAAATCTATCCAATTTAAATCTATTCCAGTCGGCTGGGACTGTAGATGCAGATGACTAAAGCACCGCAGAGGAGTAAGACCTTCTCCACAAACGGGTCACCTGTTAGCCATGGATGGAAAACTGTGATGCTTAAGGACGGAATCCTAGTGGCTGAACAGTCTATGACATGCAATGCTCTACTTTAGCCTTTATCTAGGCTAGGTCGGGGAGACTCCCTCCGATTAATCTTCATGTCATGCCATAGCACCTTTATGACTGTCCCGACCGTATTGTTCTTATGGCAAACTCGAACCCTTTTTATTATATGTGCTAGAACGCAGTAGCTGAGGGTTTTAGTGTATCGAGAATGAGGTTAAACTGCATCTAGTAATGACGTTCCAGTTCTGGGGCTCTGATGAGTGTTGAGCATCCATTCATTGCCATTACTTCTAGATCTACTCAGAACCGGGATGGTAGTACCTATTAGAGTCCCAGTCAAATAGATTTAAAAAATGATTTCAAAAATGTTTTTAAAAAATGAATTAAAAAAAAATTAAATGCCCTTCGGCATAAGATAACTTAAGGGTTGATATGCCATAAAGACCAACCAACCAACCAACCAATTTAAATGATCATAATATTCTAGGCTCTTTGGTCTACAAGTGGGCCTGAGAATTTTCTGTAGTAAATGATGTATTCACAAAAAACATAATTCATTGAAGATTGAAAAGAGAGGAGAGGTTTGGAAGTAAGATAAGTTGATAATTAGACACCAGGAACAAGTGTAGTCATTAATCAGGGTTTATATTTTCTAAAACATTTTGCTTCGGTAATTAAAATGTATTTCCTGTTGCATTCAATTTCTATTTGTGCTTATGTGAGCCAGAAATGTTTTGACACTAAAAATGGACAATAAGGAAAAATAATTGAGAAACGCTGGTATAAATGGAGGTTGCTAATATAAAAAGGAAAAAAAAAACATAAATCTGCCCTGGGAAGAGTGGTAAGTTTGGAGAGAGTCGAGCTGAGACACTCGTAGAGAATGGACGGAAGTTAGTTTGGGGTCAGATGCTCCAGTGGTAGGGACCTGAATTAGGATTTGGGACTTAACGGCTGGACGAATTAAGCTAATAATTGACCATGACGACGACGCGTGCCCACTGACACCTCGTGTCCACTGACCTCCATTCTCCTCTGACCACTGTAACGAGATATCGCATGAACACAGAAAGAGGAAGGATTCATTTTGGGCGAACAGCCGAGGGCCATCTGCTACTAGAAAGGGTTTGTTTTGGTAACGAGAGATTGTCTTGTATACGTTAGCGTTACATCTACGCAGCGCAGTGGCCAGTGCATCTGCTGCACGGCCACGTTATCCAAAGATATGCGTCTAACCTATTTACCGCCACTGGCAATGTTTTTTTTCTAGGAGATTATTCTTTAACAGAAGAGAATTACTTGTTTGCTGCTCTTATGCTTTGGGTAATTTTTCTTTCAAGTCATTTTTTGTTGGATTTTAATTTAAGAAAGAGTTCAGAGTTCAAGTCACATCCAGAGTCAGAAAATATGGATGGTTTACACAATTTCAGTAGGGGAATGTACTCATGTAAGAATACCAATTTCAATCGAAAGTTGAGCGTGAATTGAAAAAAATCCTAAGCTGACAACACGATAAATGGCACAGCAGTTTATTACAATCCATACTATAAACAATAATAAACTAGGTTTGTTAGCATTGCATGACAATGCTGACCACACGTTGAAGAACGTACAAAGGAAAAAAGTTTTCAGTCTAAATATGAAAGCTTTACTTCATTCGCGCTATTCGCTATTCTTTCAAATTGTATTAAAACTAATTTAAAGAGTAATTATATATAAACCGTGTTAGATATATAAATTTTTCTACAATTATTAATGATCTATGTTTATAAAATATAATGAGCACCCTTGGATAAATTCCTAATGCTGCTACAGCGAAACCGCTAGAGCGGCAATAGAGCACACACACACACACACACACACGCACACACACACACACACACACACACACACACACATATATATATATATATATATATATATACATACATACTGTCGTTATGAATTCCATGTATGCTTCTTTGTTGGTATATCTGAAGAGTCTAATTTTCAATGTATATATTATATCTGTATATATGTGTGTTATCTATATATATATGTGTATATAATATATGTAAATTTTTGTGCCAATAGAGGCTTCCATAGCATTAAAATTGGGATCTGCGGTTTTGTGTTTTTTTAAAAACCGATTAGCGCTTTCCAACAGACAATAATAAATGATTTATTACGGAAAATTTAAAATATCCACAAACCAAAATAACTTAAGAATCTTTTCCCTCTAGATTATTAAAAATCGATTTTATAACCAATTAAAATCTAAGATAAATTAGTCTACTTTTGATCTATTTTCGAGTCTACCGAATTCTTATAAATAAATAATAAACGATGAATAAATAAATGATAACAAGTTAGTATTCAGTTTTCACTCAAATTAATGAAATAAAATTTATTGAATTTGAAGAACTTTGACTCATTTAATATTTAATTCATCTCTGTTACTCTCTCTCTCTCTCTCTCTCTCTCTCTCTCTCTCTCTATATATATATATATATATATATATATATATATTAAAAAAAAATTAATACGTAACAATGTCTTCCACTGACACTAACGGAAAAATCAATTTAATCATTTATTACAAAAAATTCAAAACTACAAATCTGGTCACCTGCAACAACACCTCCTCCAAAACTACCCGTCTTAATGAGACCAATATCGTGTATGAATTTAAATGTAACGTAGGAGACTGTCTCTCCCAAATCAATAATACATATATTGGCCACACGACGACTACATTATCTCGTAGATTAACCCTACACTTATCAGATTCCAGCTCCATTAATCAACATCTTAAAACACATTCATGCCCCCCTCCTCTACCTACCGCAAAATTCTAACTGAAAATACACACACACTATATAGAGAAAAAAAAACAAACAAAAACTTCAAATAATTGAAGCTTTATATATAAAACAAAAAAAACCCTACCCTAAACAAAATAAACTTTGAAGTAAGTCAACATATCCTAAAATGCTTATAATTTTCTGCCTACATTACTTCCATTATTCCCCCCCCCCGCTTATCACAACCTGTGCCCCCCCTCCAAAAAATCACCACTGCTTTCTTCAAACTACTACCACTCCAAAAACCTCCCACTACCAATTGATATTACCTCCCACTAATTCCTTGCTTCTACTCGTTCTCGTTAAAAACGAGACATGAAAACTATTCCATCGTTTCCCACCTGAGGATGTCAAAGTGCATTGCCGAAAGCGCTAGTGACGAAACATTCGGTGGACTGGTATACCAGTTCCACCCTGACACCAGAAGGATGGCCCGAAGATTAGAACTGATCGACGAAAGACTTGTCAGACAGGAATTGTCTGTTCAATTCAATGAAACCTGTTTAAAAAAAAAATGCTGCATAAATACATATATATATATATATATATATATATATATATATATATATATATATTTATATATATATA